>PVIW01001275.1:0-318760 GCA_004026585.1 Noctilio leporinus | reverse complement strand
GTATTTTTTCTATTTCTGTGAAGTCTGTCATTGGTATTTTAATTGGGATTGCATTGAATATGTAGATTGCTTTGGGTAGTATGGACATTTTAATGATGTTAATTCTTCCCATCCACGAACATGGTATATGCTTCCATTTATTTGTGTCTTCCTTGATTTTTTTCTTCATTGTTCTGTAGTTTTCTGAGTACAGGTCTTTTACCTCCTTAGTTAAGTTGATTCCTAGGTACTTTATTTTTCTTGTTGCTGTGGTAAATGGGATTTGTTTTTTCGCTTCTATTTCTGTTGTGAAACCAATAGATTCTTATGGTGGATAAGAACCCTCCTGAACAGAAAAAAGGGGATCTGGAAGTATGAATGAGCCAGGAAAGTGCTGGAAGAGTTAGGAAAGTTACTGTAACAGAGACAGGTAGGGAATGGGAGGGCATGGCATTTAAGGTGATTCAAAGAATTGTAAGAAAATTACTGGGACAACTGGTGCCGGGAAATGGGACAACTGGAATAGGACAACAATAAATTTTTTTTTTTTAAAGAAAAGAAAATGACCCTCTGCCTGAAAGTCTCTCACCAACTTGATAGATTGTCCATAATTCATTCACTACATTTTGTCTTTGGGATGACCTTAGAACATTCTGTGTCCAGGAAGGAATAAAATAACCTGTCATCCAGTTCCCTGAAGGTGTCAGGGTCTTATTTATTGCTAGGAAACCAAGGGAGAAATGAGAGGGAGATGGTGCTTTGTAGCTTTGCTGAAGCAGAATCGGCAGACGGAATACAATCTTCTGTCCATCATGGACCCTTTCAAGATTCTTGGAGCTTCTGCAAGAACAGCAATGGGAAAGATTTTTAGAAGCTTCTGTTCTACGTCAATGGGCCAGCCTTTTGGATGCTGCGTACAACCCATCAAGCCATTCAGAGTTTTAGTACAAAAGGTAGAGTCCCAAAAACATTTTTGAAGGAATTGCCCCTTCCAGCAAAATCTTTCAGGTTGTTGGGCAATGTCCAAGAGACCTAGGACAACTTGGACCTAAAAGGAATGTTTCTGTTTCTCCCAGGATGATGTTTGTCCTTGACACTGCATCAGGATTGTTGGAACAGCTTACCCTTCTCACCCCCAGAAGTCATCCTGGGACAGTAGCATCCACAATTATTATCATGTGAAAGTAGTGTAGGTGACCCACTGTAATGCCTCACTTTACAGATGAGAAAACTGCAGTGCTGGGAAGATAGCAATTGAAGAAGCAGAATTGCCTGGAGAATGTAGTGTGGGCTTAGGGATCAGACAGCCCTGGGCCTCCCCTTGGCGGTTACGTGAACCTGGGCCAGTGAATTGGTATTTCTGAGCCTCGGCTTCTTCTTCTGTAAACTATTCTTAGGGATTGCCTACTTAAAAAATGAACTCAAAACTTGGCCATTATTATTTTATTTGCTACTGTTTTCTTTCATGAGGACGTAATTTACCTAACATAAAATTCACCATTTTAAAATGCGTATATTCACTAACTTATATAGTCATCACCACTATCTAATACCAGAATATTTTCATCACCCCCTCCCCGAAAAAACCTGTACCTATTAGCAATCAGTCCCAATTTTTCCCTCTCCCTAGTTCCTAGAAACCACTAATTTGTTTTCCACCTCTACAGATTTGCTCTCTGGATTCTGGACATGGCCTAGAAGTGGAATCGTATAGATGGTCTGGCATCTTTCACTTCGCATAACGTTTCCAGGCTTCACCTAAGTTATAGCAGATACTTATTCCTTTTCATCACCAAAGAATATTCCATCACCTGGATATACCACACTGTGTCCATATAATCATCAAGTGATGGAAATTTGGGAAAATTACCATGGTTTCACACAGTTGGGTCAACAGCAGAACTTCGGGTGTCCAACTCCCAACCAGTCCTGGTTTTACTACTGTACACTTTTTCGTAACATCTGAGTATGCATTGTCTTCACAGCAGTGATTTGCTCAAAGAATCCCCTCACAACCTGGCTAATCTCTGTTAGGAGTTTGAACTTTTAGAGGAATTTCTCCAGTATGGGGGAAAAAACACACAACAATCCAAAAAAAAAAAAAAGTCCAAACATTGTAGAAGACTTATGCTGAAAACCAGTTTCCATTTTCTGCACGCCAATAAACTGGGCTTTATATACCTCTTTATCCACTGTATTTCCTAGAACAATTGCATCTTGCATGGTATATTCTATCTCCCGGAGCTTTATGTGTAAGTTCATTACCATGATTTACAGCCCAGTATCATAGTTTTTATTAGCTTTGGTTGATACGTAAAGACCCTTCGGTTTTGTTCACTTTACTCCATGGCAAATTCAGAATTCTTCTCTTCAGTTAGACAGTCCCTGCCATTGCATTAGGTCTGAGGGCCATCTGCCTTTTGGCCCGGAACTCAGTATGAAATACAATGTGAAGACAATGAAGCAGGTGGCCTCTGCTTATGGCCTGGCCGCATTTCCATACTGCTCGCCCCTGCTCTCAGGTCTGGTTTCCAGGTCCGGAGAGAGCATAGCTAGCTTGTTTTACTTGGAGAAGTTGTTCTTCACTTACTGAAGGGGGAGGCCTTCTCTTGGTGGGCACACGAAGACCAGATGCCGATATGGCTTGTTAAGGAGTTTGCTCCTGACGTTGTTTGCTTGGGGACTGGTGATGTGGAGAAAGTGGCGAGCTTCCAGCGGCGAACCCCTGGGTTCATCTGGGGTTCGTGCTTCCTTATCTTAGGTGGCAGGGGTGGAGGGTCCAGCCCAGCCTGGTTTCCGGACTTTGAGCGAGTGTTTTCTTTGCTGAAGCTTTAATGATCTGGTCTGATCACCACTAATTACTCATCTTATTTGATGTTCTGTTTTCTTGTTATTCTTTAAGAGCTGGAGAAGTATTTTGTGTTGGCTTCACGTGCATTATCTCATTTAGATTATTTCCTGCTTCTAAGTGTTTGGCAGCTGTGAAGTACATGAAAAACAACTGAGCCCGGCTCTTGTTTTTCCTCAAGTTAAGGGTCCCTCTCCCCTCCCACCATTCCTGCCTGGTTCACACAGTTTCCACAGCCGTGTTTGGTCCCAGTCACCCTACGCACGGGCGTGTTTTGCACTTTGTCCGCATTCCTCTTCATGTGACACCCAGGCTGGAAGTGACACTTCAAAAAGTGAATTGATACTCATTTAACACAGGCTCGCCTTTCCAGCACTGGTTACCAATTGCATCTCGGTCTCAGCCAAAGGTGCTCCACCCCGTTGTTTTTTCACTCTAACTGCTGGGAGGCAGAGGTTCCTGTTGTGCAGTTGATTTTTTTGTTCCTCAGAGCAGAACTTTGCATGTCCCCCAATCTATTTGACCCACCCTTTACCCTGGGGATGCGCCGTGTTGTTTCACACAATTGTATGAATGGGAGGCTAGAGTAATTCCGGTGCAAGAAATTGCTGAGTGGAGGATTCCCTTCTTTTAATGATACGGTAGGATTGGCTCTGCTACTAGGAAAGGCCTCCTCTTATTACCTCTCCTCAGGCACTTTGATTAGTAACTTCTAGTTCATTAGGCTTTTCTAGTTTGTTTCGGAGTCATTTTTAGCGCGAACAATTGTATAGATTAAAAGAATGAAATGAGCGTGAAGTCTCTTCGGGGAGCCCAATACCCAATCCCTTGGCTCGGTTATCAATCTCATGGCTCCTGTGGGGCCTTGGACCTCGCCAGCCGGCTGCACGGTCCTGGAGGGCTCGTTCTGGGGTTTTAACCGCACCTCTTCTGTTTGCTGCAGTTACCTGGCTGAGCAGTGCTGGAATGGCGGCTTCATCTACCTGATCATGCTGCGTCGCTTCAAGCACAAAGTCCATTCTCCTTACAATGGCAACAGCAGCAACAGCTCTGAACCAGGGGAGACGCCTACCTTGGAGCTGGGTGACCGAACGGTGAAAAAGGGGAAAAGAACAAGGAAGTTTGGGGTCATTTCCAGGCCTTCGGCCCACAAGGCCACTCAAGGATCCAAGGGCAGCCCTGGCTGTGAGCTGGACAATGACCCCTCCGTCTCTGAGCTGGACAATGGCCCAGACCCTGAACTTGGAAATGGTCATGCCTTTGAGCTAGAAAACGGCCCAGATTCTCTCAAGGAAGTGGCTGGATCCTATCTAGACAGGTCAGATGTGGACAGAGGGACAGAGCCTAGAGTTCCAAAGGCAGATGCTTCTCTGCCCACAAGCAATGACAAACGCCACTTCTCCAAGTCGGGGAAGACGGACTTCCAATCAAGTGACTGCCTGACACGGGTAAGGTCTGGTTTGGGGAAAGAACCTGAATCTTTAAAGTAATATCATTTTCAGTTGCTTTTAAAGTTAAGAAAATATGTCTTAAGATGAATTTGCACTTAGAAGCCAACAAATTTATTAAGGTAAATGATCAGAGGTCACAGAAATAACAACCAAAAAAATCCAAGTCATTTTATCTTAAGTAAAGAGTGAGTCGAGTGATCATAAATGGAAAATTCAAGCCTTCTGTGGTATAATTTGAGTCATCTGAGGCCCAGATGAAGTACTTAAACTACATCATTATTTATCACTACTGTCACCAGGGGACTTGCCACCGCAAGGCCAAGAATTCCTGGTGGCAGTTGATAGCATAAACATTCAAGTCTTGGTATTACACAGGAAGGATGTCCAACACGCAGGGAAGCATCTGCTTTTATTTTTAACACTTCAAGCCCAGTAACATTTTCAGTGGAATCGTGTTATTACATTGCTGAATTCCAGCAAAGTAGTTTAGAAACTTCACAAAAATCTCTGATGCTATGATATCCCACTGTGATGGTCAGGGCAGGTCGTACTAGCTAAAGGCAAAGCAGATGTGGTCTTTGCAAATGGTGGTGGGTGCACTCCCCCCTCATAACCAACCCTCTCTCGTTAAGTTACACTTCTTTAGGGGTAAGCACGTTCTTTCCAAGAATCCTCTTGGCAGCTACCCCTATGGATTCGTCATAAAGCAGTAACTTCCTAAGCGCTTCCTGATTGGTGTCTTCTCCGACTCAGGAGACATTCCTAGGTATGAACAAGAAAGTTGGAAAGATGGAAAATGGCCGCACAGGGAAGTATACCGTTCAGTTTTGCTGGGAAGTGGAGCCCTGTGAGTAAATATAGTATCTGAAGGCAGTTTTACGCACATTTCTGCAAGTGTAGTCCATCTGTATAATGGGTTGAGAAGAATCAAAATAACCTTCTCTTAGAGGACCGTGATTTTTTCATTTGAAGAGCTAGAGGACTGTGTTAAAGCCTTACACACAGGAGGCATATTTGTAGATGAACATGTAAACAGGAAGAAAAATTAATGTCTCTACCTATGACTTTTCTAACAAGTTATGTTTTCCCAAAAAAGGATTAAGGGCAAAAAAACATTTTAATATCCCCTCCACCCCCGACCCCAAATTAAGGCCAATAAGAATACAGCCCTGCCCTGGGCGGACCTGTTGGTCGGAGTGCTGCCCTGTACACCAAAGGTTGTGGGTTCGATCACTGGGCAGGAGGCATATAGGAGGCACCTGGTCAATGGATCTCTCTCTCTCTCCCTCTTCCTCTCCCTCTCTCTCTCTCTGTCTGTCTGTCTGTCTCGCTCTCATTTGCTCTCTCTCCCTCTCCCTCCCTCTCTAGAATTAATGAGTCTATCCACTGATGAGGCTTAATATATTATTACTAATTCATGTAGAGAAAAGTGTTCCTGGACCCCCAAAATAACCTGCCAAATCATACTAAGAAACCCATAAAGTCTAAAATAACATTAGCACAGAGTAAAAGCCGTGCCGCTTCCGCTGTTCAGGGTGCATGCTGTCACGCTCCCTACTAAGCAAACGCTGGACACTATTTTCACTTCTTTTCTCCTTTTCTCATGAAAGCAAAAATCCTCTTTGGGTTTCTTTCAGTTAGTGAAAACAGGTCTACCATAGGTCTTTTGTAGAAACAAAGTGGCATAACACGAACTTTTGGAAAGTGGGTAATACCCGTATTATGTGTTCCTTATCAATGAATACTCTATCTTGATATGCATTTCCCCCTAATGACTGAGTTATAAATACATGGAAAGCCTGCAGTGGAAAAAATCTAATTAGGGAATATTGGCATCCTTAAATACTTTTCAACGTTTAAGATACCAAAGGTTTCAAGTTGACCTGAGGTAGAAAAAAGTTAGTTAGGGAATATTGACATTAATACTTTCGAAGGTTTAAGATACCAAAGGTTTCAAGTTGACTCACACACAATTTTAAAAACAGGCTTTCATTTGTTGTAGAGTAAGTGGAAATAATTTGGGATAATTAAAAAAAAGAACAAAACACTTAACCCTGGCTGGTGGCACAGTGAATAAGGTGCTGGCCTGCCAACCCAAGGGTCGCTGGTTCAATTCCCAGCCAGGGCACATCACCAGGTTGCAAGCCAGGTCTCCAGCCAGGTCCGTGGCTGGAGGCAGGTAAAAGGCAACCATACATTGACGTTTCTCTCCTTCTCTGCCTCTCTCCCTTCCCCTCTCTCTGAAAAGTAATAAGTAAAATCTAAAAAAAAAAAAAAAACACTTAAGAAAGTACCATCCTCTGCTTATCATAAAGGTAATATGAAATTTCTGGATTAGACTCTCCGAAAGCTACACCTATCAGAGTACCTGATTTTTGTACTCAAGGTCAAATGTCAAGAAAATGTCAATGAAATGGTGAAATAAAAACCAGTTGCCTGTGGGACATTTTTTTTTAAAGCCACATGCCTGTCAAAAGAAGAGACTTACCATCTGGAATCTTGATTCTTCATCAGTCTGTCATCGATAGACTGATATTGACTTTTGGTCTGGCACAGTCAGAATAGGCCACACATCTTTTTAGGCAAGAATATTTGTGTACACTTTTCAACCCCAGAAGTATCATCCTTAGATGCATGTATCAAAAATTGGCTTGGTTGGCAAGTAGTGGCTTCCACCTACTTCCAGGGGTACCCAGTTTGAAGCCAGTAGATCTTCACTTCATAAAGTTACTCAGTCCTTGATCTGAGTGGAGTTTTATTTTTACTGCAAGATGAGCTGAAAGTCATACTAAACTCGACTCTCCAGAAAGAAAAAAAAAATTAGCTATTTACCTTTTAAGCCCTCAGAGGAAAAAATTCCATTCCATTTGAATAATAGAAGATTAGACGTGTCAGAATTGTTCTGTTTCTGCTTTATTAATAAGTTAGCATATCTACAAAGCCTCAACTAATTACAGAAAATACTTAAATGACCAATTTTATCAGGTCCTTTTTTACAAACTGTTATTATATGCTTTTTAAGTTCTGTTCTTTTTTAACAGAACTATAGGAAAGTATGTCCTCTACTAAGTATCTTCTATTAAAAAATAAGCCAGTATGGTTCTACAAAATATTAACACATAATGATAGGTAGGCAACCAGATTAAAAAGTTGAGCCTATCATCAAAAACATAACAACCAGCCCTGGCTGGCGGCACAGTGGATAAGGTGCCGACCTGCAAACCCAAAGGTCGATGGTTCAATTCCCAGCCAGGGCAATGTAACTAGGTTGCAAGCCAGGTCTCCAGCAAGGTCCATAGCTGGAGGCAGGTGAAAGGCAACCATACACTGATGTTTCTCTCCCTCTTCCTCTCTCTCTTCCCCTCTCTCTGAAAAATAATAAAACCTTAAAAAAAAAAAAAACAACATAACCTCCTAGGACATAGATAAGCAGTTTTAGAAATGCATTCAGCGTTACTCCCTGTCTGATAAAGATCATCACTCACCCAAGGGGACAGCTTTTGCAAGCCTGTTTAGACTAATGTGTTTTGTTTGTAATGCTGTATGGTACAAATGAATGCAGCCAATGGTAGTCACACGATAAAGAAAAGTAGCCCCTACCATTTGCCAGGCAGGTGAGTTTATTCACTAGTGGCACCTGTGTCTGTAGGTCGCTGTGTGTCTAACCCTAGTGGTAGTAACCTGCCCTCTGCCAGGCCAGACCTCTTCTCCAGGCCTTCAGCAGAGAGCGCATGAAGGTCTGAATCTGCAGGAAAAGGTGGGAAGCTCAGGAGATTGACACTCAGAACATCTCCAGGGTGGTCCCTGATTTTGCAATAAGTAAACGCAACTTCAGGTTGGTCCTCTTAGGAAACCCCGAGGTCACTGAGTGAACTTGTGTCCTGCATGGTAACATCAGACCTAAGCCTGTGCCAGCACCTTCCCCTCTCTCCTGAGCCCCGACGTTCTACCACCTGCCTATAGGATGCCCCATCTTGACTGTTGCATATCATACCTAAAACTCAATGCATCAGTTGCCCACACCGCTGAGTCTGCTTCATTATTCTAGGTCTCACCACCCCCAAGCCTTCCAAACTGCAAACCTGAGAGTCAGCTAGTGACCCCTCGTCCTGGTTTGCCCGGGAGTTGCCCTGGTTATGCACTGACAATCCCATGTCCTGGGAAATGCCTTTATCCCAAGTTGGGGACAGTGGTATCCTCTGGTCAACTGAAATGCTACCCTCTCTCTCATACCATGTTCACTCAGTCAGCAAGTTCTGCTAACTCCCGCTCCTTGAGGATCTCCCTGCTTGCCCCACTTCTCTTTCCCAACTCCCACAGCTGTAGGTCAAGGCCAGGCTAGCTTCATGTCTCATCTGGGTGGTCTCAGTAGTCTCGTACCCATCTCACTGCCCCCACTCTAATTCCATCATCCACTGGCCTCCCCATCTTCAGGCACCTCCTCTCTGGGCCCCTGCAGGACCACAGGCTTAGCTTCATCAATGCATGAATCTCACATATTCCAAATAGCATTGAGCTGTGTGTCCACAGTAGACTCTAAGGGCAAGGACCTTAGTTGTCTTTCTATCCTAACTCGGAGCCTTGCACCTATAGGTGCTCTGCAGCTCTCCCTTAATAAAGACACCCAAGAACACCAGGCCTAAGGGGTGGACATCAAGTCCTGGCCCTAGCTCTTGTCATCCCAATTCTGGGACCCACGGTTGCCATGCCCTTTCGCAAAGCTGCCATCTTCTCACCTATAAACTGAGCATTTCAGTCTGATGACAAAAGGACTATAACTTTGACAGTATGGTCACACATTTCTTCATGGCTTACGGATAAATCTAAATAAGAAAGGATAAGCATACAGTCTCAAAATACGTTTACAACTAGAGCCAGAGCATTTACTGCAGTGAAATTCTAGTTGGGTGATGTGTCTTCTCACATTTGGGGCAAAGTTATTGTGGTAAAATTTTATTTTTAGTTCCAGAAGATGAGGTCATTTAAATGCTTCTGAGACAGCTCTCTTCAATGTACCACCCGTGTTTGGTAAATAAATACCCTTGTTTTCTTCCGTCAAGAGGTGCACTTTGTGGGGGGAAAAGCAGTCAGTCCTGATACAGAGGTCCGTAGTGTCCAGTTCTGTGTGGTTTGGCTTTTCCTCAAGGGGCTGACAAAGTCTCACTGCCCTTTAAGCTCATGGAAAGGCAACCAAACCCTGAGCCATCTGTCTAGACAGGATCTGTTTCAAACCCAGCCGTGTCTACAACTGGATCAGTGTTCACACACTGAACATTGGCAAACAGGCAGGCCTCCCATCTGAGAGGGCCCCTCAATGTCAGTCTCAATCTCTTCTGAAGAACCAGAAGATTAGTGGATCAACATCCTATAACTGTTCATTTCATGACACGTCTGCGTATTGTTACGTGCGAGGCACTGTCCTAGTTGCCAGAGGACCACTGGGCAGGGCTGGATCACAAAGGGTTGTGCGTCGCATTCCCACAGGCTGGCCTCTAGGTCTGGTGGGAGGCTGCTGAAAGGTTTCAGCTGAGTGCATCATGACGTGTGTGTTTCTAAAGTTCACCCTAGTCGTGTGATGGAGAGTAACGAATCATAGGAAGTGAAGAATTAAAAAGGAAGCCCAGATCAGAGGCTATTGTGCTAACCTAAGCTAAAGATGCTCATGGCTTCCACAAAGGTGGTGGCAAGGGTGAGGAACAGAAGGAGATGGGTGTTGATCTATTTTGCAAGTAGAGCGTACAGACCTTGCTCATGGTTTGGGTTTGACTTTTGGGTTGTATATCCTCTTTATCTGAAGTAGATGATAGTATTTTTCCCCATTGAGATGAGAGAGCCAGGAGTGGGAGAGGGGGAGTCCTGTTTTGACCAAACTGAAGTGTGTATCAGGTACCCAAGTGCCATTGTAAGGAGGCAGTTGGAAATACAGTATACTCAATACTAACATATTTAAGTTGGCCAGTTGGATTTTGGCCAGATAAACTTCAAAGACTGACTTTATTTTTAACTGAGCACTGCTTTCAGCTATAGGCAGATAATTTAATACCTTACTGACAGTCGTACAATTGAGACTGATAACATCTGCTGCTTCCTGACTGTGCCCTCTTTTGTGTACCTCCGCACTTCTGATTAGATGACCAAGAAATTTCAAGACACGGAAGCTTCCATTGATTTCTGTGAACTCTCCCCTTAGAGTTCTGACAGCCACTTGTGGGAAAAATCCCGTTGTTGGATAAAAGTGAAAAAAATGAATCTGTTTCCTGACTAGTATAGTTAGGAGCTGTATTACAAATTGGGCATTTTCTGCCTTCGGGAGCCATTTTTATTAGATAAGTGTTTCATTTTGCTTGTAACTTGGTGTGTGCGTTTGGGAAGGGGCAGGGCTGTGGAGTTGGGTTGTGGGTGCTCTTGAAAATTGTCTTTAACTCTTTCTGTCAGAGAGCACATTAGGGCATATTCTTTCCCGATGATCATAATTTTGCATGTTTCTTGTCACACATCCTATTTCCAAGAGCATTTAAAAATTAGAAAGGACCTTATCTAGTATTGTCCCACCACCGAGGAACCATCCTTAACCTGTTCTGTTTAATAGGAAGGTTAGATGGGGGTGGGGAGGAATGGTGGTAGAACTGGTCATGGGAATGGGTAATCTTACTAATTTGGGCTAAAACCGAGTGGGTTTTCTTACTTCTAGACTCTAATAATGGTCCCTGCTGCTCTTGGGAAAGAGTTCCACAGCTTTTCTTTCTGGGTGAGGGGAGAGTACAGTTACCTTCAAAACTCCAGGAGTCACTGGCGTATCTTCAGAGGACAAAGCAAGTCAGGCCACCTTCTGCTCTAGTTTGTCAACTGTGTCATGAGGCCCAGGGAGGCAAGCACAGGCTGCCCCACATACTAGTGTGAGGCACCCAATGAACTGGAACAGCAGAGGATCAATGGGCCATCCCTGAGTCGATACCCTGGGGGAGCTGTCCACTAGGCTCTCATCGCCTGGAAGTTACCATCTTGGGGGTGGTGCGGATTCGCAAGGATGGCTTCTTAAATTAGTGGCGCTCAGTGCAACGTTGAAGGCCAGGGAGGCTGCTTCTGAATGGGGAAGAGAGAAAGGTGTTCCAGAGGTCAGAGGCAACAAACCAAAAACTGTGGAATCCAAAGGGAGACTATTGGATGAATTAGTTGACAAGTTCATGAACTACTGTGGTAAGCCAGTGACTTCTGAAGTTACATTTGGCCAGACAGGCTTCGTGTGTCTGTGGAGACTGGATGAAGGAGACAGTTGGCACCCACGCTGCATGCTGGGGTAATGGAGCCCCACCGAGCAGTGCTGTACCAGAAAAACGTTGGATCCAACAGGTCTCTGTCTGGTAATAATTTCCCCAGACACTCCTGTTGCTGCGTATCGGTGACCGTTCAACATCTGGTTTTTTTACTATTGCATAAAGCTTCATTTTCGTTTCTGACAGAGTGTACAGTGTTTCAGATTTTCTAAATGCTTCACATTTTTTTCTCTTTTGCAAGTAGCTTGAATGGGCAGGTTGCCTAATTCTAGGATGATGCCTTTGTTCATGTTGGACATTAATGATTCCATAGGACCTTCATGATAGATGAAGGTAGCAGATGGCCTTTATTTTAAATGTTGAAGAATGCATTGTGACCCATACTCATGTACCTGGGTCTGAAAAGAACTACAGGGGTGAACCTAAGTAAGACCCAGAATGAACCACTGTGGGAGGTTGTGCTGTCTGTCATTTGTCTGAACCACTGAGTGGCTGAGGGAACTCAAACTTTTGCCATGGGCATATGTTTGTGTCCCTGGAGTGAAATGAGGTGTCAGTGGGAATGAACTGAGACAGAAAAGCTACCAGCAGTCTGGAGGTCTTAGAGACATTTATTCATTTTAAAAAGAATAAATTTTTGTGAGTTGAAGCATTTTTAAAATGTATCTAAAGAGTGTAGAGACCAATGGCTATAGAAGTCAATAACAAATTGATCAACTAATTTACTGTTTTGATTTTTTTCTACCAAAGATCTTATTTATATGGCTTAAGGAAGTTTGAGGTTCAATTCAATACGATGCTTTTAATATATATATATATATATATATATATACACACATACATATATATATGTATATATATATGTGTATATATATATTTATGTATGTGTGTGTATATATATATGTATATAGTCACCTATCAACATTTATTGTGTACATAGAATGGGGAATTAGATGATTAGACGTTGGGAACATGGCACGTATTTCCAGAAATATCTCATTTAATCCTAACAACAAACCTGAAGTAATAATTATCCCCACTTAAGAGGCAAAGAAACTGAGGTTTTCAGGCATCCGGTGACTTGCAGGGGTACTAAGCAGCAAATCTGGGCTCAAACTAGCCAGAGACTGGTGCCAAGACCAGACTTAGTCCCCCTTTCACCTTCCTTTACTAACTAGTAGCTGTCTCTCAACAGGGTACCCCCCGCCCCCCGTAGGCTCAGCAGCCGTGCGGCCCCCCCGCCCCCCCCCCCGACCCTGGGCAGGGCTGCCCTCCACCGGTTTCCCAAGCCGCAGGTGCTGGGCCCAGATCTCTGCATGTTGGGGTGGGGCATGGTGATCGCAGGGCCCCAAGGAGCGCCCATGCTCAGGGTGCAGCAGGGTGGGGGGCCCCTTCCCAGCCCTGCAGGCTCCTTTGGGAGGGGGGTTACTCTCCCACCAGCAGGCGGTGCTGAGGGGCTCCCACAGGCCGTGCCAGCGCACATGGGGGTTAGGGGGTCAGTGATTTGAGGAGGCCCCTCCAGGGAGGGTGACAGTCCTTCAGGAAGGAGCCCCGGGTGACCAGCTCCTTTGCCATTTCCATCTGCCCCAGGGGCTCCCCTGGTGCAGGGAGGGCCCTTTCAGGCAGAAGAAGCTTCACTTAGCAGGACCCGCTCAAGGAAGACAACAATCGCTTTTGCTGCGCTGCGCAGTATCATAGCCATTAGCTGTAGGTGGCTATTTAGTCCAAATTAAATGAAGTGAAAAAGTCAGTGTGTCCATTTCCAGTCACATGTCAGGCACTGAGTAGCCCCACCTGTGGCTGGGACTCCGCGTTGCATGGAGTCCCATGCATCCTGTCATCAGAGAGTGTCCTGTTAGACAGCACTACCAGCGAGACTTTGGTTCAACCCACGGAACTGTTTCTCCTGGGGTCACCTGCGCTCCCTGTTGACAAGTGACGGGTGTTCGGCCTGACCCCACCGCCCCACTCGCCCCTGTCAATGCCGCGTCTGTCTGTGCTCTTCATAGTGTGCTCACTTTTTCTTCTAAGGAGGAAGTTGGCCGGATATGGAAACTGGAGCTGCTTAAAGAATCGGATGGGCTGGGAATTCAGGTTAGTGGAGGCCGAGGATCAAAGCGCTCACCTCACGCTATCGTTGTCACTCAAGTGAAGGAAGGAGGTGCCGCTCACAGGTGACTAGTTAACTCTCTCCCTTTCTCTTCCTCCTGATCCTCTCCCCTCCCTGCCCCGGGTGCTAGGACTCTTCCAGGGCGTCAAAGCACTGGCAGCTCACAAGGACTGCGCCGGAGCACAGAGGGACGCAGGCCTGAGCGGTCCTAATTAAACCTGCCTCTGGCAGCCACTCCGGAAGTGGTTATGCTGCGGAATCCGCCAAATCGTGTAGGAGAAATGGGATTTCTTTCTAGTCCACTCTGAGTTTCAAGCAAATCTTATTTATCCTAATGTTTGGAATGCTGGTAACATGTGATTGGTTACCAGGACTGTGCCACGCAACGTTGCCACGTTCCTGACATCCTGATTCCCAGATGGATGTGACTAATGGAATGGGGAAGTGATTGGTTTTAAATATGACCACAATCCGTGCGGGATGTCAGGCTTCTAACACACTTACATACATGTGTCTCTGTCGTGCAGATGTGGAGCGGGGAAAGGTAAATAAATCTTTCTCCTGGTGACTTGGAAACAATTCATACCTCAAAACTTATTTTCTAGTCTGAACAATTACTTGAAATAGGAAGAGAGACAGTGCCTAGGCAGGGCCTGTACCAACAAGTCCGTTTGAAGTTACAGGGATGTAGCTGTCCCCAAATATAAGGCGTGCCCTTGTCACACCAGCTAATTGCTTCTACATACAGTAAGTCCTCCCTTACCACCAATAGCGGCTACTGCTTTAAGAAAACCCATGTGTCATGCAAGCAGTCTGACCATAGGCGAATGGATAGAGACAGGAGTTAAGTTCCTACAGCATCTCATAAACATGATGATGAAATGATGTTGACTGAAATGCTATTCGAGGGCATGCAGTACAGAGGGCGTCTACCATTTGCAAGGCACGGTGGGGTGTGTACGTCCACTGCATGCCCACACATGTGCAGCAGGCATGTAAAGGTAGAATTTCCCTGATGAGGAAGGTGAGTGTAGCCTGGAATTCACAATGTTCGAGCCAGGCACCCTGATACTAAGGGAGATGTGACAAAGCAGAGCCCTGCTAGCCTGCCCAAGGTCAAGGGGGCCCTCGACCATGTATCTCATGGGGTGGAGGAGGAGGAGCTGGAGTTATGCATCCGAGGAATGGAAAAGTACCCCCAAAAACTGAGGCACAAACTCTCCGAGCATTTCCTGCTCATCAGTCCCCAAATTGGAAAGTAGGAAACTAACCCCTAAAGTAGAGAGATTAACTGCACGTGTCAGTTACCTGGGCGGCAGTAATTATTGAGGGATGAAGACCATCAATAGCTTTTATCCACCGGAGCATCATTAAACTCCCCAGATGATGGATGCTTTAAGGAACTCCCACCAAGGTGGCCATTTTCCCACTGGCCCTATAGGTCTTACATTCTGGTCTGTCTCTGGAAGGTTGGTGATTAGGAAGTCCCATAGGAAAGCTCCCATAGAGCTGTTCTTGTCTATTTTCCCTGTGAGTTGTTCATAGTGGGTCCCACGTTTCTTTCTTTTTTTTTTTTTTTTAATATTTTATTTCATTATTTTTAGGAGGGGAAGGGAGAGAGGCAGAGAGGGAGAGAGACATCAATGTATGGTTGCTTTTCACCTGCCTCCAGCCACAGACCTGACTGGAGACCTGGTTTGCAACCTGGTTATGTGCCCTGGCTGGGAATCGAACTTGCGACCTTTGGGTTCGCAGACCAGCACCTTATCCACTGTGCTACCAGCCAGGGGGTCCCACGTTTCTTTTCGCCCTTAACCGGGAGTTGTGTGCATGTGTCTCTACCTCTGGGGTGTATAGTTCACACGTGTATAAATCACACGTGACATGCTGGTCACTCATAGGAGAAGAGCAAGATGGAATGAAAGAGGGAAACAAGGAAAGAGATGGGACAGGGATGATCTTAGTGGGGCTGTAGAGAAGTAAACCCGGGGCACTGGCCAAACCATGGTACGCGCCCTTCTTCCCGAACCCCTCCCCAGCAGAGTGGCCCGCCACACGGCTCCTCAAGTTGCAGGTGTCCTCGGTGGTTCACGCTGTGCTGTCCTGCTCCCCGTCTCTCCGCTCCAAGCAGCTAGTGGGGTCCTTAGCATTTCTCTGCCTTCGGGGGTTTTGAAGGTCAGGAGCAGAGGCACTCAGAGGTCTCTGGTGCCCCTTGTCTGTGTTAAGGCCTAAATTCGTAGAAAAGTCTGATGCATGCCCTAGCGGAAGGAGATGGAGGGAGGGGGACTAGCGAGGGAGGGAGAGGTGGTGGGACGTTGGTTGATCTGTTGAAAGGGAACAGGGGGAAAGGTCCGCAGATTGGAGAGAAAGAGTTAGATGGGTCTGGGGCTTTTAGGGACATGCCTGTGCCCCAGGGCCACACCCTGGGTGCTAATTAAAGCCTATGGGGGTGATGATGGAACCCTAGGCTTAGGGTTTCTCCCCAGGTTTTCTATCCCATACTTAGCAATGGGCATGAAAAGCCTTTGGCTCCTTTGGGGTCATGGAAGACCAGACCCTTGGGGGCTCCGTTGGAACCCCTGAGACTGGAGGTGCCATGAATGAAGGGTCCTGCCCAACGCTCTGACAGAGTGTGCCTCCCTGGACCCTTGACTCACCCTAGGGGAGCCAGTTCCCATGACCACTGGCTCTCCTGCCAGCCCAGGGGAAGAAAGTCCCAGTCTGCTGTAATTTTACTGACGGAAGTGAAAAAAACAATTTGCTTGTGCACCTATGTCATAGACCAGGTCTGATACCTGCAACAGCAATAAATTGGCTTCTGTGTTCCTTTTTGCATTCTTCCTTCTTCTGAGGAAGCTTGGCTCTAGGGACACAGGGATGAAAAGGGGCTGAAAGAATTTGTCCTTGAAGTCTTACACATCTATGTGTAGGCACATGTAGTGTGGTGTCCCAGGTGTCCCAGAGGAAATCTGGCCAGGAGGTGTCCCCTGGCAGGGACACAGGTTTGAGAAGGAATCCTAGAGAACTTCGGGCATCGAGAAAAGAATGACTATACTCTCCTGAAACCTGCAAGTCCAGGTGCCACTGTCCATGTCTCCACCTGTGGCACACGTCATTGACATTATTGCCAAGTTACATGGTGGTAACTTAAGGTCGTGTCTGTGACGAGGTGCCCACCTAAAATAGCGGAGCCTTGCACTCCTTTGAACCAGAGCAAAGAATGTGGCACTCCCGTCCCACCGGTTTCTGGTCGTCCCTACTTCCTCTTGGCCTGGTTTTAACTGTTCCCTGTCACAACCCTCCCTGCTGCAGTGACATGTCCTTCCTCAAGCCCGGAATGTCTTGACCAGGGAATGTTTTCGCATCTCCGTTTCCTCAGGGATGGCAGGCTGTCCTTAGGAGACGAGCTGCTGGTGATCAATGGTCACTTACTGGTCGGGCTGTCCCACGAGGAAGCTGTGGCCATTCTGCGCTCAGCCACGGGGATGGTTCAGCTGGTCGTGGCCAGCAAGGTAGGTGGTTTGGTTTTTTGTAATATCTCTCACGGTGGTGGTGAACTTGGAGCCCTTCCCACACACATTTGCTTTGGGCCATTCAAACAGCCACGAGTCTACAGTGCCAGCCCAGAGGGAGCCCTTTGCCAAAATGCAATTTATTCTGTTTTGTTTTGTTTTTAAGATTTTATTATTTTTAGAGAGAGGGGAAAGGAGGGATTCAGAGAGGGAGAGAAACATCAATGTATGGTTGCCTTTCACCTGCCTCCAGCTACAGACCTGGCTTGCAACCTGGTTATATGCCCTGGCTGGGGATCGAACCAGCAACCTTTCGGGTCGCAGGCCAGCGCCTTATCCACTGTGCCACCAGCCAAGGCTTTAGTTTGCTTTCTCTTAAGGTGATTTAGAAGATACATTTTGATGGGAAAATGATAAGACTAAGGAAAAGGGAAGAATGGGAGGGCGGGAGGAAGGACAAGGTAATGAGAGCAGTGGCTCGCCCAGGGAGACGCGGAGCAAGAGGCGTGGAGTCACGGGGCCTCAGGGAG
Source organism: Noctilio leporinus (assembly GCA_004026585.1). NCBI lineage: Eukaryota > Metazoa > Chordata > Mammalia > Chiroptera > Noctilionidae > Noctilio > Noctilio leporinus. The sequence goes on along the minus strand of PVIW01001275.1, from coordinate 301,056 downwards.
GAGCGAGGTGAGGGGTGCCCCTCTTCCAGGTCGTCCTGGAGGAGCAGAGGCTCTGGCTCCCAGCCCTACAGAACGTTAATGCTGCCTGGGAGCTTGTGAAGGTCACCCCTCTCCCTTTCTTCCTCCTCAATTCTGCAAACGTGACAATGAGGCAGAGCTTCGTGGTGGCTCCCCTCTCATGGTGGCCTGGATGCCATTCAGGTTCTTGATGCACAGCCAGGGATGCTCCCCTCCGTCTGTGGCCACCTCCTCTTCCAGCTGGGGCCCCGGGGTGCTAAGACACAATGCTGACGTCCTGGGCGCACGGGTCTGCTTTCTCCCCGGGTCTCACCCGCCCTGGCGCTCTGGATGAAGGCTGCAGGACTCCCAGCTGCGGGGAAGAGAGACTAGGTTCTCCTGGGTCTCCACTGCCTCATCCCGCTGCGGGGAGACTAGGAAGGAGCCCACGTGACCGAGGAGCTAGGGAAGTATTGTCACGAAGCTTTGTCCCAGTTCATCCCAGTGGCAGTTGAGGGAAGAATTGGGGTGAGCCTTCCTCTCTTGCCAGTACGGTGACTTTTCCTCCCATGATCTGTGTGGTTATTTTTGAACCTAGCATCCTCCGGTTTTTATACACATGGTTTACAGCTATTCATATGCAAAATAATACAATAATGAAATAATAATACAAGAACAGCCCTGGCCAGGTGGCTCCGTTGATTGGAGCATTGTCCCATGTACCAAAAAGTTTGCAGGTTTGGTCCCTGGTCAGGGAGTGTATGGGAGGCAACCAATCAGCCAATCAATGTTGCTCTTTCACATCAATCAATCAATCTCTCTCTCTCTCCCACCCCTCCAACCCACTCCCTTTCTTCTCTCTCTAAAAGCAATAAAAACATATCCTTGAGTGAGAATTAAAAATTAAAATTAAAAAATAATATGTCCTGGCTGGTGGCACCGGCCTGCGAACCCAAAGGTCAATGGTTCGATTCCCAGCCAGGGCACATAACTAGGTTGCAAGCCGGGTCTCCAGCCAGGTCCATAGCTGGAGGCAGGTGAAAGGCAACCATACATTGCTGTCTCTCTCTCTCTGCCTCTCTCCCTTCCCCTCTCTCTAAAAAATAATTAAAAAATAAAATCTTTTTTAAAAATTTTAAATAATGATAATACAAGAATAAACTGTGTTTCATGTGCTCACAGCTGTAAACCTACTTTTGCCCCACCCTGTATTTCTGCCTCTTAGATTGCAAGTCTATTGCTTGTTCTTGGAGCATTTAGTACATAGACTGGAGGAATATTTTAGTAGTTTTAGCTACCTGAAAAATATGCTCCCTTCCCTTTGTGTGCCATTTATCCCAAACCCTTGACCTAGACTCTCAGGCTTCCAACAAGAACACGGAGCATTGGGAAAGACTGGGCAGGAGGAGCTGGCACTGAGGCCTGGAGGCCGACGTTGAGGCATTCTCCATTCATAGGCCTCTCCTCCCCTCCCAAAGACTGCGGGCACCCTGGCATCGCCTCACTGGGCACGGGGAGGGAAGCAGAGCCTGGGACGTTTTCGGTCAGCCTGGTAAATTCCACAAGGAGGAAAACAGATTCCTCATTTGGCCAGACAGGCTGGGAGTCGGAAAAGCATCATCAGCTCTTACACACACACACACACACACCCAGGGCTGAAGAATACAGAATATTTTCTGCATAGGCCTTATACCCTGGCCACCAAACCTGAAGTTCTATGATGACGTCTTCCTCCTGCTAGTTTGGAACATAGGAAAGGAGAAATCTATGTCAAGTCAATATCCACAAACGCATGGATAGAAAGCATAAAAACAGGCCGAGAGGGGTAAAACTAATCATGAAGGGGCACATATGGGGTTGTGAAAGCAGGTGTTGATGCCTCACCTACGACCTCGCACCCTGACTTAAAGGGGGAAAGGATGCTGACAGGCATCAGGTGCCCACTCAGTGCCAGGTGCTTCTTACCTTTCATTTACTTCTTTTTTTTTTTACATCAATGTATGGTTGCTTTTCACCTGCCTCCAGCCACAGACCTGACTGGAGACCTGGTTTGTAACCTTGTTATGTGCCCTGGCTGAGGAATCGAACCTGCGACCTTTGGGTTAGCAGGCCGGTGCCTTATCCACTGTGCTACCAGCCAGGGCCTTTTTTTTTTTTTTTTTTTTTTTTTAAGATTTTATTTATTATGTATAGAGAGAGGGGAAGAGAGAGAGGCAGGGAGGGAGAGAGACATCAATGTAAGGTTGCCTTTCACCTGCCTCCAGCTGCAGACCTGACTGGAGACCTGGCTTGCAACCTGGTTATGTGCCCTGGCTGGGAATCAAACCAGCGACCTTTGGGTTTGCAGGCCGGAGCCTTAGCCACTGTGCCACCAGCCAGGGCTAATTCTTAAAATAATTCCCATAGACATGTATTAGTCCTGTTTATTCAGGATGAAATTAAAATCGAAGTGATTAATCAGTTTGCCCAGAGGTCACACAAGTAGCGGGTGGCAGAATCAGGTTTCATCCTGGATCCCTTGGACTTCCAAGTTCATGTCCAAACCCAAGCGGCCCCTCAGTCAATGAACATGTAAAGAACACTAGAGCTAATGATACTAGAAAAGGTTCTGTGTTCCTGCTACAAGGCTTTGACTTGTGGGTGTCTGCTGGGATCTTTGTAGGGCGGAGCTGCGGGCTGGAGCCAGAGGATCAGTGTCGATGTTAGTTCTCAGAAATGGGCACTTGGCCATCGGTTCTGAGCTGTGGCCCTGCTGCTGAGACAGAGGAGCGACACTGTTCACCGTCTGCCATGCTCTGTTTACAACTAGGCAGTCCACCGCTGCTACAGCTGCTACCTGCTCGTCATTCCTCAACTTCATCTGCCCAGTCGGAGGTGCTCATCCATGGAGGAAAAAAGGAAATCAGTATCAGGCACCTTGTGCCATCTGTTCCTTTTTTCATCCAACAGGAGCAAGGAATTCACAGGCTTTGTTTTCATAGTTTTGAAGAGAGGGAGCAGAACAAAGAGCTTTGGCTTGCTGAGTATAAAGAAGAATCAAAATGTAAATTATCATAGAGAATAGTCACCTCATCACAAAAGTTTAAGGTATTGTTTAGAAACAGAACAGCCACATTTTTCTGGAGAGAGTGTGGCATGTTTCCACACAACTATGTTGTTTGCTTGTGGGGCTAAGGAGGTTTTGTTGAATGAGTGAAATCAGAATATCCGAGTTCACATTGATGTTGCCAGAAAGTGCGGGCACAGCAATGCGGGTTTCTCTCAGGCTCTTTTTTCCACGCTTAGTTTTTATGAACAAATAATCTGTACTTGCTGTATCTAACATGGAAACCCTGGAAAAAGTATATAAAGAAGAAAAGGAAGATAAAGTTTTTGTAATACCACCATTAGCACTATTTGCTGGTGTGCCCATTCAGACCAGAGCACACATACGTGTGCACAATATGTACACACCTGGTTTCATTGAACGTAGTCAAACATGGGGAGGCAGTGTCTCTGGAGGCTGTCCCTCCTGGGCGTAAGCACCAGCGCAGGCCAGGACAAGCTGTATCTTCAGCAAGTGACTGCATCTTTCTAAAGTTCAGTGTACACTGAGAATCATAGGAACATTAAGTGAGAGGTAAAGGGATCTGAACAATACAGCTGTTGATAACAATGTTTGTCTTTATGCTTATCATATACTATTACATTTGTCATCCATATTGTTACTTCATATTATTTCTAACCTATGTCTTCACTATTAGCATACTATGTAGATCTAAGACTTTCCACATTAGGAAGTACATTGCTATAGCACTATTTGTTTAATTTTATTTTTTGATTATGGTTTGCATTCAACATTGTATTAGTTTCAGGGGTTCAACATGGTAGTTAGACAACCATGCTTGACAAGGTGTCCCCAGTATTTCCAGCACCCACCAGCAGCACATGTCGTGGTCGCACTACCAATGACTGTGCTGCACCCGACATCCCGGGACTGTCTACTTCAGCACCGCTTGGAATGACCATGAAGCACCCTATCCTGTGGCTGTGGTGCACTTGACTCACCCACTGGCACCTTCATCGTTTGGTTTTTGTTTTTTAACTCCTCTGTTCATAGTTTGGCAGAGTTGGCATCGCAGAGGAAAACTGAACTCGCTTTTTGTTTAATTACTCTTTCCCTTTCCTTAGGGAAGGGCTAGCAGCATAGTAAGAACAATCACTGACCTAAAATGAAGGAGCTCCAGGTACCTGGAAAGTGGAACCTGCATGCAGTGCCACTGTCACCAGGTGCCTCCTCAGTAATTGTTTGCTTGTGGTGTAAGATGGGTATTTCTGTTGTTGTTCTTTTTTCTGTCATCCCAAAGGACTAAGACAGTCAGAGCTCCACGTGTGTCTTGTCTGACAGAAATGGCTGCTGTGGGAGAAAGGAGCAGAGGACACATGATTATTTTTCTGACCTTGGGTCAGCCCTGCAGCCCTGGTCCCAGCTTCATGGGTGATGGCATTTTCTGTGAGCATGCTCAGCTCCTGTGTGGACCTCTCTTGCCATTGGGCTAGTCATGTGGCCCTGTGACCTCGCCTGCCTGTCAACCCACCTGGCCTTATCCATACATAGGAAGGGCTGTGTTAATGAAACCCCCTTTTAAAGTTTTTTAAATATGTGTAGTCCTCTTTAACACACAAAATTGTAAGACACACAAAAAGGAAAAGCGCTCATGTGAAAGGCCCTGTCAACAACCAATAGACAGGAAATGTCTACACTAAATCAAACAAGGCTCCTGCTTTAAAACTTGGGTTTACTAGCTACACCTGGAATATGAGCAAGCCTGAGGAGAGGGGAGGGAAAATTGCCTGCACTGGGGGACTAGATCCATGGAGTTAATTTACTAAACCACAGATCCATAATTAGGGAATGTGTATACCCTATCATACATTCAAAATTCATCAAGGCTTTATGAAATGGGGGATGGGGAGTGTTAAGAAATCTACCTCTTCTTCTTCTTCTTAGAAAATAGTGACAAGGACTCTAAAAACTAGAGACCAGCAACCCATCAAAGGTTGGGAAGCATTACCCTTCAGCTTCAAAGGGTGTCTAGCACGAAGAATGCAAAACAACTAACAGTGGCAGGTGAAGCCGCTAAAGAGACTAATCTTAATGGAATCTGGTTCCATGTGTTTTTGTTGACTTTGAAAAGTTGTATCTGGAAAGCAAGACAGGGGTGGGGGGATGTGGGGGTGCATCAAAGGAACATCAGTTCAGGGACCTTGGATTGTTTATAGAAACACGCATCTAAGAAATGCAAATTCTTCAGGGGAAAAGTATTGCTTTGGGTTCAAAGTGGGTCCACACCCCTGACACTTGAGGTCACCTTGCAAACCTGGAAATGCAGCACATCCCTTTCATGTAGCCTTTGGGTTGGGGGCACGTGACTGCCCACAGCTGACTCTGCTAGGTTTTCTTTGACCTTGATCTGGAACTGCTGGTGCTGTGGAGTAATGTGTGGGCCTTTCTTCGTGTCCCCCTAGGAAACCTCTGCAGAGGACCTCCTGAAGTTAACATCTAAGAGTTTGCCTGATCTGACCAGCTCAGTAGAGGACGTGTCCTCTTGGACTGACAACGAAGACCAAGAGCCAGACGGGGAGGAGGACGAAGGAAGCGGCCCACCTTCCATCACGGGAGCGGTGAGTGTGCCCACAACTCCCCCTGAGCTGGCGGAACGAGTCCCCTGTGGACGTGGGTGCTGGGGTCCGGATAGCAGGAGGTGGTGTGACAGAGCCCAGGATGGGAAAGGACCACGGCGCATTCTTCGTACTTACTATTTCTTGTCAGACTCCCAGAACGATCTATGAGGGTAATGTTTTTCATTTAAGATAAAACATTGAAGCTGTAAATAAGGTAAGAGAACAACTGGGTATGAAGTTCAATTTCTAGGATGCCCAATAACATGTACAAGGATTTTATTGCTACTCTTGATAAGAGTATTTGAAAACTATTGTTTGTGAATTTAAACTTATATTGCTGGTTGAAAGTAGAATGTTAAAATAACACAAAACTTGTTCATGCAATGTTGTATAGAGGGGTGTTGAATTTTTAATCAGGCCAGGACTCTTTGGGACTTGTAGCTCTTCCTTTCATAGCCTGGGACACTTCACACCCTCGTAGTCTGCTCTCACTCCCAGTCAGGAGAGCTTGGGGTGAACTGTGGTCACAGTGGGGCTCTGTGATCTCTGCTTTGTAGCCCAGACCTGAGAGATGTGTCATTTTTAGTGTAAACTCTTTTCTTTAATATAGTTTATTCATTATGCTATTACAGTTGTCCCAGTTTTCCCCCTTTCCCCCCTACTCCACCTGGTACCCTCATTTCCTCCAGTAATCCTTCCATTGATTTGTGCCCATGAGTCATGCACATGAGCTCTTTGGCTCCTCGATTTCCTATACTGTTCTTAACATTGCACTATTTGATACCTACCAATTATGCTTCTTAATCCCTGCACCTTTTCCCCCAATCCCTCCCTCCTCCCTCCTGCTGATAACCCTCTAAATGATTCTATATCTACGATTCTGTTTCTGTTCTGCTTGTTTGCTTCGTCATTTGGATTCAATTGTTGATAATTGTGAATTTATTGCCATTTTAATATTTATTGTTTTGATCTTTTTCTTATGTAATTTCCTTTAACAGTTTAGGTAATAGTGGCTTGGTGATGATCAACTCCTTTAGCTTTACCTTGTCTGGGAAGCACTTTATCTGCTCTTTCATTCTAAATGATAGCTTTGTTGGATAGAGTAATTGTGGTTGTAAGTCCTTATTTTTCATCACCTTGAATACTTCTTTTCAGCCCCTTCTTGCCTGCAAAGTTTCATATGAGAAATCAGTTGACAGTCTTATGGGAGCTCCCAAGTAGATAACTCTCTGCTTTTCTCTTTCTGCTTTTAAGATCCTCTCTTTATCTTTAATTAAGAGTTGTCTTAGTGTGGTCCTCTTTGGGTCCACCTTGTTTGGGAGTCTCTGAGCTTTCTGGACTTATATGTCTGTTTCCTTGGCCAAATTAGGGAAGGTTTCTTTTATTTTATTTTTTTCAATTAAGTTTTCAATTTCTTGATCTTCTTCTTCTGGAAACCCTATAATTTGGATGCTGGTACATTTGGAGCTGTCCCAGAGACTCCTTATACTACCCTCATTTTAAAAATTCTTTTTGCTTCTTGCTGTTCTGATTGAATGCTTTTTTATTCCTTGTGTTCCAAATTGTTGATTTCATTCTGGGCTTCATCCCTGCCACTGATGGTTCCCTGCAGGTCTTTCTTTCTTTCTTTTTAAAGATTTTATTCATTGTTTTCAGAAAGAAGGGAAGGGTGGGAAGAAGAGAGAGAGAGAGAAGCATCAATGTATGATTGCCTTTCACTTGCCTCCAGCTAAAGACCTGGCTGGAGACCTGGCTTGCAACCTGGTTATGTGCCCTGACTGGGGAGTCGAACCAGCAACCTAGGTTCACAGGCCGGACCAATCCACTGAGCCACATCTGCCAGGGCTAGGTTTTTCTTTATTTCACTTAATGTAACCTTCATTTCTGCCTAGGGCTTTTTTATGTTGTTGTAGTACCCAATGAGTTCTTTAAACATCCTGGTAGCCAGTGTTTTGAACTCTGTATCTGATAGTCTGTTTATCTACATTTTGTTTAGTTCTTCTTCTGGAGCCTTGTTGTGTTCTTTGGTTTGGGCCATATTTCTTTGTCTCCTCATATTGGCAGTCTGCCTGTGTTTGTTTCTGTGTCCTAGGTAGAACTGCTAGATTCTCTGACTTAGTAGCATGGCCTATTAGAGAGGAGTACACCAGTTAAATTATACGGGGCAGAGCCTTAGCTAATTGTCAAGGGAAAGGCAACCCATTTCACCTCTTGGTGGCTCTGTGTGGGGGAGGGCTCGAAGAGGGGACAGCGCTGCTGCCTGGCCTCTGGAGCTTTGCCAGGAGAAAGCTATCCCCCAGCACTCACCCTGTTGCCAGCCACTTCATGTTCTCCCTGTATGCCACTGGTGCCCTTCCAGCTGTTGCCCTGGTGCTGAATCCCAGAGAAGGTGCGTCTGCCTGAGTCCTAAGTCCATGGTGGGTCCTTTAAGAAGAATCTCTTGAGAATCCTGCAATTTCTTCTCCCACCCCAACCCCTGCTGGTTTTCACAGCCAGAGGTTATAGGAGCTTATCATCCTGGTGCTGGAACCCTGGGCTGGGTGGTCTGGTCTGGGGCTGGGATCCCTCACTCCTGAGGTACCCCTCCTGATTTTTACCCACTACATGTGGGTGTGGGACCACCAGTTCCTCTCTCCATGCCTCTCTGCACTTCTCCATCCCTCCCACCCATCTGGATCACCATGCTTCTTTAAATCCTTGGTTGTCAGGCTTCCACACAGCTCAGTTTTCTGACAATTCTGGGCTGTATTTGTTTTGTTTTGTTTTGTTTTGTTTTGTTTTGTCTAGTTGTGCGTGGAGACAAGGCATGTTAACCTACTCCTCCATCTTGACTGGAGGTCAAGTAAAACTGCTGTTGGCCCTTGTTCCCCATCCAGTCAGCCACAGGAAATGTGCTGCCTTTCTGCCATTTGGAGCCTTTTAGAATTGCTTGGTCAAAGGTTCCCCCAGAAAGGTTTTGCTGATTTAAACCTTTAGCAGTGCCTAGTTCCCATCATCACCAATGACATTGCCTTTTTAAAAAGCACCAATTAATCACATATGGCTTTTTATGCTTATTATTATAGTTTTTCCAGAGGAATTTCAATGCATTCTGTCTAACACACTTTACTTGGGGAACTTTAGGTGGCCTTTAAGAAGAAACAAATGACTCTCAGCACTGATTCTGCATGAGCACACACAGCCGGGCACTGGGTTTCTGGTCTCCACCTCACCATGCCGGCTCTCACACACACACCTCAATCCCATTATCGGGTATGAAGGAACCAGAACAGATCCTGCTCTGATAGTTCCCCCTTCACCTTGGAGACCCCCTCACCCCACTTCTCCTTCTGCTCCATCCCCCTCACAAAGCACGCAGAGGAAGGGGAACCCGGGCTTCTTCCCGGACTCACCACTGTGCCTGAACACCATCCTTCATTGGCCGCTCTCCCGAGGTCTGGTTGCAGCCAGGAGAACTGGGCCTGAGACAGAGTCCTGCCAGGCCAGAAGGGGGCAGCTGGCCCAAGGCATCTCCTGGACATCACCGTCTGTCCTGGGTCTGTCCTCTGTACCTTATATAAAGGAGCTAAACTACTGAGAAAATCGATATACATATATACACTCTCTTGTTTCTATGTTTACAATCCAAGACTCTTTGTTTTGTCATTTTTAAACACTAATGAACCTCCTTAAATGAAAGAAACCTGGTACTGTTTAGTCAGCTTGGTTACCAAGCCTTTTATTTCACAGATGAGACCGATTAAACCTGCTGCCAAACTCCACTCAGACACGAATCAGTTTTGCACCTGCAAGTAGTGGTGAGCTCCAGGCGCTTCGGCTAAGCGAACATAGTACGAATGCTAAGGACCTGCCAGGAGCACCCGTATGATTTATTTTTCATGACTACAGTCAACAGCAATGAGATTTTCCTTTCATAAAGCTCCGGTCGTGCTTAGGATAAAACTACATGGTGGCTATCAAGTTGGAGGAATAGAGGCAGGAAAGAAGAAAACAGGGATGGGATGGCGAAATTCCCATCATTGGCATGGTTGTCACCCATCTCAGGGGGGTCGGGTTCAGGGACAGCACCCTCTCACCCCCGCCCACCACCACGTCCACTTCCGAAGACTGCCTATTTGTGGTCAGAAATACCTGAAGTCTAGCTCTTTCCCCGGTACCAGCTGCAGTCCTGGGCCACCTGACTGGCCCGTCTTCCTCAGGTCCATCTGCTCCACTTTGTCTTCTTCTTGGCAGTGACAGTTTTTAAATGAGAATCTGGCCATCATTAATGGTTTAAGATCATCCAGTACCTCTCAGTCACACTGAGGTTAATAACCCAATTCCTTAACATGGACTGTCGTCCATGCCAGCCCTCCTGTGCTACCTTTCCTCCTACCATATGTGTCCCCCAGGAGCCCTGTACACACATAGACACACACATGTGCACACATACAGTCCCTTCATGGCACTGTGAGCTCCACAGGCTACCACTTGGTGCCTTTGCACCTGCTATGCTTTCTACCTAGAAGACCTTCTTTGCCTGGCAAGACCCTTGTCTGTCAGCCCAGTGTCACCCCGGCCCATCAGCAAGCCGTTCCCAACACCAGGTTCTTTGGTCTGTGCTGTGTGCTTGCACAGCACTAAGTGGTTATTTCTAACCTAGCACTTACCACTCTGTCTTCACGGATTATCTTTCTACTGTTCTGTGTTCCTCATTACGTACAGCATCTCAAGGGCAAAGACCATGGTGCCCAAGCACCTCTCCCTCCCTAGGACAGTACAATGCCTGGACAATAATAGGGGGGTGGGAGGAAGGGGAGGGATCCTCCTGGCATCTCCCGTCATTCTTTGACCACCTCGGGTCCTTCCCTGGAGGACCAGAAGCTTATCTGGTCCTTATGTCCTTGAGGTACAAGCCTGGGTCCCCAGCCTCTGACTCTTCTGCTTCCCTCCTCTTGCTCCCCACATGTACCCTGCTGAGCCCTTCTTCATGCAGCCCTGCCTCTTCCACCAGTCAGGTGCAGCTGATTGGAGAATAGAGGACAGTTATTCTCCTCTGGTCTTGGGGCCAGTTGTGGGGTTTGCACACGTGGAAAGCTGCTGGAGTCAGGCCGCTGAGCGCATGAACCTCCTTCTGTTGCCATGTGCCAGGATCCCCACGGGGAGGGGAGGTGACGTTGAAAGGAATAGAGATGGTTTTGCTTCAAGACGCCACACACATGCCCTCCTCTCTGGTTATCTCAGCACTACCTTCCTCTCCAAGCCCAGATCAAGTTAGAAGTTACCTGTGATGCCTCCCACTCTTGAAACATCTGTGATCGTCTCTCCCAAAGCTGCTAATCACAGCTCCCCTGGCATTGAGCATCTGCTGTCTTCTATTTATCTGTGGCCATTTAGCTCTCTGGGGAAAGAGAGAAAATAGTTAAGACTTGCCCACTTTTGAAGGCAGGTGCACCTCCTGGAGCCCCCAGCATGTGGGGAAGTACCCTGTAATGAATACTCAGTACATGTGTCTGGTCATAGAGCTGTCTGCAGAGCAGTGGTTCTCAAAGTGTGGTCCCTCGACCTCCAGCATCATCCGTGTTACCGAGAAATTTGTTAAAAATACAGATCCTCGACTTATAGGGGAATAGAAAGGGTAGTGACAATCAGTTAGCTGTACAAGGCCACACCCTTACCATCCTAGAATCATGGCCACATTTGTTCGTAATCTCATAGAAAAGGCCCTGTGCTTCTAAATGCTGCTATGACTTCCTTGAACCACCGAGTGACCACATCTTGGCACTATGCCGAGGTTGGCCTGATTCCTTGAACCCCTGCTGAGATCCTACAGCTATTCAACTTGGAAAAAACATAGTCAAGAGTGCCCAACCCGATAGCATCTAACAGCTCACAGTTAAGGAAGTTCTGCCAAATGGTTTAGGGCCACTGAGGTGTGGATGTGGTTTTACATCAGTGAGGCCCTAGGGAAGCGTGGTGTCCTTGGCTGCCATGTTTGAAGACCAGTCTTTGACGTCTGTTTCTTTTTGGTTTATCATGTGAATGTTCTTGGACCATGAGTCGTCAGAATGGTATTTGAATTTCAAAAAGATAATGCCCAAAACAACAACGACAAATCTTCGGGTCCCACTCCAGACCTGCTGAATCAGAAACTCAGAGGGCGGTGTCCCATGATGTTTTTATTGCCTTCAGGAGGCTAATGTTTGAGAATGTTAGAGTCTTCCAACAAAATGAGTAGCACACATTGGTTATTCAGAAAAGTGTATATCCTTTCTCAAGTGTAAATAAGTACAGTTTATTTTTCAGTGAGATTTTTCAGGGGGAAATATCCAGGTGCTGGCCTTTTGGGAGAGTGGCTCTTTTTCAAATGAAAAGAGAAAGAAGAGTTTCAGTGTAGCAGGGTGTGAAATGGGTGACACCTCCTAAGGGGGATTTGGAGCCAGTCTGCCTTCCTATATTTTTAACCAAAAAAAAAATGGAAGTACTGATTGCCTTTGCCAAATCTGCCATTGTTACAGCTCCTCGGGGAAGAGTTTACTCCGCACATCCATCAGCGGACCTGTCTCCGCTTCCTTTGACATTAGGGAAGCAGCTCTGACATTTTTGGAATCACTAGTTTGAGAAAATCTTGGCGCACTTTAGGGTGATTAGGGCTTAAGCAGGAATAGAAGACCTCATCATTTTTCGAAAAGAAAGAAGGGCCAAGCTGGATCTTCCGAATCTGTAAGTCTAATATTAGTATTTGAGGCTTTGTTTGTTGGAGGAACAGTGAGGAGGTGTGAGGGCCGGGACAAGCATCTTCTGGAAGAGTCAGCGTCCTCTGGGGGAGATACCTATCCAGAGACAGAAAGAGGAGAGGAGAGGAGCACCCGTGTTCTATTGGGATTGAATAAGTGATCGACTGTTCATTCTCAATGGTTCCGAAAATGTCTGGAGACATTGAGAACTTGTGTTGCAGCATCTTCTAAAAGTATTGTTTCTGGTTGAGTCAAGCTGTCCTGGATGGGAGGTGGGGACCTGAACTAGATTTTTCTGGTGACTTGAACTTGGAGCTTAATTCAAAGAAGAGGGAGCATCAGGTGTATATGCTTGTGATAGGTATCAAAGCGGGAAGACTCCAGTGTCTGGCTGGCAACCAGATCTTCCCAGAGGGAGCCTATTAATGCAGAGAGAGACACCGGCCCTGTGCTCCCCGCGATGTTTGTCAGTGCAGTGAATGTTCTTTCCCACAGGCCTCGAGTGGGCTCTGAGGGTCCCTTAAGCACAGGGTAGTGGCAGCCACTGCTTAGGGATGTCCTCATTCTCCAGGGTCAGGAACGGTCTTCCCTTCCCCTTGGGCTTACACTTCCTACTTGTCTAACCTCAGGGTTCACCTCTTCTAGGAAGTCTTCCCAAATACACACCTTCTTCATTCCTGGGCCCCAGCATGCATTATGCCCTATATTTTCATTCATGACTCCACACAGATTATAATGTGGATTCATGTGGCAGTTTGCTTAATGTCATCTTTCCCTAGCAACAGAGGGTCCATGGGCACAGGGCCCACATCAGGGTTGCCCACTTGGGTATCCCAAGTGCTCACTGTGGGCTCTCAATTGGTTGGTTGGTTGGACAGGTGGGAAGACAGGGAGATGGCTGCAGTAACTTCTCTCATTCCTAATGTACCCATAGACTCCCCATCAGGGGATTTAGTTCTCTTCCACTGACTTACCTGTCTTCCCCAGCACACCAGAAAATTTAATTGGTCATGGCACCTTGTAGGTGATGATTATTTGTGTCTGAACACTGGGAAATCTGCCTGCCTCTCCCTTCTGGGAGTTGCCATCAGAGACCCAAAAATCAGTGATGCAGAAATCATTTTTCCAAGTACAGTATTGGGAGGACACACTGTGTCTCCCTTTAAAACAGGACATTTGCGGCAGCAGCTCATTAACAAATGAGTAGATTTCATATGTTTGGGTAAGATTTGAAAGCTGACAGCAGCTGCAACGGGAACTTGCGCCTTGATTTTTAACAATACCATCAACAATGACAACAAATGACTGATGGTCCCAGGGGAGGCGATGAAGTGGGTTGCTAGTAAACAGTCACCAGGGCAAGGACCTTGGGACAGCCCATCTCGAAGGTGCAGGTTCTGGCTGAGCACACTGCAGTGTCAGAACTACAAGGAACCTCAGGGGTCGGTTAGTCCAAGCTTTGCATTTCACAAGCTAGAAACCCAAATCCCTGGTGAGAGAGAAGCCACTGAGCTCCATTGCCAACATTTCCCCCCCAGACGAGTCACATTATGGCTCAAGGCCGCTGTGAGGAAAAGCAAAAGAGGGAAAGGAGAGAAAGGCTAACACACTAAGAAGGGCATTCCCATGGTGTGGCTGATCACACACACCCAGGTTTGGAGCGAGATACGCAAGATCAGGCTGCGATTACTGCTGGCCTGGAAAAAGATTTCCATGCCGGGGTGGTTTTGTTTGGTTGGTTTCATCCTTAAAGGAGATGATGTGATTATTTACACGGGGGAGGCGGGGCGGATAAGATAAGAAAAATTATTTGGCCTGGACGAACTGCCCAGAAAACTGCTGAAGTTTGAATTCGGCCTATGCCTGCCTGGAGCACATGTTCCAGGGCCTGTTCCAACTTGCTACCTGGCTCGGTGCTGCGTTTTCACCCAAGCAGTTTGCAGTTCTCAGGGGAGCAAATAACACATGACCTGCATAGAAAAGCCAATATCCTTCATTCAGCCTCATACCGCAGTGGTCTCCAAAGTGGGGTGAGCACGCCGGGGTCAGGGGAACCACATGGTTCCTCGGAGTGCGGGAGGCAAGTATTAGCACATATATAGACTTTTATCTCACCTCAGATATTTTTGAGCTTTCCGGTGTGTCTGTACGTGAGTGTGGCGATACGGGGCCATCCTGTAAGAGTCTGTGCTGGGCTCGCCTGCCAGCTGCACGGTTGTGCACGTTGCCATCCCAGCGCAGAGCAATAGGAAATGCGGGGAAAGAAGTCCCCTTCCTGGGCAATCCATTTTATTATCGTCATTTGGATTTGAGAGACTCCTTCAAGTTTCCGTGAAAATAAAATTCGGGCTACTAGAGCACGTAATAAAGTTTCTTTGCCCTCAAATTAACTTCTTGTACGAAAGTCATACCGTGAAAGTCATGAAGGCAACGTCTGTCTTCAAGTAAGGTCCTTCCTGTCTGATTGGTTATGCCAAAATGCCTCTCGGCACCACCCCTATTGCCCACGTTCCTCTTTATAAATATCAGCCCTGTGAACGTAGTTTCATGTGGTTTGGGGCAGCTCAAATCTCAGTTCTCCCATGGACATGTTAAGTAGACTCTGTTGACTTGAAGGAATGTGGCAGTTCAGAATGAAAATGAACTAAAAATGCCTTCTGCCATAGACCCAAGGGTGGCACTAACACCGGGAAAAGCAAACATGATGGTGGACTTAGGGGAGCACCATCCACCCGGGGTCATGCATTTTATTTGTTGGTGAGCTTCTCTCAGCCTTTAGGTGACAGGGATCCTTGAGACATTATGTGCCTTTTCAGACTTTAAATCTGACTGTGCCGATACACACAGTCAGATTCTTATTCTCTTAAGAGAAACAGGATATCCCTGTTCAGTTTCCATTCCAGTTACTGTGTTTGTTTTTTAAGGCACATGATGAAGTCACCTTTGGCAGTGCATGGATCCGTTAGACCAATAGGCAGTGAGTGGTCAGAACAGAGCAAAACAAATACCTCATTCGAAGGCTTCATGAGCGATGGAAGACTTTGGAGGTTTTTGGTGTCTTTCTCCCTTTCACCACATCTTATACACCACGGCAGGACCCAGCCAAGAAATAAAAACAGAGGGAAACATCAGAGAGTAGAAGGTGCCCTGTGGAATCCAGGGCAGAAGTTTCTCCTAGACATAGAGCTGTTGACAATGACTAGAATTCTCCCCACCCAAGTGTTTACTGGCCTAGGATTTTGTTTGCTGCTGGCTTGGTTTTCACTTGCCCAGCTCTTTTACGTAAGTGACTAACTGAGCTCAGTAAATGACATTTGCAGAAAAGGTCTCTGTGCCTCTCCCTCTGCTTCTTGCTCTTGTTTCTTCACTTGAAAGAACCTTCCTTCTCCTCCTGACTCGAGAGATTCTGAAACCCCTCATTCCTCAGAGACGTTTCTAATTCCTCCAACCTTCAGTGGTCTCTGCTTTCTCTGACGGCCAATCTCAGTTGTCTGCCTGTCACACTTCAGCTCTTAAACATCAGAAAGCCACCTCCTGACTTATATAAATGGGTAAGAGAGGTGTTTCCAAAATGTCCTGGTAAAACTGTTGTTTTAAATTTATTTCCCCTAGAAACAACTGTTAATAAATGTTTGTGGCATTATCTTGTAAGCTAGTGGTGGCCAGCAGACCTCTCTCTCTCTTTCTCTGTTTCCCTCTTCAGCGTAAGTCTTTAGGAGCCATGTGCTATATATGACTTAAGGGAGGGATCCGTGATTTCTTCCAGGGACCAGGGAGGGTTCAGTGAATGGGGTGGCATTTGACTATTCCGTAGGATTTCCACAAATAACACTCACAGAAATGGGTGACATTCTAGAGCTGAAAAAGAACATGTACAAATGGTCCACCAACAGCAAATTTTCTAGCCTGTTTAAGGATCAAAAAATAGGTTATTAAATGCAAAAGTTTAGCCCGTGCTTTTAGTTCCAGGCTGAGGAACCTATTTTACAAGCACTGTGACTCATCGATGGTTTTTACATTGAGTGACGGGGCCAGATTAGCTCCCAAAGCCTGAATGACTCAGCAGCTTTTAGAGATACCATGGCGGACCATTAAATGCCTTGCCTCCAGTAGCAGCCACCTTAAGATGTCCGTACTTGTCAGGGCCTTCCCTTCAATGTCCTACGTTTCCTAAAATTTCTCGAGGACTTCGGATGGGGATGGTTAGGTGAGAGTGTGAGCTGCTCCTACAAACAAGAGGTTGGCGATTGCAAAGTTCAGGTCGTAAACATTTGAGGTCTGCCAGCCAAATGGTGTGTTGCAACAGCTCCACGCGGCTTTGAAGTTCCAAGCCGCTGCAGGCAATGAGTGGACTAATGGCCCTGTATTCTAATAGAACTTGACAAAAACAGGTGTGGGGCCAGGTTTGGCCCCCAGACCGACCGCACTTACCAACCCCTGCTGTAGATGGGCGGGGACAGCCTCTGATTACTACTTCCCAGGTGGCCTCCATAGAGTGAGTCTCAGCCTCCCAAGCCGGTTCTACAAGAAGTACGTGTCCTTAGGAATATCTATCAGCAGACCAGCAAGAACTCCGCACCACTCCTGGAAAATGCGGAGTCCAGCTCGTGTGGGGCTGGAAGGGGCAGCAGAAGGCCTGAGGGCACTGCCTGGAATGGAACAGATCAAAATTGAACTACCATGTCTTCCACAGGACAGGTTCCTCTTCCTCTAAAACCTGCCTAAATGGAATGCCCCTTTCAGACAATCCCTTTCTGTTGCAATAAGCCGTGTAATCACGTCAAACTTCCTCTAAAAGGTTGATAGAGGGGGAGGGAAAGGCCCAGGAAGAATCTGGCTTGTGTTTACTGTTGCTGCTAAATTGGATTTGACTCAGCTGCTGTATTGGACCACCTCTGGTGATTCATCCCTTATTTTCTTTCCTGCCAATCCTCCTGTTTAGTTCTTTGGTCCCTTTCTCATGCCTTTTTTCATAGCCCTACCCCCTTTGAGATTTTCCCACACACACACCCAATTTTGTAACTCTGGAATTGAAAGTAAAGAATATCAGCCCTGGCTGGTGTAGCTCAGTGGATTGAGTGCTGGCCTGCAAATCGACAGGTCACCGGTTCAACATGCCTGGGTCAGGTCCTCAGTTGGAAGTGCATAAGAGGCAACCCCACATTGATGTTTCTCTCCCTCTCTTTCTCCCTCCCTTGCCCTCTTTCTAGAAAGAAATACATTTTTTAAATGTTTGGAAAAAAAAGAATATTATTGTCATGGCCCCAGAATTATGTCCAATGAGAGTAGGCAGCCAACTTCTGCCGACCGGTGACCCAGGGGTCTGCCTTCAGTAACCAGCCCACAAACCCACGGGGGAAAAGTCCAGGCCCTGCATTATTCTCACCCGCTAGGTCATGGGAACATGGCTTCATAGGGAATGTCAGTTTTGCTTCAGTTTGAAATCAATACCAAGGAGGGACAGGTTCTCCCTTTTGCCTTCTGCATCTGCTGTGATTTTTGAAGAACTGGCAGTCATTTGAGGACACCGACCTCTCCTTGGGAAGGTGACACATACAAATGTACCCCAGGAGGGCCAAATAACGCACCAGTGAGTGATCGCATTCCTGTGTCCTTAAAGGTGGATTTATCAGTCTCAGCTTCTGAAGGACCAAGAGAGCTATTTGATTTGCATGCGTAAAATCCCATCACCCACAAATAAAACGGGCTCAGATGGTTTGGGGATGATAAATGGGAGGAAACCGGAAATGGGCTCAGCTAGAACAAGGGCAATATTATTTCATCTGCCGCCCAGTGCCTCTGTCCGCAGCTGCCACTTCCCCCAGCTGCCTCCAGGATCTGTGTCTCCCTGAGCAGGCTGCATTTGGCCAGTGGTAGCTCCCAGTTTTACGGTTTCCTCTTCAGTGCTGAGTTACTCTCTGTGTTGGAAAGCAATGAGTCTAGTGTTGCAGCAGATTCGTTTGAATTTCTGCAGTCAGCACCCAGGCAGAACTCTCGCTACTTCGGGGCTGATTTATGGTGGTTCTCATTCCCTTTTTCTAAATGATTGTTTATTCCCAGCCCTTGTCTCTTGCCTCTCCTTCAGTCACTCAAACATTTGCCCCAGAGATTTAGAAAGTGAGCATTCTTTGGCTGAAAACAACCGCGGTGTGACTGAAGCAGGAGAGGAAAGTCTCCAGGCCCCACTGTCCTGTAGATACTGACCTGGGGAAAGAGCCAACACAACTTCCTAGGGACTTGGAGCCTGGATCTTCTGGCACATCTGCAGTTTTGTTGTTGTTGTGTTTTGTTCGCTTTTTGGTCAAGTGCTGGGAGCCATAAAGACATGGCATGATCTGAATCCTGGGGATCAGATGTTGCTTGCACAATGGAAATGGTTGGAAATAAAAGCCACACTTTGCGTGCTTCGTTTGTAAGGCTTCAAGAGTTAGCCGAGAGAGACAGGGGGGTGCTGGGGCCGCAGCGCGTTCAGAGTCTCATAAATGCCTTGGAGAGTGGTCATAGCACATTTCTAAGTGCTAGACTTTTAGCTTGGACCGAAGGGGCCTGTCTCATAGTACATAATGATGTTCGCTCCCCACCCCCAGAAGACTGAAATTTGCCAGAACCTAAAGCTCAATTTCTGTGCTGTTTCACATCCAAAATGATTTCCAGCCACGTGGTCCAGTGTGGCTTTTCAGAGATTGGACAATGAGATTACAACAACATGATGATATTTAGATAATTAAAATGCCAACTAATCAAATCCCCTCGCAAATTATAATCCAAAAAATCCAAAGTAATTAACATCTAAACTTAAATTTCCTTGATCTTTTGAGTGAAAAACCAAAGCACTTCATGGTTTCCTCCAAGCTGCCCTATTTCTTATTTTGTTCCATTTTAACAAAGGAGATTTTTTAAAAGATATTATTATTTTTAGAGAGAGGGGAAGGGAGAGAGGCAGAGAGGGAGAGAAGTATCAATGTATGGTTGCCTTTCACCTGCCTCCAGCTACGGATCTGGCTGGAGACCAGGCTTGCAACCTGGTTATGTGCCCTGGCTGGGAATCAAACCAGTGACCTTTGGGTTCACAGGCCGGCACCTTATCCACTGAGCCAGGGCCTGAAATTTCTTTTTTTTTTTTTTTTGAGTTTTAGTATGTATTGGTTTCAGGTGTACAGCTTAGTGTTCTCCATATTTCCAGTACCCCCCAACTGGCACCACACATAGTTACCACATTATTGACTATACTTCCCATGCTCTGCTTATGTCCCTGTGACTATCTGTAACTACCAATTTGTGCTTCTCAGCCGCTTCACCCCTTTCACCCGGTCCCCTAAAACCCTCTCCTCTGGCAATCACCAGTTCTCTCTCTGTGTCTACGAGTTGGTTTCAATTTTGTTTGTCATTTATTTTATTCTTTAGATTCCACATCTAAGTGAAATCATATGGTTCTCAGCCTGACTTATTAACTAAGGAGATTCTTCATGTTGGGTGCTGGCAGGGAGGTGGTATTTCTCAGCATTTGTATATAGCCCAGCCTATTTTCCACTGGAACAAAGCTGGCCCTTTCATCTGCAGGAAAGTTGAATTTGTGCAACAGCAGGTCTCTTGTGTGCTTTCCGTGTGAGTGAAATGTAAGTGAACACAGAGTAAATGGACCCACACTGCTATCAAAACATTGGCCATTTAGACAAATGAGCCAGTCCCCAGCCTCTGGACAGCGGTTCCAGGCAAAAACTTTGTTCCCCAAACCTTATTTGATTTCGCCAACAACCATGTTAAGAACTGTAAAGAGCCTGAAATTTTACACTACAGGTTAACGGGTGCTGGCAGAAGACATGAGATTCCTGCGTCAGAGACAAATGACGTTGTTAACGCATGGCACAGCAGTTTTCGGCTTTCTCCAGGCCCCGTTTAGAGCTTCATGTTTGCATGATTTCTCCCTGCACCCTCACCCCACCTTTGGGAGTGATGCAGAAAGGCTCGGGTAGATGGACGCACGGGGGCTTTGTATCCCAACTGGGGAACCCTGAGCGTAGGTAAATGACCAGAATCGTTTACCAGGTCTGTCCCGAAAGTATCGAGCCAGGGTCAATGTAATTAAAACAGTTTGCGTGGCCGATACTTTCGGGACAGACCTTGTATGATGAGCTGGAAGCAAACCTGATTGCTCTTCGCTCCAGAGAGAGGCTTTGCCTTTATCCTACTGGGCACTATACAGGTCTGCTGCTTTCTCCTGGACACTGCCGGCACCTGTCAAGGCTGGGAACTTGGGAAACACCCTTGAAAGCCTAGATAATCCACAGTAAAAACAGCCTACGTCTCTGTTCATAAGACATAGAGAAGTGAAAGACCCATGGAGATACGTCTCCCAAAGAAGCTACAGCAGAGGCTCAATAATATCAAGTGAAGGAGGGTTGATGACGAAAGTATTCTTGGCTTCTCTTGAAGATGCCAGTCAGTCGATAGCAGTTGATCCGAGTCCAAGACTAGGAACTTACACTCAACTCGTAGGAATCTTCCCAATTTGGGTGAAAGAATCACTCTGGTCCTTGTTAGAGTGCTTTTTGTTTATATTCAATAGATTCTTTTCTTTTAAAAAAACTTTTCATCGATTGTTAGAGAGGGGAAGTGAAGCACAGATGTGAGTTCCACTTGTTTATGCATTCATTGGCTGATTTCTGTATGTGCCCTGACCAGGATCGAGCCCACGACCTTGGCATATTGGGACAATGCTCTAACCAACCGAAGGGCTCAGCAGGGCCAAGAGGTTCTTGAGATGCATTCACAGTTTGAGCGGAAAGTGCAGGGCACCCTGGTGCGCCGCACTGGGTATGAATTGTGTCTCTGACAGAGTTTCCTCGTTCTCAGAAGCTGACACTTCGGTCCTGGGCCACATTTTCCATTCCCACCGACTTCTGACGTAGAAGTGCTCAGACTGGGGACAGCTGCATCCCATTCATTCAGCTTGAAATACACCCTCTGCAGATTCGTGAACCAGACTTGCTGTTGCTGTTCTGAAGCTCACGGCCCAAATGAGCTGGCAAGGCCAGCGCCTCTGTCCCCTGCTCCTGAGCCACCTTTCCTCAAAGTTTTGAGTGTCCCAGCGGCTGAGTTGCATTCCTTTCTGCTGCCTATTTGGGGGCAGTCATTGGCTGCGCCTCTCGTGTTCCGTACCTGTCTCCTTCTGGGAAGACTCATTTGGATTTCTGTTTAACTTGCTACTTAAATGGACGCCTTTTCTTCTTTCATAGCCCTGCTTACTGAGTCTGTGCCTTTTTTTTTTTTTATTCCCGCTGTTCCTTTGCTTTCTGACTCGGATAGTTTTTCTAAGATAGTCTTCTAGACTCTGTCACATGGGGCCCATCATTGTGAAAAAGATGGAATCAGTGAGCCCTCTTTTTCCTAAAGTACCTGTTGTTCAGATGGATCGTGACCACCACCACCTCTGACCTGGCTAATTCCTTCCACCCAGGAAATACGTCTCCCATCACAGCACCATCAACTGCTGGCCTGTTATTGTCCCACCTGGCCACTTCCATCAGGGCAACCAAATAACTCTGTCCCTTTAAAACTTACCCAGGAATTATTTTTTTCTTACTTTTCCTGGTCTCTCTCACTCTGCTTTAATCTGATCCCGCTGGGCATAGCTGTCTCAAATCCTCTCACTGGGGGCACCTTACCTGCAGTTCCTAATCACATCTGTCATGTTGCTCCAGCCTGGGACCCCCGCAGGAAAGCTCTTGCATTCTATTCTCCAGGTTTTGCTTCTCTTGCTCGGTTGAATTTCTTCAGGTCCCAGTCAGGCTCCCTGATCTAGGAATAGTGAGATGCCTCCCCATTTTTGTCATGCTCACTTTAAGAACACTTGGGCACGCCTCTCTCTTCCTCTCCCTCACACATCCCTCTACCCTGGACTTCACAGTCTCACCTCCCCTTTTGTGTATGTTCAGTCTCATCAGACAGAAAGTCTCTCTGACAGAAAGATCATTCCTGAAGTAACCCATCAATTGTCCTTTACCACCTCCCTTGCATTGCTCCTGTTCTGACTGTGGGACCAGAGAAGGTCTGCAAATCCTCTTCGGTGTCCTACGCAAACCTGATTTCTAAAAACTTAGTGTCCCAGGCATCTGCCTTTAAAACGGTCTTGACCGTTAAAACTGTCTTAAGCTGTTTGTTTCTACAGTAATGTTATGGGGCTTTGTCATCCTCAAAAAGATGACATCTTCTCTTTGGGTCCCCATTTATTTTACTTTATGTCACCTTTAATAGTTATGAAGTTGGAATGTATTTCAGTCTAGAGCTATAATCATAATCTATACAATTGCTAAATATAGAGGCACCTTGGTACCTGGTAGGGAAAAAGATTGAGGTTTTTGGTTTAGGGGAGTTTTATTTAATTTTTTCACTAACCTTTCACTATATGGCTGGGCTACACACAGGAACTCTCCTGGTATTCTCACATGCGTTTTTAATAATCTTCATAATAAGTCTGTAAGATAAATTGCAAGGTAATTTTTTTTAAAAGATTTCATCCATTATGCCTAGAGAGGGGGGAAGGGAGAGAGAGAGAGACATCCATGTATGGTTGCCTTTCACCTGCCTCCGGCTACAGACCTGACTGGAGACCTGGTTTATGTGTCCTGGCTGGGAATCGAACCAGCCACCTTTGGGCTCGAAGGCCAGTGCCCTATCCACTGTGCCACCAGCCAGGGCTGTACAAGGTAACTTTTACTCTTCAGAAATAAGTACTTTTGTTCCTATTTTATGTAATGAAAGAACTGTTTCCAACATCAATGTGTTGTGAATATATTACGGGCACAATACATGGCATAGCCTGTGGCACCCATGAATTGCAGTGTACATACTTCATGTGTTCGTGCATTAGTTCATACAGGGAGTGGGTCCAAGGTGTCCCACTGGGCTGGTTAAAAACCTATTTTCTGAACAGAGCGCATCCTGGTGACAACAGTGTTTTCTCATGTTTGGGCTGGTGGCTGCTTGAGTGCAGCTGGGAGTCTCCTTCTCCCCTTCTCTGTCTCTGGCATAAGCTCAAGTGGGGGGCGGCGGGGGGCGGGGACTGGGGAAACTCCAGCTCAGCCAGCATCTGCTTGGGCGCTTGTTCTCTTTGGGCTGATGAATTACAAAGGCCCCTGTCCTGTCCCAGGTCCATAAGCCTGGCCTTTTATTAACTGTCAGTGACTCTGATGACACGAAAGCTTGTCTGGGTCAGCTCCTTCAGCCATTACTTTAACCGCTGCTTCAGCCGAGGTCCGCCGCCAGCCACGGAGCCCTGTGTGCGGACCCTCTGGGCCCTTTGCAGCTCCAGGCCAGGGGTCAACTGCCCCGACGTGGACCCATGGTCACACATTTGCCTGAGTACCAGCTTTTAGAACTTACTGGCTATTGTCTTCTCTTCTCTCTGACATAACCCTGTGGGGTTATGTCTTTCATTTAAAATATTTCTCCCTTATCATTTTAGTATGGTTTTAAGAGGGAAATCTCGTCATCCTTTAACAGAAACCTGTATCATTTAATTCTTAAATCATGTCTCATTTTTCAGAGGAGAGGACATTGAAGCTCAAAATGTGCCTAAATTGCTAAAAAATGATGCAACCAAGGTCTGTGCCCAGATAGCTGGGTTCGTCTTCACTCAGCCCCACCACCTCACTTTAAAACCAGACGCTAGAAATTCTTCCTCATTGAGAGAGTCTCATAGGTTACAGGTGTGGAAAAGTATGTAAACAGAGAGGCTCTACTTGGAAATTGGCAAGTTATATTAGATTCCATTAATATAATGGCATTGCTGTATGGCGTGGGAATTAGAACTTGCTGATGAATAATAGATTGTATCCACTGTTTCTCTGAACCAACAGCCCCCCAGGAGAACTTTTAGCACATTTCACTTTAGGACAACTAAAGTGACATCATTTGCACAAGAGTTGACGTGTTCTGTGCGTCTGAAAACAAATTACAACAAAGGGACTTTCTTAGAAGGTGAACATTTTCAGACAGTAGTCATAGAATTAAAGAGAGGCTCCCTGTAATCAAAACTGCACTTCTTTTTTTTTTTTTTTTTTTAAGATTTTATTTCATTATTTTTAGAAAGAGGGGAAGGGAGAGAGGCAGAGAGGAAGAGAGACATGAATGTATGGTTTCATTTCACCTGCCTCCAGCCACAGACCTGACTGGAGACCTGGTTTGCAACCTGGTTATGTGCCCTGGCTGGGGAATCGAACCTGCAACCTTTGGGTTTGCAGGCCGGTGCCTTATCCACTGTGCTACCAGCCAGGGCAAAATTGCACTTCTAATATTGCTACTGCCTGAAATCATCTGGAACTAGTGCATCTAAGCAGCCTGATTCCTGTTCAGTGAGTTGCAAGCCACCTCCAGTCACGACGGACCAGTTTTCTGTTGCAAGAGGAAATGGTTGTGCTTAAATGTAGAGCCCTCTGCTTGGAGCTCACCTGGGTAGTATACCTTTTGCGGCACTTTTGAGAGATCACTGGGTCCACCCTTTGTTGGTTTTAGCTACTAGCTTTCAGCAGTAGTGCTACAGACCCCATCTTTACTGTCTTACTGGTATTATGTAGATCGTGGAAACCACATCTCATTCTTGGGTGTATTTGAGGACAAAGAAAAATGGTTCTTTGGGGCTGTGATTCTTATTCCTAACCATGTCTCTCAGGCTCTGAAAATCAGGAAGAGTTTACTGCACATGCATTTGCCTCATGAGACTTCAGGTTTGACACAGTGTCTGTGTGCCCTTAAAAAAACTCTACACCATTCACCTGGCTGGTAGCCCAGTGGGTAAGGTGCCGGCCTGTGAACCCAAAGGTTGCAGGTTCGATTCCCCAGCCAGGGCAACATAACCAGATTGCAAGCCAGGTCTCCGGTCTGATCTGTGGCTGGAGGCAGGTGAAAGGCAAACATACATTGATGTCTCTCTCCCTCTCTGCCTCTCTCCCTTCCCCTCTTTCTAAAAATAATGAAATAAAATCTTTTAAAAAAAAACAAAACTACACTATTCATTTTGTACTGCCCTTCTTCACACACAATCAGCACTAGATCCTGAATACATGCTATAGCAAAAGGGTCTCGGTTATAAACTTGCAGGCCTCGCTTTTATTTCCTCATCAGTCAAATAGAGATAATATTACTTACCTTGGGACACATGTTTGCTGTGAAAAATAAGTGGGACAAAATTGAGGTGAATGGGATTATGCAGGATATGCTTCGGTATTGATCATCCGAAGTCACTCATGTGAAAGCACCTTCGATGGAGAGGGGTGGAAATGTCCTAGCAATACATGAAGCCGGAAGTCTGGGAACTGAACAGGAAACCACCACCTTTTGCCTGTAATGAGCTGAGGAATCCTGAGCAGGCCACTTTTCTTCTTGGTTATTCCTATGAGTGCTTATATCATCTCCAAAATTTCTGATTGCATGAAAACCTGGGGCTCTGCTGAAAACAGAAAGAGGAAAGACTAGTCAAAGGAAACTTCTAAATCCAGAAACACCAGGGTGGGGTGGTTTTTCTCCCTTGACCCAGTCAAACAGGCTTGTTGATGGCATGCGCCGTGGCCTTTGTGTAATAAACTGCCCACTTCATGGGCACCGGAGGAGGTAGCAGCGTGCACGCCTACGGCCTGCCCTTCTCTGTAGGCTGCCACCTGGACCCGGGGTGGAACCAGCAAGAACCAGGAACTCACATCAGTCTCCCAGGATTGCTGTTTACTGTCTGCAGACGGGCGCTTTCCGTAACATGTTTAAACCAAGCAAAGGAGAGGCTTCTCTCTGGGTTATTTCTATTTATATGTCTCCTCCTATGCCCCAGACCTCTGCCCTGTCTCCAAGAGGGTAATTTTGCGCTGGGTAGATAAATTCATGTCACCACTTGGGGTTAGGAAAGACTTCTCTCCCTAGAATGTCTAAAATCATCTTCAGAATTCCATTCCTGCCTTTACTTCATCATTTGAACCTGGAGCCCTGCCAGCCTCTGACATTGTAATAGGAATTCACCAAATTTATCTAAGTTTTATATGTCAGGATTAATTTGTTTCCCCAGAGCCCCTTCCTCAATTTGCCAACATCTCCTCATTTCTCAGACTATTTTTTTCCCTATTTCTTATCCAGAAAGATACTTAAACTGGAGGGCAAAGGGCAGATCTTCCAAATCTTATGTGTTACGTACAATTAATATATAAACAATTACCTCTTAAAAGGGTGTTTACCTGGGAGATTACTCTTCCTGCTTACTTTATACACGTTGTATATTTTTAGACATAATATATAAGTTTTTAAAAGATTTTATTCATTATTTTTAGAGAAAGGGGAAGGGAAGGAGGAAGAAAGGGAGAGAAACATCAATGAACAGTTGCCTTTCACCTGCCTCCACCTGGGGACCTGGCTGGAGACCTGGCTTGCAACCTGGTTATGTGCCCTGATGGGGGTTCAACTAGCAACCTTTGGGTTTGCAGACCAGTGCTCAATCCACAGAGCCACACCAGCCAGGGTCAATGTATAATTTTTATTACCCATCAAAATTCAGAGGTTTTTTAAACCTTATAATTACATGACTTTCCAATGACTGTGAAGTGTTAAAGGATATCTTTTGTCATTTTAAAGTACATATATGTTCCTTCATGTGAATCTTACCTATTTTAATAATAAAAATAAGACTTTATTTTTCCAAGAATCTTAAAGAAAAATAAAATTTCAAATGAGAAGCCTCACTGTTTGATGTATCGCATTAAGTTTTGTATATGTAAATTTACTGCTCAAATTTTTAATAAATACTCTTAGTGCATGAGTCTCCTCTTTAACAAACATAGTTTTGGTGTTTGTTTGTTTTCAAAGCATGATTTCTCAGAAGCAGGGCCCAGTGGACCTTGGGACTATCCTTCTGCATCACCTGTTGGTGCCTGGTAGCGTAGACATGCAACTTACATGTGTGTAGGCTGCCTTTGTGTGAACGCTACATAGCCTGGGCAGCACTTGGTTCTGGTAGGTTTTAATCACTCAGGACTGCAGCTCATGGAACATCTGGCTGCCACAAAACTGGATTTTACTGGATTTTAAGAGCCATAGAACTGAATTTAAATTCCTGGTTTCGTATTTATTGCAACTTGCTCTGTAGGAAAAAGCACTAACCTGCAAGTCAAAAGACCTGGGCTCTAGTGTGGCTTTGTGACCTCTGACCACATGGGGGATCTTATCCAATAAGTTTTCTCCAGATATGAAAAGTCCCCCCTCGCCCTTGAGCCCTATAAACTTGGGAACCTGCCCTGGTCGAGTGGCTCCATCGGTTGGAGGATCATCCCAAACACCAAGAGGCTGCGGGTTCAATTCCCTGTCAGAGCACGTGCCTGGGTTGAGGGTCTGCTCCCTGGCGGAAGCATGTACAGGAGGCAACCAATGAATGTTTCTCTCATTGATGTTTCCCTTCCTCCCTGTCTCTCCCTTCCTCTCTCTAAAAATCAATGAACATATCCTTGGGTCAGGATTTAAAAAACAAAACGAACAACTTTGAGACCTCCCTGGTGCTGAGATGCATGCAAGGGAAGAACTTGCCTGCATGTTCCAGGCTGTCAGCAGGGCTGTGCTTTGCTGCTTACTTCTCACGCGATGCCTGGTGATAACTTCTCAGAAGGACTCGCACCAGCCTCTCCCATCCGCCCTGTGCTCTGCATTTCAGATCCCTGGGGCAGATGAGCCCCCAGATTCAGGTGCCTCCGAGGACTCCAAGGGAAACCTGGAAAGTCCCAAACAGGGCAGCAGTAAAATGAAGCTCAAAAGTCGTCTTTCAGGTAAGGAGAACTCTTCGCCTGCTACAGGCTTTCTGAAAATAAGGTTCCAGACTCAGGAGTGGGAATAGAGAGTCATGAGCAGGATGAGCTCTTCTTTTCCCTTGAAACCTCAAAATTGTTTTTCCTTTGGATAGCGCGTGTCACAGGCATAAAACTGCATTCAGCCTGGCTTGCCACGTGAATATTTTTGAGTCATAATGTGAACGTCACTGTTTGTCTCTGCTTAAACTTAAATGTCCTGTGTGTTTGGTTTCCTTACTTTGGTAGGACTGTTCAGGTGAGAATATCCCAGATGGTCCATTTTCCCAGCAATCACACCTCTCTCCCAAGCCCTTGGTCCCCCACCCCAAGGGGCAGAGAGCTTTCTATAATACCAAATCTGCATTTTTACCAGTCGGGGCAGCGGGTGGGATGAGTGGCAGCTTTGGGAGGCAATCAATCCATCTTTCTCAGATCGATGTTTCTCTCTCTCTCAAATCAATAAACATACCCTCAGGTGAGGAAACTCAAAGTACTAAAAATGATGTTTCATGACTGCCTTGGTATAAAGTTAGAAGCTAGGCTCATTATTGGCTCTTCATTACTATTATGGTCTCTCGTTTTTTGGAATCAAAACACATTCGTGAGCCCCAAAAGTGCCGTGGAGCCTGCGGCCCGATAGAGGAGTCAGCCGTGGCTACCCGTCCGTGGCAGGCGTCAGGCACAGCGGGGTCGGAAGCTTGGCAGAGCCGAGTCTACCCCGCAGCTCTTGACTTACGTTACGACCTTGGGCTGACTGGTTAATGTCCCTGAACTTCCACTCCCTCATGCGGAAAAAGGAGAGGATAATACTGACTCTGAAAGGTCGAGCAGATATTTTAAAAATAATAATAAACTCACATGAAAGCAGCTCACACAACGCATGTATGTTAACGTCCTCAAAAGTCAGTTTCCTCTTCCTGCTACGCACATCAGTGGCCAGAGGTGGCATCTGTGCCTGTCCACCAGGAGCAGCTCCCTGGCCCTCTACTGACTTATTCTCAGGTGAGGTGGCATGTCCGGGGCCATGAAATTTGTCAGTTCTGTTTCTCGAGTAGCACAACGAATTGCTTTGTATTTGGAACTGAGATAGTTAGGCAGTGCATGTCTGAGCGAAAGTGAGGATGGGGGTTGTGACAAGAACAGTGTGATGACCAGAGGATGGTTAAGGAGAGACATTGTGGAACAAAAGACCAGCTCCCTTTCAGCCTGGTAACAGCTGAAGGAATGCAGGTCTGCCCAGAAGGCACCCAGACATTTACTGAAGCAGATGCGAGATACAACATTGTACACAGCGTAAGGGCACCTCAGTCCCCTTCAGAGTGGGCACCTCGGGACCTCACACAGTTCTCCCAACTGCCATCAGCTACACCATCCTATTTCCCTGACTCTCATCGATGGTCTGAAATCCCTTCCCTTTCAAAGGTGATTTTAGTTTTGGGAAAAGCCAAAGGGCACCAAATCTGGGTTGTAGGGGTCTAAGTCACCTGGGTGGTCTAACGTTTCTCCAAAAAAAAACTATACAAGCTGTGATGCATGAGTGGGTACATTATTGAGAAAAACACTTGGGTGAGGATGAAAGAAACCTGAAAGATGAAGTTGAGGGGACGCACAGTGCAGTGCCCCTCCAAAGTGCGGTAGCACTAGGTCCTCGCCACACAGTAGCTGCCACTGTTATTACCACTGTTGACATTCATATCACATCATCACTGTCATCGTCACTGTCCTCTCTTTCCCTCGCAAGAGGGAAAGGTGCAGCGCTGGCTTCAGACGGGAAGAGTCTGAAGAACGTAGGCCATGAAAAGGCAGCACAGAGGCCTAAAGACTGGTCTCTCTTGGTTGAGGTGCTCAGGGGGGCCATTCAGAGGGTGCAAGACAGAGAAGGGCCAGGGTCTTGGCAGGATTTGGCAGCACAGAAAGGGAGGAAAACATGGGTCTAGACATGTGAAAAAAAACGTGTGAGAAATGCTTAGCGACAAGGGGAAAAATTTGGTTAGACAAGTTTGGGGTAACTTGTTTTTTCCTCCCCATCTATCCACGAGACCCAGCACTTTACAGAAAAAATGACTCAGGCCAGCAGGGCTTGTCAGCGTGATGAGGAGAAAGGAGACACCCGGGGAGGGAGGTGGCAGAGCCGGCAAAGTTGGGCAAAACGTCAAGTGGTATTTACGTGCGCCCCAGCTTGGGAAAGGAAGCGGGTTTGGGACAAATCCTTTCCTTGGAGAATCAGCAGGCTGGAGCAATGGGTTCGTGTAGCCCGGGAGTGGGAGATAAGACTGGGAAAGCGATTTGGAGCCCTTTACAAAGAGGCTTAAGGAATTGGGTCTGCAGTCAGCGCTGTGAAATACGCTCCATCTACAGACATTTGAATACAGAAGATTTTAATGTGATGAGCTCCCAATTTGTCCTGTAAACCTGGGTATTTATTGCATACTTTCTTAGAGCGAGTCGCTCTGGTATTCGCATATCGGTTTATGATCTACTGACACTACGGGATATGGTTTCTCTTCCGTTGATGGCACGTGCCTCCCTGTCGGTTCCAAAGGAATTTTCGTCCAATCAATCTTTTTCAGATGAGTAAGCTTGCCAAAATAGATTAATCTGGTCATGAATTATTAAGGAGGTTCTTTCTGTAAAGAGGTTCCAGCTATTTCCATTATAATTTTTGCCCAGTCTGGCTCCAAAAAAATGACTAAAGGGATTTCATGGAACATTTTTTCTGAAATTTTAACCTGGGTTTTCATTACTTCATGCCTTCTTTTTTTTGCCAGCAGGGTTTCCTTTTACTTCTGGTATTTCTGATTTATCCATGCTAATGCCTTAGGCTTGTGGCCTTTTTAAATGGAAAATTTTCTTTGAGTGCAAAGGAATTTCAGGTGTTTGAAACCTGCATCACAAAGTTAATATTCAGCTTTTGAAAAGCTAAGCCTTTAGTGATGTCCATTTTAAAATAAGGATCAGCTCTGTTCTCACTTTTCATCACATTAGAAATTCATCAATATCTTAAATTCATCAATATCTTATTTGTAAAAGGGTAGAGAATTATCTTGTTTTATCCCATGAAAAACTTTTAGGTAAATTGAAGTTTTAGGTCATCAAGTAAAACATCACACAGAATATATATGTGTGTATAGCTATGTTCACACACACACGCACACACACACACACACACATATATATACATATATATAATGTATATATAATATATACATATTATATATGTATATATATATATATATGTATATATATTATAATATATATATGTATATATATGTAGTGCTGCAAGAATTTTTAAAACCTGTAACACCTGACTATGTAGTCAGGGGCACTGACCTCTTTTCCCTTAGATTGTCAGATTTAAAAATGACAACAGCTAACACAATAGCCATCAGTTATTGTTGCAGTATTTTTTTAAAGATTTTATTATTTTTAGAGAGAGGGAAGGCAGGGAGGCAGAGAGGGAGAGAAATATTAATGTATGGTTGTCTTTCACCTGCCTCCAGCTACAGACCTGGCTGGAGACCTGGCTTGTAACCTGGTTATGTGCCCTGGCTGGGGAACTGAGCCAGCAACCTTTGGGTTCACAGGCTGGCACCTATCCACTGAGCCACCAGCCAGGGTTGCTGCAGTATTTTAGTAATGAGTTCATATGTGCCATGAAATGAAAAAGGTTGAAAATCACTGACATAGTGTATAATATAAACAAGGTAATGTGAGTATAGCTACTATATTCAATATAAGTTAAGATATCATGTAAGACTCAAGTCCCTTAAGTTATCTTATTTTTAAATAGCATATAATATAAAGGAAGTACTGGTGAGGGTATCTTTAAAAATACTATAAAAAATTTATTAAACAGGACCCAAAAGTACTAACCAAATAGGGAAAAAATCTATATATTTTATTTTGTTAAAATTATGAACTTTTGGAAGCGGTGAGAAAAAAAAAATTATGAACTTTTGCTTATCAAAAATAACATTGACCTGGCTGGTAGCACAGTGAATAGGTGCCAGCCTGTGAACCCAAAGGTCACTGGTTCGATTCCCAGCCAGGACAAATAACCAGGTTGCAAGCCAGGTCTCCAGCCAGGCAGGTGAAAGGCAACCATACATTGATGTCTCTCTCCCTCTCTGCCTCTCTCTGAAAATGATGACTAAAATCTCTTTTTTTAAATAAATAAATAAAGATAACATTGAGAGTGAAAATCCCACGATCCATGCCAACATCCAAAACATATTCACAAAACTAAAATTCTATAACCCAACAACAAAGGACAGAAACCCAATAAAAAAAAAGACTTGAACAGACACTTTACCAAAGAAAAACAGCTGATGAATATTTTAAAAGAAGCTCAGTCATGTTAGCCATCAGTGAAATGTAAATTAAAACCATGATGGAATGACATTCTATACTCAACCAGAGTAGCTGAAATTAAAAAGACCGATACCACTAAGTGTGACACACATGTGGAGAAACTAGAACCCACTCCCGCTGGCAATGTGACAGTGGTTAAGGCGCATGTATACCTGTAGCCCGGCAACTCCACTCCCAGATCTGCATCCAACAGACATGATACGAATAAGATTGTTCAATAACAGCATATTCTAGATCAGGTCAGCAACCTACCACCAGTGGCTGTGTTTGTATGACCCATGAGTTAGAAATGCTCTGTATATTCCTAGGGGGTTGTAAATACTTTTTGTAAAGAATATGCAACCAAGACCATTTGTGGCCCAGAAAGCCTAAAACATTGACTATCTTGCCTTTATAAAAAAATTAAAACTAAAAAAGCTTGCTGACGCTTGTTCTAGACCTAAAACTGGAAATAAACCAAATGCCCATCAGCGAAAGAATGGAGGTTTATACAATGAAATGGGATGAACAATCTGTTGGCATGTGACAACACGGTGGAATTTCACAAACAAATGCTAAGAGTGAGAAGCTAGCCCTGGCTGGTGTGGCTCCGTTGGTAGGATCCTTATCTCGTACACCAAAAGGTTGGGGATTCAATTCCCAGTCAAGCAACATACCTAGGCTGCAGGTTTGATCCCTGTTCAGGGTACATATGTAAGGCAACCAATCTATGTTTCTCTCTCACATCAATGCTTCTCTTTCCCTTCTTCTAAAATCAATAAGTGTATTTTTTTTTTTTTTTGAAAAATAAGGAGCTCGGCACACAAAAAACATTTATATAAAGATTGAAAATAGGCAAAAGCAATCTATGATGTTAGAAATTAGGATCATGGATGGTTACCTATGGGTGACGGTAGTTAGTAACACAAAATGGGCTTTCCAGGTCTGGCAAATTCTACTGCTTGGTTTGGGTGTTAGTTATTGGTGCCTCCAATTGGTGAAATTTCATGACAGGGTATACTTATTATTTGTGTATATTTCTGTAAATTGTTATTCTTTTAGGTTTTTAAAAAATCATTTTTATACATACAATAAAACTCACCTACCCCAGCAGTGGAACTCTACCAACCACAGAGGGATGTTCCTCCACCCCTAGAAGACAACCTACTGAGGACATCCTTGCTATTACTTATCATTGCCTTATCAACCATGGCAAAATCTTACCTGGGTGAAATCTGAGGCTAGTCAAAGAGTGTGTTTGAACTTCAGTCACCCTCAGAGGACCTCTCCATTGGATGCAATGTACCTGTCAAGACTTTTCCACTGCTCAAAACAGTTTTTGAATTCATCCGTTTTGATGCCTTTTAGTCCTTCTGCTGTTTTTTGTTTCATCTCTTTCACATCAGCAAAACACTTCCCTTTGAGGACTTGTTTCCTCCAGGAAGCAAACAAACAATAGTCACTTGGGCATGATCAGGTGAATAGGAAGGTCACGCCATTTTGGTTAGAAACTGCTGAACACGCGATGTGTTGCGGACAGGTGCACTTGTAAATCACCCATCATGAAATGGACAAACTCATTGAAAGAGTCTTCAAAAAATTTCACCAGAGCCAAACACAGCCTCTCACAACAACGCCAGCTGGTGCACTGATCTAGATCAGGGGAAGCCTGTACCACAAGGAGCCCAGCCTCCAGAATATATTTCCAGTTTTCTTAGGTCCCCTCATATATACGTGGCCCTTTCTTCATAATCTAGTATTAATGCTTCAACACATACTGCTCTTATGCGGAGTTTGATGGTGGAATGTGGTGAGCTCAGTGCTTGGAAAGAATTGGACGCCAGACGTTCTGAAAACTGTGACCGTGGGTGTAAATACAACAGGTTTGTGCCTCTGCATGTTCTTAAGCTTCTTTTGATCCCATATGAAGCCCATGTCTTTTCCCCCCATATTTTCAAGGGGGTGTGCATCGTCTGGAGTCTGTTGAAGAATATAACGAGCTGATGGTGCGAAATGGGGACCCCCGGGCCAGGATGTTGGAGGTGTCCCGAGACGGCCGGAAGCACTCTCTGCCCCAGCTCCTGGAGTCTTCGAGCACAGCACAGGTAGTCGGTGCCACTGGGCTGCTTGCTTTCTCCTGCCGTCACCGCTGCCCAGCGGGGGTGAAGGAGCATGCTGGCACCCGGGTCTCGAGGCTGTCTTCACGTCCGAGACCAGCGAGAGCTTCTGTGTCCTGATCAACTGCCTGTCTGTGTGGGCCAGGAGTAGATAGAAAACGGACGGTGAGATCTGTCTGGGAGGCTAGAAAGAACTCAGGCCAATACTTGAAAACAGCAGGGAAAAACAATCTGTTGGATCTTGATATCTTGATCCCCTTTGTACTGCACTTTAGTCCCGAGAGCTGCCTTCAGCTGCTGGGGGACAGTGGTGCCCTGTGGCTGGGGTGAACCACGGTCACTTACTTAGTGGGCACGCCAGGTGTCAGTCTAACAACTGGGTGGGTGGGTGTTGGGTCGGGTGAGAGAGGGAAGGGAATGGGGTGGGGGGGTAATTGCCTTTGCTGTGCCTGGGATTCTACATGTTACAGTAGAACAACTCAAACATCCGGGGTCAGAGGGGCTGCGGAGAGGGGGGAAGTGTGTGGTGATGTCAGTATTCCAGAGCCTGTTCCCATAAGTGTTCAGGGCTTCCTAACCCTGAACGGGGACGACTCCTCAATTTTATCCTCAACCCAGTTGAAACCAGGTAAGCATCTCACAACCTCACTGGAGGCAGGCTCAGCCTCTTAGGAACTTGAAGCGAGTTCTCCCGGCCCAGCGCGTCAGCCAGAGGGCCCAAGAGGAACTACTGGCTGCTCGCCCCAGGTGAAGCAGAGGCAGAAGGGAGGAGGGTGAGGCCGGAGTGACACCTGCAAGTACTTGGAGATTCATTGATCGTTGAGCTCAAAAGGGCTTGGTTGGGGTTCCTGGGTCAGGCCCTTAGTTTAAATGTGATGTCACCATTGTACAGATGGGACAGCTGAATCTCAGCAAGGTGAAGTATTTTGCTCAGTGATACAAGCGAGGTCACTGTGAAGAGAGTTTCACATGAGAAGTCCCCACAGTTCCAAGTTAGTTGCTGGCCAGGCTGTGTTGTGTTAAATCCATCCAAAGGCAACTTGAGTTGGAGCAGCAAGAGAAAACAGAGCAAATAAATGTGCTTGGGACTTGGGGGCAACTCCTTCGGACCGGAGGCAAGTCCGTGAGCTGCTCAGGGTAATGCAGCTGAACCAGCAGAGGGAAGAGATCAGGAGCTCAGGTGAGCCATGCTGATAGGCTGTTTTAGTTGGTGTGGAAGACGGGAGGGTTGACGGCCATTGCAGCCACGGGAGTCTGGCTCTGAGGTGGTGACCCGCGGAGGGATCCTGGCCACATGTACAGCCTGTGAGTGCCTCCTCCTTCCCAGGCTTCTGGGAACTCAAAAGCACAGGCTAGTCAAGATTTTACAGAAAAGACTTTTTTTTTTTTAAGATTTATGTATTTATTTTTACAGAGAAAGCAAAGGAGAAATAAAGAGAAAGAAACATCAATGTGTAAGAGAAACATTCACCAGTTGTCTCTTACACACCCCTAACTGGGGACTTAGCCTGAGACACAGGCATGTGCCCTGACTGGGAATCGAACCATTAGCCTGAGACACAGGCATGTGCCCTGACTGGGAATCGAACCAATGACCTTTTGATTTGCAAGCCGGCACTCAATACACTGAGCCAGGGTAAAAGACCTTTTTTCCGCTTTAAATTGTCCTTTCTTTTGTCTTCTCTTCTTCCGCCCTTTTCTTTTTCTCCTGGGATTCTTTCTTTGTTCTTGTTCTCCCTTCCTCCACTAAAAACTGTTGGCTAGAATAGCGCTATCTGCCCTGGCCAGTGCGGCTCAGTGGGTTGGGCACCATCCCACAAACTGAAAGGTTACAGGTTTGATTCCTGGTCAGGGCACATGCCTGGATTGCAGATTCAGTCCCAGTCAGCGCACATGCAGGAGGCAACCCATCAATGTTTCTGACATCCATGTTTCAGTCCCTCTCTCTCATCCTCCCTTTCCCTCTCTCTAAAATCAATAAGCCTGTCCTCAGGTGAAGATAAAAACGGAATGGAATGGAAAGCAAAGGCAAAGAAAGGAATGGAATGGAATGGAAGTTATCCATGAAGACTTTCTGCGTTGGCAGAAATGTTTGATATCTCTCCTGCCCAAATTGGTAGCCACACGTGTCTATTGAAAAGTGGCTAGTGAGACTGAGGATTGTGTTTTTCATTTTAATTTACCTGCATTTAAACAGAGACAACCGCAGGAGGCTAGTGGCTGCCATCTTGGACGGCCCAGGCCTAGAAAGTGCAGTGGACCCCCGAAACTGTTAGAACAGGGAAGCTGGCAGGCCTCTGGCTCCTCGCAGAGAGAAGGAATGAGGTGCGACTTGAGAGCGGTGATCAGAGAAAGAATCCCCCTTGGATTCCACATGCAGGCCTCTGTGTCCAAGGGCTGACACCCCTGGGCAGTGTGTGGCCGTTTCCATGGGGGTTTCAGTAAAAGGGCAGTAACCTTGCCAACCCAACATCAGAATCCAGGAGGCCAACAGAGCTGGCAGATGGTTTGTAAAACTGCAAAATGCAATTGTTGTAAGATTCCAGGATACAAAAATATCATTAGCGACATCTCCTTTCTACCTTTGAAAGTCATGTACACCCATAAAAACTCTTCTGAATTCTCTTTTCTCATGTTAACTGTGAAGTGATTTTTTTTTTTTTTTTTTTTGCTATTGATAGAAAATCTGTCATTGAAGAAATTCTAAGAAGAATAGCAAGGAGCTAGACTGTAGGAGTGCTTTAGCAATAGATTCATACAATCTCTTGTTTATGTTATATAGTATGCCCTGCTTACACATATACATACTTGGGTGATGAGCAGGAAAAAGATTGAGATTCGCACTGCTGCGTGCCAGGAAGGGAAAGTGTGGCTTATGGGGAAATACTTTATTATTTACGTGTGAGGGATTAGTGCTGGAGCTGCTGCAGTTTCTCAGGGGATGTTTTCTGCAGAATAAGTTATATCTGCATTTGCAGTTTGGGTTTTATAAGAAATAAGAGTTTACGTTTCTGAGCTTAAGCTTAAAACAGTGAATGGCCCTGGCTGGTGGCACAGTGGATAAGGCACCGGCCAAAGGTTGCTGGTTCGATTCCCAGCCAGGGCACTTAACCAGGCTGCAAGCCAGGTTTCCAACCAGCTCTGTAGCTGGAGGCAGGTGAAAGGCAACCATTGATGAGAGACATACATGGATGTCTCTGTCCTTCTCTGCCTCTCTCCCTTGCCCTCTCTCTGAGGATAATAAATAAAGTCTTTAAAAAAAACAATACAGTGAATGCTGTCCAACCATGACTGTGAACTTGTGTGAACTTGCGGTGGGAGCAGAAGGTGACTTCCGAGGGAGAGCCTGATCCCAGGATGGTCACCCTACATCTCTGAGGCCTCTGGGTCTCTGCTTCCTGACCCCTTTCCAGAAAGCAGGAAACAGGATCCGTGGCATCCAGTTGAGGAAAGAAATGCCAGCTGCCTGCAGCCTCCAAGTCTTTCTTTCTGTGGAGGAGGAAGGTGTGGCCGTTCATTGCAGAAGGGGCTATTCCTCCCATGTTATCATGTATAATGCATGTTCTTCCAGCGTCTGGACCACGGGGCAATGGCAGTCCCACCCAAAAGCCAACTGAGGTTTTCAAACCCTGAATCTGTTTTTATGCCAGAGGCCCCAGCGGGACAACAGGGCTCTGACCTTGCTGTGTGCTGCCTTGCAGGACTACCACATCGTGAAGAAGTCCACCCGCTCCCTGAGCGCCACACAGGTCGAGTCCCCTTGGAGGCTCATCCGGCCATCCGTCATCTCCATCATTGGGCTGTACAAAGAGAAAGGCAAGGTGAGCACTCTCCCAGTGAAGGTTGGCATATATTTTTTAAATGCTTGCCTTTTATTATTTTCATATGATTGTATAAGAGAAAAGCAGACCCTGTGGCTCCAGGGCATACTCCCAGTTACACTTGTGAATGAGTTCCATGACATCGATATTATCGTAAAGAGAATGGTGCCTGTCACTTGGTCATTATACGAAAACCAAAATGGTCATCTGCTATTACACAAAATGGCAAGATGGAAATAGAAGAGTAACACAAACCTGGCCCCTGAATAGTGTGAAATGACTAGACTCTGGTGAGTTATTAGTTGATCCATGTCAAGTTGCCATTCTTGGAGCTCGAAGATTGTCAGATATTGGCCATTTCGCATAGTTCAACCTAAAACTTTCTCCCTTTAATGTGTAGCTAGCAGAATGCAAATGGGTGTGGGGTTGGGGAGAGAAGAAGGGACACAAACTTGAGTTTACAGCTGGTTAGTGTCACCACGCACGACCGGGAGGACACCTGAGCTAAGTGCTGCAATGGGAAGGGTGCCCCAAGTGGAATACCCCAGTGACAACCTGCACCGCCATCTGCTTTGGGTGTAGGGCCTTGGCTTTAGCATTGCTGGAGGTCGCGACTGCATTCGGGGCCAGATGGGGATTTTTGTCAAGACCATTTTCCCAAACGGATCTGCTGCGGAGGATGGAAGACTTAAAGAAGGTAGGCCCCTGGGGGCGGCGAGCTGTGGTTCTCTGGGAACCTGCCCCTTTGCAAGATGTGGACTGAGTGCTCGCCGCTGAGGCGATGAGTAGACTAGGGCTGAACCCAACACTTAGTGCACCGAGACAGGTGACCTTGTCACACTCCTCAGTGCAAACTTGCAGTCGCCATACCAGCCTGGAAAAGTTGCTGTCATGGTTCAATAAGATAACATGGGGGAAATGGCTTGCTATTTTTATCTGGGCCTTTAAATGCCTACCTTTTTCCCTTGTCCCTAACTGGGTTCCTTGCCTTGAAAATTCCTGAGAATTTGTGATCCATCCTTGCCTTGGGGCTGGATACATAAACATCTTTTTTTTTTTACATTCTCCACAGCACCTACCATTTGCCACGTATAAACATACCCCCTATCCCACCCTGATTTATGGAGATACAATTGATAGATCACATTGTGTAAGTTTAAGATGTACAGCATGATGATTTGATACTTACATTTTGTGAAATGATTACTACAATTAGGTGAGTTAACCATGACCTCACATCACCCGTTTTGTGGGTGTATGGTGAGAACATTTAAGGTCAACTCTAACAATTTTCAAGACTATAACACACTGTTGTTCATGGTGTTCACTGTGCTGTAGATTAGATCCGCAGAACCTATTCATGAATTCATATGTTTTCTTTTTATTAATACGCTTCCTTCATGAAATGATTCAATCACAATATTTCCAGTTACCTTCAGAGATGCTGTTACTGTTCGTGTCAATTGGCCCAGAGGTACAGGTGCTGCTGTTAAACTGATTGTTTTTATCTCACCGGTAGAATGAATTAGTTTCCCTTTTCTGGCTGTGTGACCCTGGACACCTGTCTGCTAATGATGAGACGTGGGCAGGCTTAGTGTTTCGATGGCAGAATATTTATTTCTCTTTAGAGGAAGGGGCAACTCCTGGGTCGTGTTTGTGTCTACGGACAGAACAGTGTAACCTTCTCTCAGCCGAGCATTTTCATAATGGATGTGCCATGTATTCGCTTGATTGAAATTCATCCTGCAATGCTGGTGGAATGGAGCAAAGTGGAGGGAAAAATCAATAGTTAGGAAAGGTTAATAGCACTTGATGTTTCCTAAGACGCTTTTTCATCTAGATTCATTTACAATAAACACAAGTCATTGAAATGGATTGTCAACCTGTTAAAGGTCCATCTTTTTAGAATCTTGTATGAAGATTTTTTTAAGAGCATGAGCAATCATTGTAATGTTTTCCATCCTTTTCCCATGTGGAAACGAACCCAAAACCTCACCTAGTGGAGGGACCAGTTATGCCAGGTGATTTTTAAACAGATTCTTTGACTCGTGTTACAACACCTGTGATTGCATTAAAGAGGAGGCTCGGAACGTGTGCATAAGAAGCTGCTGCATTTTCCAGCTCCAGCTCAGGATTTTGTTCACCAAACACCCAGCACGACCCCGGGCTGGGCCGTCCATGGGCGGGGGGGCGGGGGGGGTCCCCTCTGCTTTGCACTGTGTTATAGGTAAGGGAACCCCACACTGCTACGCAGGGTCCACCTGCCTTCTCTCCCAGGCCCTGTTGTAGGGTGTTTTGATGAGCTGTTATTTTAAAAAATAGACCATGTTACAAGAGTACAAACTAGAAACAAACTCTGGTAAGTCAACAGGATGTCCAAGTTCTTTCCTATTCCCAGAAGATACTACCAACAACTTGGAAAATGATCTAAATTTACTTGGGGTTGCAGATGGGGCCAGGATAGGGTGGGGAGGGGGGAAGAGAGAGAGAATGCGTATAATCTGACGTTAGCCTACATTCGTGTCTCACCTGGATAGGTATAATAAGTCGCCAGCTTAATGACCAAGAACCTGGAACAGCACCCCTAAGATCAGGCTTCTAGACTGTTTCTAGGGGTGGCGCTGCCATTCCTAAATAGTATCTCACACGTTTCTTGTCTCTATTGGAACCACTTTCGCTGCTCTGTGATCTTTCTCCAGGCTCATGGAGCCTATCTTTCTGCAATCATTGGAGTGGCTTCTCACATGTGTGCGTTCATGCTGCATTGTCAGTGGGTTTGGATTTTTAAACAAAGACCATGAGGAAAGACTCGGGACCCAGTTTTTGCAGTCTGATCTCTCCACGTAGGACATGTGTTATTAAACTTGGCAATGACTAAAGACATGACGCTTCCCATAGTTGTTTTAATTAAAGATGGAAATAGTTACTGCAAGAGTATGCATTGTCATGAATTGTTCCTTTGTGTGACATTCCTGGGAGCTACACTGAGGAAAGTGGGTGGGAGCAATAAAGTTCATGTTACAGAGCTGTAAATCAGGGACCATGTGCTATCCTATTCTCGTACCGACTGAGCAGTTAGGTTCCTGTAAATTAAAGCTTGCCGATCATTTAATTCTCCTATCTCACCACTAGGGGATGAAATCCTAGATGTGAATGGAATCCCAATCAAGGGCCTGACATTTCAAGAAGCCATTCATACCTTTAAGGTAATGACGCACTTATTGATCTTTAGCTTATGTTTTTCTTCATTTCTTTCTTGTTTGGGTTTGTTTTTATTTTTTCACCCTCTGACGTAGGGACCGTGTGAATGTTTTAGCCCTACTTTCTCTTTGTTTTCTCAGCAAATCCGGAGTGGACTGTTTGTGTTAACAGTACGCACAAAATTACTGAGCCCCAGCCTCACGCCCTGCTCCACCCCCACACACATGAGCAGATCCAGCTCCCCAAACTTCAGCACCAGTGGGGGCACCCCAGCGGTAGGCTCCGATGAGAGCAATTCTTCATCCCTGGGTCGGAAGGCCCCTGGGCCCAAGGACCGAATCGTCATGGAAGTGACGCTCAACAAAGGTGATACCGGCTACTCCTCCCTGCCGTGACACCCTCTCAAATAATGTGCTGTTTGTCCTGAGGTTAACTTTTCATTCTTATTTCCCTATCAGTTGTTCCTTTGGAACATTCTGCTGCCAACAACATAGGGGTATTCTCTAAATAGGCAGTGGATCAAAATGGGAAGTTTTAGTTATTTTACGCAAGTGAAGGGCAGTGACCAGTAGCTCACAGTCTCCCCCCATGAGCCACTGTGTTCAAAGACAAGGGTTTAAAAAAAAGCCACTAACCAGTGTAATTCTAGGGCTTACGTAAAACTTTAAAGAACAAAAGATTACAGTTAGCCCTGGCTGGTAGCACAGCACAGTGGATAAGGCGCCGGGCTGTGAACCCAAAGGTCGCAGGTTCGATTCCCCAGCCAGGGCACATAACCAGGTTGCAGACAAGGTCTCCAGTCAGGTCTGTAGCTGGAGGCAGGTGAAGGGCAACCATACATTGATGTCTCTCTCCCTCTCTGCCTCTCTTCCTTCCCCTCCTTCTAAAAATAATGAAATAAAATATTTAAAAAAAAAAAAAAAGATTACAGTTAAAACTATGATGAACACCAGTGACTAAATCACGAGTGCTCACCAAATCTCATTGCTTTTCATCTTTGCTTTTCCTCTCCCCACCTACAGTAGAAATACGCGGCACAATGAAATAATCAAGAGATTAGGTGCTAAACCAAGACGTGAAAGAAAGCCTAAAGTTGTGTGTTCAGGACCAAATACATTGCTTTGACTCTGCCTACTTCCAAAACATAGATCTCAGGGGCTCTTTAGACTGAGCGGAGTAGACCATTGAATAAGTCACAGTCCAGAGTTAACCGTGGTTCCACTGTGGACGCATTTCAGTAACAGAACATGTCAATGTGCACAAAGAAAACCAGGATTTACATTCTCAGTCTGGTCCATAAATAAATGGCTGTTGACCTACATATGTACATGAACGCAGTTGCCCCTCAGTCATGCTTCTTTTTGGTGTTGTTTCCTTCGGCCGCTGACCTCGCAGAGCCCAGAGTTGGATTAGGCATAGGCGCCTGCTGCCTGGCTCTGGAAAACAGCCCTCCCGGCATCTACATCCACAGCCTGGCCCCGGGATCCGTGGCCAAGATGGAGAGCAACCTGAGGTTCGTTGTCAACCTGGCACTACGGGGTTCGGGCATGTTCGGGAGTATCTGAATACATGCACGTGTAAGATACCTGCCCTATCACATTCTTTTGTGGGATTCTACGTCTTTCTATTATTTGCAGAAATAGCACCAGGATTCTCAGTATTAGCCTCTCCAGAGATGAAAAGTGAAGGTGAATGAAATTTGGTTGAATGAGAGAACTCTGGATCTTGGCTTTTTCTAGGTCATTCTGTGTGGACACAGAAGTTCAGTTTCAGAAACTCTGCACAGATAACCATGATTATCTAAGTATTTTCTTTCACTTTCTCATCCAGTTCTGTAAAATTCATTTGAGATGCTGGGAATGGCCTTTTTTATGAAGTATAACCTCTTGAAACTCTCCTGTTGTCTCATTCCTTTTTGGGTGGTGATGTCTAGATGCCTACTGTCTGAAGTCACTGTGTGTCTGATTTCTCAGTTCAGCTAGCTGGGTCATAGCTTGGGTATTCTGTTTACACAAGACATGCCTAGGTGTTCTGTTGTATAGTAGTTGTGATGGGTCTGTGCCCACCCAAACTTCACAGGAATGTGCATGTACTGCCCAAAACTCCCTGTGCAAACAGGATCACCTTTCGCCCCTATAAGCTTCGAAGTCCTTGAGCGGTTGAGGAATTGTCAAAATGACATTCCTTGAGGTTGCCATTTTGGGGCCCTGGTAATAGATTATATTATGTTTTTAGTTAATCATCAGAGTGAATTTCCATGTGAAAAAAAAAAATCAGCAGATCATCCAAAGAACATTAAAGAAAATATACTTTTAGAACCCAAGGAAAAAATCCTTTAATGACATCTCAAAATGATGTTTCTTTCTTGAATGGTTCCATATGTCTGGGGCCTGACAAATGAACATTCTTCAAACCCCATATAAAGTGGCTTTGTTCTCAAGTACTGAGCTCTCTCTCTATAATTTGAAGTCAGAAATGGGCATCTTGTCCTCAATTTCTCATTTGTTCAAATTTGAAATGTTTTTACAAATTCTTGGGCAACCTTTGCATTTGAAATATTTCCTCCTTAAATTAGATTACCATAATCATTTCAAGATGGTAGGGAAAAAGAAACTGATGGTGGTTGAGGGGCTAGCATGTGATAATCAAGAGGTAGACAGACCTGAGTTCAACCGTGGGTGACATCTGCATGACGTCTATGAGCCTATGGTCTTCTCTACGTCATAGGAATAATAATACCTCTTCAGGCATCATTATGCAAATTGTTTTGCACAGTACCTGGCAAACACTACGTGCCCCAGAAATGGTAGCCTGCGTTGTCGTCCTTATTGTCCATTTTACTTAACTTTACTACTGAAAGTGTGGGCAGAGACACATAACAGCCTTTGCTGATTTGAAGTCTCATGTGTTTATGTGAACGTGTTGCTCTTTTACATGTATGCAAAGAGCTAACCTTTAGCACAGTGCTGACTATGTTGCGTCCCTAGCCGCGGAGATCAAATCCTGGAAGTGAACTCGGTCAAC
This sequence comes from Noctilio leporinus, assembly GCA_004026585.1. Lineage (NCBI taxonomy): Eukaryota > Metazoa > Chordata > Mammalia > Chiroptera > Noctilionidae > Noctilio > Noctilio leporinus. The sequence goes on along the minus strand of PVIW01001275.1, from coordinate 256,354 downwards.
GTCCGCCACGCTGCTTTAAGTAAAGTGCACGCCATCCTGAGCAAATGTCCCCCAGGACCCGTCCGTCTTGTCATCGGCCGGCACCCTAACCCAAAGGTAAAGTGTTCCGTATTGTTTCTGGGTGTGGGAGGGTGGCCTGGCTATTTGTCCAGTCGCAGCGACTCACATATTACAACACTGACACACACTTTCCAGCAAGACACCTCAGCTGGGGATGGAAATCAGCCGGAGGCCACGCAATGGCCAAGGTGACAGGTACACAGGGAGAGGAACCGCTGACCTGACCTTCCTCATCTTTGCGTTCTTAGAAAATTTTATGATATCATTTTGACAATGTTACTGGTGAATTTTAATTTTAGTAGAAGGTAGGAGCGCTGGCCATGTGAGATGCTGGCCCTCTTGGGGGTTTCTGCAATATCGGGAGCATGAGACTCGGTGATTCGGGCAGGATGCTTGTGCAGTTAGGCTGAAGAGCCCACTAATTGCTTTTCTGAGCATCACCGTCACGCTGTTGGCCCATGTTGAACTGGTAGAATATCGTAACCCCCTTCTCCTTGGCCTCTGCTGTTACTCGGTTATCTCGTCTACACTTGAGCAGTTACTTTTCATTTTTAAAGCTAATCACAAAATAACCTCAGCAAATTCAGCTCTACTCTGTTTTTTTTAACCCGCTTGGAACACAAACTTCTTTTAAAACATGGAATGCTTCACAAGTCTTCGTGTCATCCGTGCTGATCCTCTCTACAGTGTGCTGCCAACGTTGGGACAGTGTTTTACTCAACACCTTGGTTGTGTTGAGTAAAAACAAGTTTTAATGAGCTCATCTCTAACATGGTAATCAGGTTGTATTTTACAAAATTGAATCTTCTCCTTTGAACAACTTCAAGTGCTCATTAAGAACATTAGTTCTTTCCATGCCTGTCCTATGGCCACACTTGTATTATTTATAGTTTTATTTGATTATGCCCTAATGGTCCCGGCTGTGCTTAATCAGCTTGTCTGCCATTTTAAGAGTAAGATGTGAGTACCAAGAGGCCTGCGGGCCCGCCCAGGTGCCACGTCTGAGATTTAATGTCTTAATTTTATGGCATCATTTTCAGTTTCCTGTGATGTCCACAGTCCCTGGTTCTCCCCAGGACCAGGAAGTGCCACCAGGCTGTGGCTCCATGCCTTCACCTGGGAAGGTGACATCAACCACAGTGCTTGGACAGAGATTATCATTACACTGATTCAGAGTCAACTCCGCTGCTTTTATTTTCCAGATATATTTTCTTCTCCTATCTGTGTGCCTTCTCAAAAATGTCTTAACCTAAATACTTCTTGGATATCAGTAATGTAAAATCAAGTCCTTCTATCTTTTCTAGTTTTTCTGTTTGTCATGTCCCCTTTGTCTCTATTCTGCTCTGTAGTCCTGACACCGTCCCTTAAAAGTCACTTCTAACACTGTTTGCATTGTTGTGACAGCTAACACAGGCTCAGCTCCGCCCTCCAGTGACCTCTCTTGGGTTCCACCAGCCACATGGTCACACTTCCTGTCACCTTAGGAAACACTTTATGAGCTGTGGCTGACCGAGCACATCCCTCAACAGTATTACAGAAAGTCAAGTCCTCAGTGGTTTGCAGTCTAACAGCTTTAAGGCACGTCTGATTTCAAACCCCAACCCATGATAACGTAGGTCATGATTTGTTCAGAGTTTACTTCTTCTCAGCCCAGCGGCATCTGCCTAATGTGCTAATACAGGCAAACAAAAACACAAGGCATAGCAGTGCAAAACATAATCCTGATGGACTGTGGTCTGCGGTCCGCTGAACTTTCAAGTTGATTCATGTTTGTAGCCACAGTGAAATGATCGTCGTGATGGGGCTGGGGATGGTGTCCAGCAAAACCAAGTTCCAGGAATTGTTTGGCTGGAGGTCACGTTTCTCCCTAGGTAAACATGGTGTTCTGCGTTGTAACCTCAGACTGTATTTTGCTTTGGGTCAAGATTCCATTTTATGTTTAATGTATTTTTGTACCATTTATCCCCGCATTTCATGCCAACAGTACATTTTGATACTGAATGGCTGTGCTTTCTTGTTTTCATGCTGTTCCAAGAGAAATACCACAAGGATTTTCTTTCCTTCTGTTTCTCATAAGGACTGGAGCAGCAGCTGCCTGCCTGCAGTATTCAAACCCTCCGGGTCTAGACAAGCCGCGATGGAGGCCGCTCCGGTAGCGGTGTCCAGCCTGAGCGAAGTAGAGGAAGGAATGGAGACCTATTTTCATTGGGGCTGGGGCTTCCAGCATGATTAGAATTATCCAGGAAATCTTTCACTTGTTTCAAACCCCAGCTCAGAAAAATATGGCAACAAAAAGTTATAGCCACTGTTTTAGCTGATATCTCCCTGGCTATTTTATATAAAATTACCCTTTGTTTTATGAAGAGGTGTGTGTGTGTGTGTGTGTGTGTGTGTGTGTGTAAGTAAGTGTATAGGCCTGTGTGCACGTATGTGTACACTTTATTTGCTATAAAACCTACCGGGAAGCATTACATAAAGCCCATGATGTGATTACGGTTAAATGTAATGCTAAATCCTGTATAGGAATATTTATTTACTTAAGACAAATTGCTATGCCTATGCACATACTACTTATACTAAATGTTGTTAGTATAAAAAATTATCTAAGTTTTAACTATTCTTTAAAAAAGAAACAGTGTAAGTGACATGATTATCTTGTAAAACATCTCATAGTTGAGCATGTTTCAGGCTTTCAAAAAATCTTCCCCCTGAATTATGACAGTTTGAATAACAACTGATGGGAAAACCTATGACCCTACTGTGATACCAATCAATATAGATGGAAAAGAAGAGTTATAAAATCCCTATTTTTAAAACTTGACCATAATAATTGCTTCACAGAAAATGGGGACGTCTGTATTAGTGTCAACAATACAATTAAAAAGGGGAAAATAGAATTATCAACGATACTAAAACATATATTGGAGAGGAAGATATTGATATAACCTCCTCATAAATTACCCATGAATGACCAAAGAAAACTAGTGGAGAAATCAGGTGAACTCCATCCTAATCAAGTGATCCACGTTACCACTCATTAAAAAACACGCTGACTTTGAGTGCTGCTGTGATGTACCAAGAAGGAAACGATGTTTGTGGTTTTTCTGCCCCAAAATGCAAAACCTAAATCTAAGTATAAACTATTAGACAAATCCTCTGGTAGTTTTCATTGACCTCCTTTCTTCCAAAATATCAGTATCATGAAAGACAAAGAAAGGCTTGGAATTGCCCTGGCTTACAGGAGACCAAAGAGATAGAACTGCTAGATCATGAATTGAATGCTGAACTTTAAAAAAAAAAAAAAAGCAGCAGCAGATTCTATGAAGTATTACTACATAAAGACATTGGTCAGTGACCACCCACCAAAGGCCCACAAGATAAGGGACTTGCACAGAATGTAAATGTGTCACTGGGCACAGCATTTAGTCCATGAGACCTTTTTCTCCCAGCAAGATACAATTGGTGAAAGCATCTGAGCATTGATCCACATTCTCAATGAAATCTGATCTCAGGCTGGCATCGGACTTTCTGGGAACCACTTTCATTCTACAGACATTCTCGGAGTAGTGTTTCTGAAGGAGAGTGTTTGGACCGATTGGCTAAATTGGAATATGAAATGTATGTGTATTAGACAGCCATTCATGTCAACATTGAGGTTCCTCAATTTGATCACGGTACCAGGGTTATTGAAAAGAACGTCCTTGTTTTTAGGAGTTACGGGCTAAAATGTGCTGGTGAAGGGTCATGCTGTCTGCAACGAAGTTACATATGGTTCAGGAAAAGGAGCATCACAGGACATGAATGTAAATGTGGCAGAATGCCCAAAACTAGTGAACTGAGGTGGGAAGTCTACTGTTTTTGTGCTAGTCTTGCAATTAGTAAGCTCGAAATTGTATAATAGAGTTTCGGGGGAGGAAAAAGGTGTGTTCCAAAGAGAGGCAGGTATCAGCTACTGCACTTGATTGCTTTGCATCACGAACTCAAGAGCCAAGTGAAGGCCTTGCTTTGAATACATGGTTTAAAGCAGTCGGCTCACCCAGATCTACCCCTCACGTGCCAAATGACTGCTTCAGAGGACGATGGGAATTCTTGCCCATCCCCCAGTTCTCCCCTGTGTCTGGGCTCAGCTCCTACCTCTGTTTCTAGCTACTTTTTATTGGGGGGGAAATAAATACATAAAGCCACCTAATTTGTGCTTTCTGCCAAAAATCAGGTTTCCGAGCAGGAAATGGATGAAGTGATAGCACGCAGCACTTATCAGGAGAACAAAGAAGCCAATTCCTCTCCTGGCCTAGGTACTGTAATTGCACGTTTTCACTCACCATTCGGAAGAGTCTCATTAAGTTCCCCCACCGGGGATTCCCCCGTGCAGCAATATTGAATTTTCTGTAATTATTCTGTTGGGCAGAAGGAGCTGTCGAAGAGATTCCATGCTTTCTCTCAGCTGCTACTTTTGATATCTGCAGTTATTTAATCTGCTTTATTAAAGTTCTAATTATGCATGCTTCTTAGACTACTTTAAAAGTGTTTGCAAAAATGAGTTAGTGGTATTTCACGTGTTAATGTACAATTCATCTGAAATGTTCTAGGGGAACATGAAGCGATACCAAAATATCAGTTATTTGGTGTACCAGTTGTTAGACGCAGACTGTATTATCTGTCCACAAACCTGGGGTTTCTTTACATGAATTAAAAGTTTCAACTTAATAAAGGTAATAAAGGCTGCAAAAATCACACTCTTCCCTTATCTGGTACAATTCAGGCCAAGGAGGAGTGAGATAGTAAGAACTTCATATGTATTTAAAACAGAAAATATTGCTTCGAGTTTTAGAAGTAGTGTTTCCTGTGGCATTGAAACCTCAAGGGACTTGGCCGCATGTCTGAACTTGAGGTATTCCCGATGTTAAGATCGATGGTGGGAGGAAAAGGAGCTGAGATGGGAGTTACTGGTTGTCAGAGGACAATGCAGGCATAGGAATTCTTGGAAACCATGAAATACCCTGGTTCTTTGCATCCATAATTAATACATTTAAAATTATGGCACAGCCACCTGGGCTCTGTATTCAACCAGCTCATTCCTGCCTGAGAGTTGTCCTCTCATAATCCCAACATATCCACTCCATCATTTAGAAAAGATTCTATTAAGCCATGATCCTCATGCCCAACATGTTTTTGCCCGTGGCATACAATTTAAAGTCTCAATGCTGAGTCTTTTCGTCCTTCAGCTAAAATCTAAAATAGATGTTCAGCATTCTCCCCAGTTCTTTCATGAGTCTCTTGGGTGGTGCCCCTCTGTGCATTCATCCTATAATCAATACCTACTTCCTATCCAGTTGCCCAGCTGAGCGCTGTGGGGTCAGATCAGTCAGGACGGGACAGGGCTTGGGGACCCAGGTGGACAACGTGCATGTTGACACCTGTGCACATGGCCCATCCGTGCTCATCAGCCAAAGAGGGTTCTGTTTACTGTGTTTGGCTCCTTTTTGAGTTAAAGATATGAGCCTATTTGTTAGGATTTGAGCTTTGTTGTTTTGACAGCATGGTCAATTTTTCCCTCTACAGGTACCCCCTTGAAGAGTCCCTCTCTTACCAAAAAGGTGAGTCCGGGTGCGCCGCAGCCTTGCTCAGTTGGCTCACAAGCAAGTTTTGGAGCCCGTGGTCAAATGTGAGGGCCCGGCCTGTGTTTCTGCCCGGGGGTCATTTGGCCACTTTACACAGGAAACAGCAACAATGCTGATTCGAGAACATACAAAGGTGTGGGTTTTTCCCTTAAACTATTTATCCAGGAAAAGAATAGAAAAAAAAAGAACTGAGCTGCAACTTGAAAACTAGTTTTCAAAATGCTCTGTTATAGAGGAGCCTGACCCATTCTGGGGGACCTGCCGCTTGAAGGAGTCAGTGGACCTGCTCGCTGCTACCAAGTCCCAGGGGGTCACAGCGCGGGGACTCCAGCTCCCTGTGCCTTGTTTCATCAATAGGCTAAACCGGTGGCTTGGAGTTTCATTCTGTTTTCCCACCTCTTCCCCCACTGTCCTGGGAGGGTGGCTACATGGCTGCTGTGGCTCTTCTCATCACTGCCAAGCATTTGGCCAAAGGAAAACATTTTACTTTTTCTTAAAAAATGTCATCTGGGAGCCAGCGTTGGCTTTTGATTCACTGGATGTTTAATGAGCCATCCTAAAGTAAGTGGAAGTGGGTGTTGACCATCACAGCTGTTTCCAATGACCATGGATTAGAACAAAGTGTTCTTGGAAAGATAGGAAATAATTAGTGTTTAAAATAATCTGCTTCTGGTGCGTCTTCTGAGCCACCACACGTTGTCGTCTTCGGCAGGACTCCCTGATCTCTGAATCTGAACTCTCCCAGTACTTTGGCCCGGATGTCCCCGGCCCCCTGTCGGACTTCGTGGTGGCCGGCTCTGAGGACGAGGACCACGCGGGGAGCGGCTGCAGCACGTCCGAGGACGGCAGCCTGCCACCCAGCACCTCCAGTAAGTGGCGACTTTTCTGACTCGGGCCAGGCTGGCTTACATGTCACGGTGCTCTAATAGGAAAAAAGACATGGAAACCAGGCCTCTGGCTGAGTAGAAGCCATCTTTCTACCCTGGCTAACCTCAGAGTTCACTCTTGGAAAGCGGAGCCCACTGTCGCTGGCTGGCTGGCTGATTCTGCAGCAAACGGGCGGGGCGCAGTCTACCGGCTGGCGAGGGTGGCTGAACGCGACCGCCTTCAGGGGCTGGGCGCACATACCCGAGCCTTGACATGTATGGCATCAAATCGGGACTGGCAACCTGATGGACTGTGTTTTAGAGGGACCATAGCCAAGTGCCAGGGTTCTTCCCTCCCTAGACCCTAACCGTATCCTTGGGACAAAGCAGTGAGTGAAAGATCTAGACCTGGTAGGAGACCAACATTTAATCGTGTTGATTGTCTTCTCAATAGAATCTGAGAAAATGATCCAACGTGAACTGTACTGATTTCTCCGACTTCTGCTGGCACGGTGTCCTTTCCCTCTTTCCCACATGTGAACGAGAAAATGCACCATCTTAGGAGAGGCAGGCGATGATCCCCTGCCCCTCACTAGGAGCCGGTGACAAGCTCATCACAGTGAAACCCTTCCAAGGGGAAGCAGTTGTCATTTCTCAGTGGCTCAGCAGGAGGGGAGTCTGCAGAGCAGCCCAGGCCCTTTTCCCTTCCCTGGTGGAATTTATTCGTAGGAGATGGAGGCAGGCCTCCCTGTACTGCACCCTAGGAGCTCACGTGCGGCCAGTCAAGCCCGCCCGTTTGCCAGTGAAGGGAGGAGCGCAGGTGACAGGAAGGCCCGGACTGTGGCCCTTGCTGGGCCCCCAGACAGCCTCCTCGAGAGGAGTTCTCTGCAGCAGCAGCTGGGTTGAACCCCAGCAATGTGTGCGACATCCTGGACAGTGACCAATGATGCATTTCTGTTCCCCAGCAGCAACCATGTTTAAGTTAAACAATCCAGAGGTTCAGGTACAAAAATAAATAAAAACACAAAAACACAGAAAGGGAGGCCAGCAGGAACGCAGGGAGGGAAGCGGTGGTGTGCCCGGTGCAGACCTCCAGAAGCCACGTCCTGGAAGCCCGGCACCCGGGCCACAGCCTGCCGGAGAGCAGCTGTGGGTGTGGAAACGTTCGGGGTAAGTCCGAGACCAGGCGGGACAGCTCACTATTTTGTTTGCTTTTCCTCTCCCACCAGCTCACAAGGAACCAGGAAAGGCCAGAGCCAACAGCCTTGTGTGTCTAGGAAGCCAGCGGGGCTCCGGGATCTTCCACAAGCAGGTGACAGTCGCCAGACAAGCCAGCCTCCCGGGGAGCCCGCAGGCCCTCCGAAACCCCCTCCTCCGCCAGAGGAAGGTGAGCTGCTACGACGCCAACGACGCCAGCGATGAGGACGAGTTGGACGGCGAAGGCGACTGCGTGTCCCTCCCGGGGACCCTCCCAGGTCCGGGCAGGTGTCGGACAGAGGACAACCTGAGGCCTGTCTTGGCCACCTCTTCCAAGGTCGTGGATACCAACCACCAGGAGGAACGCCCCCAGAAGACACTGGTCAGCAAGGCCTCGTCAGTGCCTCTCCTGGGCAGCTCATCCAAGTCAGAGGAGAGGGTCCCAGGGCACCTGGGGGACACGCCTTCCCATGCAGCCCACCTGACGTCCTCCGCAGAGGCCCCTGAGGGTGCATCGGGGAGGAGGGAACTGTCAGGATCCAGGAGTTCACCCAGACTGGAGTGCAAAGCCAGCCCCCAGAGTCTGGCGAGCATGGACGGCCCCAGCTCCCCCCAGCAGAATGGAAGCCTGGGGTCCAGGCACAAACCAGGGGCCAGGGGCAGCCCACACAGCGGGAGGCCAGAGGCCCAGGCCAGGCCCAGCAGCGCGGAGACTGTGAACCGGACTGAGGGCGCTGGGGACCCACATGGTCTGGACTCTCAAGTGCAGGCCACTTCAGGGCAAGGGACCATGACTCGTTTTCAGACAGAGGGAGCCGTGGAAAAGGTAACTGATTTCTCATAGTGGCTGGGGATCTAAGTGGTTATTGTGTGAATGAATACGGAGCGTGTTATAAAGCGCACGGTCATCTGCCTGCAAGAAAGGATCATGATCGTAAAAGGATCATGACTTAGCAAGTCGTGCATGTCAGGACACAGACGGCTCAGGAGCCTGGTAGCATGTTAGCGGGTTGGGAAGGGAAGGTTCCCAGGTGTGGAGTCATCGACCATTAGGCCAAAGGATATAATCGCTCTCTTGGTTGTTCAGGCAGCTGTGGTTGACGATGGAAGGGCAGGGCGAGGCAGGTGAAGGAAGACCCTGGGTCTGGTCCCCGTTTCCTCACTGACGGGTAACCTCTTGAAGTTACTGAGCCTTTCTGAACCAGAGGGTGCTATCTGCCCTGAACAGGTCACAGAGTTGGTGTGGCCACAAGGTAACAGAGATAATCTCCTACTAGAACATTCTGAATGATCCTTATCTTTTTAAACTTCCCACAGTGATTATGTGTAATTAAAGGCACACACGCCCTTGCTGTATCACATGCAAGAAGCCTCTAGCGCTACCATATTAAAAGCAAGTTAATGTCACTTATGTTACTACTGGCTTCCGCCTATGTCAGAATAATCCAGAATGATCAAATGACATGTTTTATAAAATTTCAGAATACCTCCACTTTAGCAAGGTGAGAGTAAGAGTCATGAAATGTCATTTACGATCTCCTCAAGATAAATGATTTCTGTCTGAACCAAGAATCTGAGATGAGTGGTGACAGCACATTTATAAAGATGTACATTTAAGTGGTTTATGTAAACCTACATATAAATAGAGCCAGAAAATATAAAGTCATACAAACTATACTAAACACAAGGGGTTTTCCTAACCTTGTAGAAAAGGGAGAAGTGCATGTCCTTTTTCTCTTCCTACCAAATTATTACCTCCAGATAGCACATGTGATTTCAAATGTAATGTTCAGCTAATGGGTAAACTTTTCTTTTAAAAAGTATCATTGACAAGTTTTGAATAACTATATAACGCCAACTCGGCATTTTTATTCATAATAATTTATATCAATTAAAAGAAGAGCTTTTGCAATTGTGGATTAGTATTCCCCCTAGGCACCAGGGACAGTATTGACAGCTTTTGTTCCAAAGAAGTGTAATTTTCCTCCTAAAAATGTGAGTTCCAAAATTTGATTTTATTTATACCTAAGAAAGAAAGTAGAACGCATTGCCATAAAGTATTTACCTTCACATAGTGGAAGTTGTTTTTAAAAAAATCTTTCTCTTTTGGCATATGGGTTGTCTCCTGTTTTTAGTGAGTGCTTTTTAAAATTGAGCAGAAATTCACAGAACCTAAAACAAACCGTTTTAAAGTGGACAATTCCCTGGAACTCAGGGCCTTCAGAAGGCTGGGCAGCCACCACCTCTATCTAGCGCCGGAACTCTTCTGACTTTCTACTACATTTATGCCTTACTGGCAAATAGAAAATTAATAAACCCTGTGCAGAGTTCCCTCAGCAGACAATGGACATTTTACTGAAGGATTTTTTTTTGGACGAGAGCAGCTGGAAGACCCATGATCCGCCTCACCTCTTCCCACTGCTGCCACCTCTGGGCCATTCTCCAGCTCCAGCCCAGAGGCCATGTCCAATTGAGTCTGATTGAACTTCTAGCAAATGCGGTGGGGCTTTTTTCATGTTTCCAGTCGGTATTAGAAGTCAAGGAAGCCAAGTCATTGGCACGTGGCTACAGTGAAGTTCTGGAATATTGAATGTCAATTTCACTCATCCAGAGTGGTCCTCTCCCTGACTAGCAAGCAGAGGAGCTGATTTTTATGCCCTTGGACAGCAGCACCATGCGATGCAACACTAATACCTTCCACCTAGAGAGCCCTTTTGTGATGCATGTTGTTTTACAACCTCTCATTTAATCATCTCTTCCTTAAAATCCCATGACTTAGGCAGGGCAAGTCTTCTCGTCCCTTTCTTACATTTGTGCGTGTGCACGTGTGTGTGTGTGTTTTGTGGTTAAATACACCTAACCATTTGCCGTCTTTCAAACGTACCGTTCAGTGGCTTTAACAGCCTTAATGTTACCCAACCACCACACATCTCCAGAACTCGTCCTCCTATAAAATGGAAACTGGGCCCATGAGACAGTAGCTCTGTAACACCCCTGCCCCCGGCCCCTGGGCTCCACCGTTCCACTTTCTGCCTCTGTCATTTTGACTATTCTAGCTACTTCATGTAAGGAGAATCATACAGTATTTCGCTTTGAATCATGTCCTCAAAGCTCATCCATGTCGTAGCAGGTGTCAGAATTCCTTTCCTGTTAAGGCTCATTTTCATCTGATGTGCACACCACATTTTGCTTATCCATCTATTAGTGGACATGACTTGCTTCCAGGTTTTAGCTGCTGTGAATAAGACTTCTATGAACATGGGTGTATTAATGAGTCTTCAAGACCCTACTTTCACATTTGGGGTGTATACCCTGAAGTGGGGTTGCTGCATCATATGATAGTTCTATTTTTATTTTAATTTTTGGAGCAACCTCCATACGCCACAATGGCTACACCAATTAACATTTCCACCAACGGTGTACAGGGTTGCAATTTCTTCAGGTCCTCACCAACACTTGTTATTTCTGTTTTCTGATGCTAGCCATCCTACTGGATATGAGGCGATGTCTCATTGCCCTAATCACCCACATTTTAAAGTTGAGGAGACAGAGACTCAGGAAGCATGACAGGAGCATAGAATCTCTAGTTAACTTACACCCAGGGCTTTTTGAGATTTCCCCAAACAGCTGTCCTTTATGTGAGCTGTCTTGGGGTGCAGACAACCTGAAAGCTGAAGACCGTGACTTGCTGTTGTCATTGTGCCAGGAATCTCTGGGGAAGCTGACGGCGGGGCAGGGGCCCCACCCAGGTGCCGGCAGCGCCACGAACCTGCCTGAAGCTGGACCAGGCCAGGGGGAACAAGCCGGGACTGGTAAGATTACCGGATCATTTGTTCTGCTTCTAGATGCGGGAGTAGAAGTGCCACTGAAAATCATTACATGTGCAGAATTTTGGGGGGAAGAAACACCCTTACACAGATTAATGGCACTTCATGCATCTAACAGCTTGACTGGATCCTTGTGCCTAAACTCTTCGTTCCAATTCCACAGGCAGGACGGGCATGGTCCCTGCACCAGCAAGCCTCACCCTTGTGTGACTGTACCTTAGATGGGAACCCGGGCAGGGCCCTCCCTGGCTTTGCACGGGAACCTGGGGACGTTAGGTAGGGTGTCCACAGGTGTCTTAAGCCTCCCTGTTGTTGCCAGGCGCTCCCCACACAGCGGCCAAGGGGTACAGCTCATGGTGTGGGCTGCAGAGCCCACTTCCTGCGGTGGCCCAGGCTGGGAACCCATGACCCTGAGCACGTAGCCTAACCACCCCACACCTCAGTCCCTACTGTCCCAACGCCCGTGGCCACTACTGCACAACCTCACGGGGCTGCGAGGAACATGACGTGCAAGAAAAACTCTTAGCACCTTGTGAAGCTGTAGCCGTTTGTTCTTAATTAGTGACACAGGAACTTCAAGAGGGAAAAGGTGTACGAGGGAGACACACTTCTCAAAGCCAGAGCTTTGGGCCTTTTTCTCTCTAACCTCGGGCCTGCCGCTGCTGAGAAAATAGCACATCTGATGCTTTGTGCCGGTGCCCCTCATTGTGAGATGTCACGAGTCAGGTTTCACAGGCAGGGGAGCCCCAGGCTGTTAGGGTCTCAGAAGAGGGCAGCTCCGAGCCAAGGTGCCCTCCGGAACCCATCACAGAATGACACCAGGGAACTTGATTCCCACTGTCCCTGGCATATAGAAGCTTTCCCTGCACCATGGAGGTTTCATGGTGCTGCTTTTTTAATTATTATTATGGATTTGAGAGAGAAAGAGATGAAGGGGGACAGGGACAGAGAGAGACGAATACCGATTTGCTGTTCTTACTTACGCATCCCCTGGGCGAGTCTTGTGTGCATGTACCTTGACAATGTACCTTGACAGGGGATCGAACCTGCAACCTTGGCGAACGGGGATGATGCTCCAACCAGCCGAGCTACCTGGCCATGGCCTCATGCTGCTGCTTGATGCCCCGCTTTCCTTCTGTTTTCTCGCTCGCCCTCCCCATTACTCCGGTCAAACCCCAGACGCCCACTCAAGTCCCCAGCGCCGCGGGACAGCATCCCGGAAGAAGCTGGCCTCCGGGTCTCCGGCTCCTCTGAGCTGAGTGGAGACACGGCATCGGCTCTGTAGCCGCGCATTCTGCCAGGGGGCCCCCGTGCGCTTTCCCAGATGCGCCTCACCTCTGCGCTCAGCGCTTTCCTGCACGGCTCCTGCCCTGCGCTGGTCACCCAGGGCTGGAACTGGGAGCCACGTAGCCTCTGCAGGAGCCACGCGGTGCGGGAATGAGGCCACCCAGCCTGACTCCCAGGGCTTCCACCTCCCTGGGAACGGTGCAGGGAAACCCGCGGGAGCCCTGTTGGGGTGCCCCGTCCTTGAACGGGACCGGGAAAGGGGAGCAGGGCAGCTGGAGCCGCCAGCTCACTGCTTGCGGTGCCTAAAGCAGCTGCTGGCTGGCAGGCATGCGTGCGACACGTGTGTGACACGTGTGTGCCGTAACCCCAGAGAGGAGAAGTCCGACACGCAGCTGTGTGATGTCTTTCCGAAAAAGGCAAAAAAGACAGTTTATCTTTTTTTCACTTGCGGTTTTCTATGTTCTCACCTCTTCCGCTTCAGCTCCCCTCCCCTAACCCCACCTTTTGTTTGCATTCTCGACCTAGGACCAGACAGCCCCCCGGAGCTCGTCCCTTCCCCCTGGCAGAAGGGGGCCGCTCACCTTGACCCCAGCGAGACCTTGGTGGACACAGAGCAAGCGAGACGACCTGAGGACCCCCAAGAGCCAGCGTCACCCAGGGTCCCCGTGTTTGAGAACAGATGTCATGCCAGCCTCGCCCAGGACCACAGCAGCTCCCCAGCCCAGGCAGCCCCAGAATGCAGCTGGCCCGACACCCCCAGGAAGGCAGGGGCGCATGGCGGAGCACGACCTGAGGCAGAGGAGGTGACTCCGTCCGGCGCCACCCTGTCACCAGGCCGGGAGGAACAAGGAGCTCCGGGCAACCACAGCCAAGCTCTGCCCACAACGGGAACCCTGGCACCTGAGCATTCCCGGGAGTCTGCTCTGCGCAGGGGCACAGACCCCCAGCCTGAGAGGCCCCCGCCGGCCGGCACCCCCTGCATGCCACCCACCGAGAGGGCCAAAGAGGAGCATGGCTGTGTCTCGGGGCCCGGCTGCCCTGGGAAGGGCGGGGGCAGCCCTGTGACCGACATCGACAGGCTCATCAAGGAACTGGATGCGTCAGAGGGAAGACACCAGTCTTCTGACAAAGGGAGCCCGGCGAGTCCAGAGGGCAGGCCGCAGGGTCAGCTTCCAGCTGGAGCTGGAGGGGGACGGTCCTGCCCCTGGAGCCAGGCGGCCGCCCCACGCAGGGCCGGGGCTGCTGGCCCACCCGCTTGCCCACCGTGGGCCTCGCCGCCTTCCGTTCTGGATTCGATCAGTCCTGACAAACATTTCACTGTGAACAAAAGCTTTCTGAGCAACTACTCCAGAAATTTTAGCCATTTTCACGAGGACAGGACGTCCCTGTCGGGCCGGGGGGACAGCACGGAGCCGTCACTCTCGTCCATGTACGGGGATGCGGAGGACTCGTCCGACCCAGAGTCGCTCACGGATGCCCCCCGCGCTTCCACCAAGGTCAGCGGGTCCCCTCCTGGTTCTCGGGGGGCGTCTCCCAAGGAGGATACGGCGGAATCCGAGGAGGAGCAAATTGAGATCTGTGCCACCCATGGTTCCCCCAGTGCCCCCTCGAAGGCGGCACCCTGTCCGGTGGCCGCCAGAGCTCTGCCCCTGGAGCACCGGGCCCTGAACATGTCCCTCCTGCCGGGCGCCTCGTGCCCTTCAAACCCAGCCGCTGCGCAGCTGTCACCCCTCCTGGGTACAGGCTCTCAGGGGCACGAACCCCACGCAGGCCTGAGGGCGGCACCGAGCCGCAGGTCCTCGTTGGAAGCAGACACCGTTGGAGCCCCCAGCACAGGCTCGGCTGCTCAGAACCGCCAGGCTCCGGAGGCCGCCGGGCATGGGCACCAAAACCCGGCCCCTCTCCGCTCTCCTGACGCGGTAAATGGTTTGGGACATGCCTGGCCGGGTGGGGGAAGCCCAAGTAAAGAGCAGGAAACAAAAGTTAACGCAGCTGAACAGCAGTCCTCTTGCAGTGCAGGTGTCCCTGAGAACGGGGAACCTGCGTTGACAAACCTGCACATCTCCGAGAGTCAAGACCCGGACGGCCTGCTGCAGAAGCCAAAAATGACCTCCAGGAGGCCCATCATGGCCTGGCTTAAAGACATCAATAAAGGTGCCCACGGGTCGCACCCGCAGAGCCGAACGGACAAAGAGCAGGCCGCGATGCCAGCCAGAAGCCCCGACTCCAAAAGTCAGGCGCTGGGCACAGGCCACAAAAAGGGGGGTGCTGTGCCTAATAGTCCCCCTCAGCTGAAACTAAATCTTGAAAATAAAGAGGCGCCTAGAAAAAGTTCCGTGGAAACCCTTTTAAGCAACTGTCAGAAATCCAAATCCGGTCCAAAGCTGAAGAGGCTGAGCATCAAGAGCAAAAGCAAAGGCAGTTCTGAGGCCCCTGCTGCGAACACACCCAAGGCCGGTGGCCCGGATCCTAGGAAACCCCTTGTTTCACCCCAGAGCTCCCACAAAATGCTGTCTAAGGCAGCGCCACACCGGTTCCATGCGGCCAACCACGAGGACCCCAGCAAGAATGGCACAGCCCCTGTCAGGTCTCCCCAGGCTGTGCTGGAGAGCAAACTACCCCCGGCAGCCCCGGGGTCCTTGAGGCCATCAGCATCAGACACGAGCATCAGACCACCCATTTCGCCCCTGACCTCCCCCAGGGCGCTTCCTGAGCAAGGCGCGGGGAACAGGTTCCCCACGGCTGTCCCCTCGGAACCCGACAGAGGCTGCCTGGCCAGCGCCCGATCACCCAAGTACGGACCAGAGAGCAGGGTGGCCTCGGGGGCAGGTCCCGCGGCATCAAGGAGCGGCACGTCCGCGGCCGTGAACCTGCGGGAGCTCCCGGCCAGCCAGCCGGCTTTGGCACCAGCCGTAGGCCAGCCCGGGGTAGCTGGCGACAAAGGAAGCAAAACAGTTGCTGGTGATCCCCCGGAAGGAACGACCCAGCTGAAAGTGGTTGAAATTTCTTCTGAAAGAGCTCCGAAGAACCTGTGGGGGGCCGCGCCAGCCGAAGGCGACCGACAGGGAGGTTTCTTGGCCCAGAGCAACTGTCAGGAGAAGAGTGACATCAGGCTCTGCCACCAGTCGGGGGAACCGACCCCAAGTCACCCACCCTGGCTCCCGTGGCGGGCCCCCCAGGGCGGGCAGGAAATGCAGCGGTCTTTCAGCATGGCCAGACTGGCCTCCTGCTCCCCGCAGCTGCCGGCTAGAAAGGCAGGGGCCCCCCAAGGAAAGTCGCGCCAGATGTCAGAGTCCCCGGGGACGCCCAAGAACGGCTCGCCCGTGGGCCCGGCACTAGAGGAGCACCCCTACTTCACGCCAAGGCCGGCAACCAGGACCTACTCCATGCCAGCCCAGTTCTCGAGCCATTTTGGACGGGAAGGGCCTTCCCTGCACAGCCCGGGTCGCGCTCACCGGGACAGCCTGACCCCGGCAGCAAGCAGCGGCCTCCTTGAAGCCAAAGTGTCCCGAGCCAGTGCCCTTGGCCTGGTGAATGGGCAGGGTGCACAGAGCGTGAGGCCCCTGCAGGAGATGCCAAGGTACCTCCCAACAGCCGACAACGCGGGTGGCCTTGTGTTGCAGGAGACCGGCTGCCTCGTCACAGACAAAATCAAGGTCACCAGGAGACATTACTGCCCTGAGCAGAACTGGCCCCATGAATCTACCTCATTTTTCTCTGTGAAGCAGAGAATCAAGTCCTTTGAGAACCTGGCCAATTCGGACCGGCCCGTCGCCAAGTCTGGGGCATCCTGTTTTCTGTCTGTGAGCTCCAAACCTCCCGTTGGGAGGCGGTCTTCCGGCGGCGTGGTCTCGGGGAGCTTCGGCCACGCCAGTGACCCGGCCGCAAGGGCACTGAGACGCAGCCTGAGCTCCTGCAGCGAGAGCCAGAGTGAAGCCAGCAGCCTCATCCCCGCCATGGCCAAGTCCCCATCCAGCATGACGCTGGTCGTCGCCCACCAGAACCTGGTGGAGGCCAGCAACAAGGGCCCTGAGCCGGACCCGAAGAAGCCACTCGGTCCTTCCGGAATCCCCACCCCAACAGGGACCCTCGCCTCTCCCGTCAAGAGGAACAAGTCCTCCGTGCGCCACACCCAGCCCTCGCCCTTGTCGCGCTCGAAGCTGCAGGAGCTGAGGGCCTTGAGCATGCCCGACCTGGACAAGCTGTGCAACGAGGACTTCTCGGCAGGGACCCCGGCTGTGCTCTTCAAAACGGAGCTGGAAATTGTCCCCACGAGGTCGCCTGGCTCCCTGGCCGGAGGCCCCAGCGGGTCCACTGCCCTTCTGTGCCCTGCGAGGGTGGGGGACAGGGGCTGTCCAGCAGGAAGCAGGCCTAAAGCCGGCGAGTCCGGGACACCCAGCTCGGCCAACGACATGGGTGAAATCACCCAGGTGCTGCCTTCCGGAAAAGGCTGGTCAGTTAAGTGAGTATCTGCCCTCCCCCCTTTCATTTTTATTATTGTGGACCGTTTCAGATTTATAGAAAAGTTGCCAAGAACATGCAGGGCGTTTCTGTGTACCCCTCACCGGGTTCTTTCTCATGCTGGCATCTTACGTGACCCCCAGCCACTGATCAAAACGAGGTCACGTTGGAACAGCACAGTACAGTGCAGACTTTATTTAGGTATCACTGAGTAAGTTCCACAAACATCCTTTTTCTGCTCCGGCATCCAGCCCAAGATTCCGCCGCTTTTAATGTCATGACTGGAACAATCAAGTGCCTGCAGGGAGAAGTGTTTGCCAAAACAGTGGGCTAAGCGGGGCTTCCATGGGACCGCGCGCTCAGGCAGAAGCTCCAAGAGGGTGGAGGGGAAGGCCGCACCTCAGGGAAGAGTCTGAGCCTTCAAAGGTGACTGCAGTTAAACAAGGAATTTCTCACATTTTAAAACACTTCAGCCTATACATTCCACCCCTCCACCCCCCCTTTTTTTAAGTGTCAGCTATGGCTTCATTATATTTTACATTTATTTTTTAAAGATTTCATGTATTATGTTTAGAGAGAGGGGAAGGGAGAGAGGGAGAGAAACATCCATGTATGGTTGCCTTTCACCTGCCTCCAGCTACGGACCTGGCTGGAGACCTGGCTTGCAACCTGGTTATGTGCCCTGGCTGGGAATTGACCCAGCGACCTTTGGGTTCGCAGGCCATTGCTTTATCCACTGTGCCACCAGCCAGGGCCTCCTATTTTTTTTTTTTTTTTAATGTATCAAATTTTGTTAAATTGTCACATTAATCCCCTAACATCTTGGAGGAATCCCTGAATTCTACTAATTCCCACGGAAAATGCCTGCAGTGGGAGATTACGGTCAATGAGTCCTTACAAAGTGGAGAAAGTGCTTTTTTCTTTAACGTTCTTCTCCTAATGTTACTTGTATTACTTAGTTTGGATCAACTTCTAGTCTCGGCGGGGGACCAACAAAGATTGCAGTCAGTCTTGTCCTCGGTGAAGTCAAAATCTACCGTCCTGACTCTCATGCAACAGGCGAAAGCACAATCGGAGGTGAGTGAAGTGTAGGAAACCCCTGCAGGGAGACGAAGCTGCCGCCACGCCCAGGCCCGTGCTGGGTCTGTGCACAAGTTCCGAGGTCCGGAGAGCCCTCCTCCAGGCCTCGCCTTGTGAGCTTACAGCTCACTCTGCAGTCTCACTTGCAGATTGCTTTAGAAGCTAGACCTGGTCTTGCATCGTTAGGTGCCAGATCTGCGTAGCTGCTGCTTTAGGTCCCAGTGGTGACTAGTTACAGACCTCCCACCCCCCATTTGGAGTTGATCTGCAGAGAGCCTTCAAAACAGAACTAGGTGTCTTGGGATAGCTGGGGAGTGATGACAAGTACCTCCGTCCACCTAGATGGACAAACTACCTGTCAAGGACGCCACCTGCTGGGGATAGATGGGGGGTGATGACAAGTACCTCCGTCCACCTAGGTGGACAAACTACCTGTCAAGGACGCCACCTGCTGGGGAAATAAGTTAATTGCTGTGTGGCGCTGCCCTGCCCTGGGGTTCCACACCAAGAAGCTCATTAGTCATTGCAAATCAGGCCTTTAAATAAAGTGGATATGGCAGTTACAATAGCCAAAGAAACTGTGGGGTTCCCACCTAGAATACTTCTCTGAAGTGCAACATTAATGTCTCAGGACTATCCACGGAGATTTGAACCCTAAGAAATGAAAGTTTTCTATTTAGAAAGGAAGTCTTAGCATTTTTCTTGAGCGGTCACGCACCTGGGTCATGGTGTCATCTGAGAGCACTGTTCCGGAAAGTCTGGCATCTGAAGGCCTATGACGCTGGCATCCAATGAGGAGCGAGCCAGGACGGGCAGGTGGGGTGAGATGGAGACCAGTTCTCTTTGGCTTCCTCTCCGCTCTCCACCCACTAATTTAGGCCTCCGCAGTCAAGAAACGCCGTGCGGCATCCAGGATGGTCCACTCTCAGTAAAAGGGACTATTCCATAATCCCCCTTCATCCCTCCACTTGTTACAATAAGGAAGCATTTTTACCTGGGACGTCGTCCTTGGTGATGTCAAGTCAAGGTGGTGCAGTGGGACCACACTTTGCCCCAGGCCACCTTTACCCCAGACTGACGTTAAGAGGAAACCAAATGTCAAAGGTCTCAACCAGCCTCACAGAAGATGGGACATTGTCAGGGCCCATACACAGGTGGAGCCTGTGTGTGGACAAGGGTGCTGAGCGCCACCTGGGCACACCTTCTGGGGCCTGGCTCGCCCTGACCCTGGCTCCACAGCCACCCCCAGCCAGGCAGGTAGTTGCTTGGTGGTGAAGATCATGCTTCCTTCCACCAGAGTGCAGCTTTCTTCCCCGATTTCCTTCCTGACTTTCCACCCTTTCAGAGCAGCAACGAGCAGAGATGTTCTTACTCTGCCATCTTTAGACCAGAAGTTTCCTGCCTTGCTTTTTCCTGATGAGCAGGGTTCGTAGGTGCTGAAAACAGAACTGCCCGAAACAACTGCAGGTGGCTTCCAGGGGGCTGTGAGGGACTCCAGTCACCCCGCTTCCCTGGCTGCTGTGGGCCTCAGCCTCAGGGACCCCTGGTGGTGGACCTAGCTTTCCGGATGCTGGGATAAGACTCTCAGAGGTGAAGTGTGGGCTGCAGGCTTGTGGCCTCAAACACCACTGGAAAAAAATAATTCCAATAAATGTTGGTGGTAATGTTTTGGGATGCAGGAGAATCTCACTTTCAAATACCGGTCTCTGCTCCGGCCGTGCATTTCAATAGAGGTATTCCTATCTCCGCATCAGACATGGCCCCTGAGAAGCTGCCCGGAGAGCATCTGCCAGGCCACAGGGTCCCGTTTTTGTTGGGAAAGCCTGGGCATCATCCTCCTCTCCGATGCAGGGTCTGAGCACACAGGGTCAAAAGCCCAACAGTTCTGTGGGGCACTGTGTCGTCAGCATATGGAGCCTTGGTTTTGTTGTAGGAGGAACCCTGGTTCTTCTCGCCAACGCTGTAAAGAATTACAGATCAGTGAGCCTACCAGTGTGCATGCGAAGCTTATGAGTGAACGGGAGGCCAAAGGCCGGGCGCAAGCTTGTCCCAGAGAGGCCAGGGGCCCCTCCCATGCGGCAGAAGGGCCAGGAGCGAGTCCTCTGACCTGAGGACACATGTAGCTGGTGGCGTGGGGATGAAGAAGTTACATGTTGATGAGAATGTGGTGCCAGCTTTTCGGGGGCTGGGGGGGACATGGCTACCTAAACTTAGGCACATGGGAGGGTCTGCTAGCCTGAATCCTTATCTTGCCCCAGACTCTGTTCATTATGCACACAGGATGGGAGGCAGGCAGTTTAACCAGTTGTTTCATGGGCGTTTTCTTTGGGCACTGTGGACCCTCTCCCACCTTTCTGTCCTTGGGGTGGAAGTATAGTCTCAGGCTTTCCTTCCCAGATAGTGGAAATGATACATAGAAGTTGAAGGTGTGCCCTCCTCCCGTGTTAGCTCGGTGTTTCTTGTGATACTGGAACACCTGGCCATATTGTCAGACCAGGTTCAGGGCTGCCAAGTCAATAGGTGAGACAGGTCTCTCTCTCCTTCTAGCTCCCTCGATGAGGTTCTTTGTTAGATTGCCATGATGAGGGTCCTGCCTTTGTTCCCCTTCTGCTCCACATTCCACCTAGGAGTGTGAATGAACTTTAGAGAAATTTAAAAGGCGTAAGATTTGCCCTTATGACTGACTGAGAAGCAAACGCTTTTCAAATATTGGGTTCCTTCCCCAGTGCAGTACAGAGGTGGTTTTCTCTTTCAACGCTGTCACTGTCTCTCATCAAAGCAATCCTTAATGGTTATTATTAGATCCTTTTTCTACTGCTGTGTTTGAGAACACCTGGAATTGATGGATTATAAGTCACTTTGTGGGAAACCTAGCAATGCATATCTTTAACATATTGGTGAATCATCTCTAGTGTGTAGGTGGAGGAAGTCAAAATTCATTATAATTAGCCCAGCTGATTTTTATTTTAAAACCTTTTATCAAGGTATGTTTTGATAGATGTTTGAAACATACGGCAGCTTGCTGTTCCTTAACCTCAGGACACAGCTAGGAATGTTCTAGTCTCACTATGAGAGTTGACAGTGTTCATGGACTTAAATTTTCAAATGTACTTTGTATTTTACGAGGAATCCAATGGAGGGAAGATGGCAGGGGGGCCACACACCTCAGGTCTCCACATCTCCCTTGGCTGCCCAGCTGTTGGCAGAACTGTTGACTTAACTGTAAGGTAACATTCCCTTCATGATCAAACCTGGGAAGACACAATCTGGTGCCTAGAATGGCTATACTAGCTTCTTTGTGCCTTGTCCCTGCGCCCGCCCTGGTTCACGCCCACCTTCCTGTGGTTCTATAGGATGGACCCTCAAAAACCCATCAAGTCACCACCCAGGACTCGTGGCTCCATCAATATCCTGTGACAGCTCCTGAAAAACCATTGGGTCTCACAGTGATAAATTTCAGGACTATGGGAGGATTGGTATCAGCACTCATTATGCTTGGTGCAAGAAACATCCTCGTTTATTTTTGTTTCTTTTCACTAGACTGAAGAAGATGTTTGCTTCGTAGTCTTGACTAAAAAAGAAGGCTCAGGTCTGGGATTCAGCGTGGCAGGAGGGACAGATGTGGAGCCCAAATTGACAGTGGTAAGTGACAACACAAGGTGTTCTCAGAAGTCACAGGCCACTGGTGGGAGTTCACTGTGACCCAAACCAAAGTGGGAAAGGCCTGCAGAGTATTTCCACGGACAAGAGCTGACTGACATATAGGCTGAGTGACCCTAGGAGATGCCGACACATGCAAACATGATTATCTGTAGCCTTGAACCCACCTATTATTACGTACCAAACATTAGAATTAACCGACCTGCATCTGCTTATGAAGTTAATTCCTTCTCAAGAATCCCCACCTAAAGTTGTGCACCACGTAGGGCCTTTGAGATCATAGGGAGGCCACCTTCCTTGGACAAGGTCAGGTGCCCTTCCCTCTGGGTATTTCACTGCCCCAGGGAGCGTCAGGCTCCTGTCAGACACTAGAAGTGGAATAAAACTGTACTCAGATGCAGGGCTGACATCCATGTCATTCCACCCCTCTCACACAAGTATTTTTGATAAACTAGATGTTTGTGTGATTTGGAAAACTTGCCATTAGAAGTTTCCTTTACTACAGATCCGCAGTCACCCTTTTGCTTTCACTGGAAGCCGTAAGTGAATTTGGCTTTGTCCTCTCCTTGTCCCAGGTCCACAGGGTATTTTCTCAGGGGGCAGCTTCTCAGGAAGGGACTATGAACCGAGGGGATGTCCTTCTGTCCATCAATGGTGCCTCACTGGCTGGCTTGGCCCATGGCGATATCCTGAAGGTTCTGCACCAGGCGCAGCTGCACAAAGATGTCCTTGTGGTCATCAAGAAAGGAAATGACCAGCTCAGGCCCCCAACCCGGCAGGAGCCACCCACAGCCAACGGGAAGGGCTCACTGTCCAGAAGGCCCAGCACCTTGGAGCCCGGCATAGGTAAGACACCAGGTCGCCAACCAGCAGGGTGTGAGCAGCTGGCCGGCAGACTCAGGTTGGACACGAGGAAAACAAGGCAGTCATCTTATCTGGTCACAGAAATTAAATGTGAAGTCTAGTGTTTGTAAAGGATTCTTTTTTTTATATATTTTATTTCATTATTTTTAGAAAGAGGGGAAGGGAGAGAGACATGAGTGTATGGTTGCGTTTCACCTGCCTCCAGCCACAGACCTGGCTGGAGACCTGGTTTGCAACCTGGTTATGTGCCCTGGCTGGGAATCGAACCTGCGACCTTTGGGTTCTCAGGCCAGCGCTTTATCCACTGTGCTACCAGCCAGGGGGTGTAAAGGATTCTTTGCAAAAGCAGTGTTCTAAGTAAGTTCTTAACAAAAGACCCAGTAGTGAAAGCCACTGTTGAAGATTAAAATGACTATTTGACGGCCCCCTGTAAATGCCCTGAAAAGGCAGCCTTGCACATTTGCATCCTCCTGTTAGGATGTAGGCGTCTGGTCAGACAAATTACTGGGTGGGGGGAGACCACGACATGACCAAGAGTTGAAAGGGCAGCCCCAGGCTGAGATTTGTCCTTGGGAAACAGCAGGGTTTGTGCTGTTTCCTGTTGCAGGAGAACATGAGGAAATGAGGGGGTGACCGTGTTTAAAGCCAGACTTGCACCAACAAAGAGGAGCTTACAGAGATGTTTAGAAGCACGCTTTGTGCGTGCCCTGCAGCGGCACATGAAGGCTCCACAGGAAGCCCAGTAAGTGCTGGCTCAGAACAAGGCGCTGCGTCCCACGTGTGACCCAGTGCGCACGGAGACCGAGACAGTGCAGGGGCTTGACCGGAGCGGTGCAGCACTTGGCGGGCCCTGCTTCAGCGTAAAGGCTCCCTCCTCGCTCGCAGCCAGTGCCGAGCGGGGCAGGCAGGCAGGAAGCTCCAAAGCGGGAGGCCAACCTGACGCGGGTCTCAGGCATTATCAGCACTTTCAAAGTAGAGGGGATCCGATGTGCCACAGTGGCGCACTCAGGGGGACCGGACAGGAGGCAGTGAGTGTCCTCATCACGTTCATCTTTATTGCAGAGAGAAGCGTAGCTTCCCACGATGCTCTGTGCGTCGAAGTGCTGAAAACGTCGGCCGGGCTGGGACTGAGCCTGGATGGAGGGAAATCATCCATGTCTGGGGAGGGGCCCCTGTTCATTAAAAGAGTGTATAAAGGTAACATCCTAGCAGACCCAACCCACCATCCGTTACCTAATTTCTGTGTACGTCAGTGCCTTCCATTGGGAAATCAGGTTGGTAAAAATCTAAAATGTTCGTAATGCTGACACATAGGGTTCCTGTGTGTCAGCCCAGCTGTGTTTTATACACATTAACTCACATCTTCCCCAACAACCCTACCTCACAGGTGTTGTTACTGCCCTCATTTCACAAAGGAGAGACCAAGCCACGGGGCAGTTGTGCAGGGACCTAAGGTCAAAGATGTAAAGGGGACAAGCAGGCAGTCTTGCTTCAGAGTCAGTGCCCCCAACTTCTATGTACTGTACCTCTTAACTCCATGTTCTTAATTAATATTAGCTGGTATTGATGTGGGCGTACCAAGCTAAGTAAGGCCATCAGAGTGACCAGTGAGGAATACTTAACATCAGCCAAGATCATAGTCACTAAAATTGCAAATACCAGACTCAAAGTAAAATGGCTGGTAGATGAAAGGTCTCTTCATAAATCTGAATCATTCATTTCATGATCTTGAACAGTTCTCCAGTCTCTTCAGGTTCCTGAGCTGAACAATTATACTAACAATATCAGTATACTAGCATGTGTGTATATATCATATTTAATACTAAGTATATGAACCACATTACTAAATTTAATACTAATTAGCATTTTTTAATTAAAAATTAGTGTGCTATACTAAGGACAGTATCTGCCTCTATTATTAACATAAAATGTTTTTGTCCTTGAGGGTTGTACTTATCTTCCAGCTATATTTGTATTATGTTAATCTTTAAGTATAATCATATATATATAGATATATAGATATCAAATATTATTTAACAATGAGTTTCAGAAAGTTTAGATGGAATAGTTACATCTCAGTGTTTTGAGAATTAAGACTTGTGAGAAAGTTATTTTCATATTTGGCAAGCTTTCTTTCAACACCTTTTCCCATAAGTGCTTCCACAGACAGTGTGCAATTCTAATACGATTGTTTTAGATGTATATGTGCAAGAAAGTAAATAGGAGAGGACTTAAACTTGTTTTTCAAAGCTCATAAACTTGCTATAACATACACAAAGCTGTAGTATAGAAAATGTTAAAGCTTTTAAGTAATAGATTAAATACATCTCCACAAACGTGGGAGTTGAACCTGTTTTTCTGCATTTATTGGCCATTTGGACTTTAGCCATTGATTTCCTTTGTAATAGCTTCCCTTTGGTTCCTTCTGTTTTGTGGGAGGAGGGGAAAGGGTTACAGATTTGAATTTTTTTATGCACTCAGATTTCTTTTGATGGCTATTTCCTATGTGTCTAAGACCTTAAACATATCACCTAGAGCTTTTCCTCACTGGACTTTTAGTTTACTTGGCGTTCACCGTGGTTACTAGGAAGGCACCAAGCCATCGTCCTGTATTCGCTCCCACAGGTGGTGCAGCGGAACAAGCCGGAACAATAGAGGCTGGTGATGAAATCCTTGCCATCAACGGGAAGCCCCTGGTCGGGCTCATGCACTTCGATGCCTGGAACATTATGAAGTCTGTCCCGGAGGGTCCCGTGCAGCTCGTGATTAGGAAGCACAGGAATTCTTCATGAACCAAGCACGAGTTTTCTAACTCGTTCTAACACTCAATTTCTAACAAGAATCTCCTTTTCTCTGGTCCCTTCATACCTTAGCAAATCAGGACTTCTTTAAACCACAGGTTCCTGGAACAGCAGAGAAACACTGGTGCAGGCAAGGAAGATAAAGATCTCCACAGTTTTATTGGCAGATGCAACTCAACTCTGGAAGCCTTCACCCTGGATCGGCTGGGTCCCCACCTCTCTCTTACTGCTGCGAACACAGGGGTGGCATGAGGCCCTCTTCCACTTGTAACTTGTAGCTGGACCCTTGCTTCCTTTCTGCCACCTCTCCCAACATACCCAATCCATGCAGCTGGGGGGCCCTACAGAGTCTGAGGGGCAACACAAATGTTATGACTATATGGACTCAAGATTTATGTAATTTTGTAAGTAAATAACAAAGCTTTAGGCACATTCCATGGAGGGAGTCGTGGTCTATGTTACCCTGGAAAAAAAAAAAAATGAGACTTTTACAAAGTATATATATGAATCGATTATGGCTTAATGGTTAGGCTGAGCTCAGGAATTATCCAGAAGTGAAAAAGCTAACGACAGAAAGTGGTATTTTTTAGCGAGTGTAATGTGCAATGTTTGGGTGCAGAGGCCAACTCGGTGGGTTACTGGTCGTAACCTGGGAGTGTAGGTCGTAAGGCTTTTACAGAAATGCCATTCTGATAAACTGTTCTCAATAGCCATGAACTTTACTGCTTAACATAAGCAGGAAGTTCCAGCTCTGAAAGCACCGTGCATCCAGTTTTTGGAACTGGTCTTGAGTGTCTGCAGTCAAGACTGGTGGACACAGGTGCAGGCAAAACTACTGTAATCACTGGGTTTCCCTGTCTATTTGATAGACTCCAACCAGTAACTTAAAACTCAATTTTTAGACATCAAATATCTTTTTAGTATTCTTGGGTTTATAAACATAGACATTATATTTACAATCCAAATACAGAAGCTTCGAATAATCCTTTCAGGGGACTTTGATTTTTTTCCCCCTTTCCCAACAAGCTTAAAGCATTGGATCACTTTTCCTGACTGGGCATACCTCTGCAGTGACTGAAGTTTTTGTTTTTCTGTTTTGCAATTTCTTCCTTTTGCCAAACTGCTTCTCTGCAGAAGACCATTGTGACTCAGCTGCTTGTGACACTTGTCCCAGCTGCTCTCCTTTTCGAAGTACGAAGTTCGTAGGTGCTGTTCCTTGTCACAAAATTGGCTTTCCTCCCCCTGTACTTCAACCCTCTCATCAGCTTCATTACCAAAATGTGTAGTAAGGGGAACAGAGGACAAGAGTGGGTCCCTCTTTCAAAGTTAAGGAGCAGGACCATGCAGTTACTGTGCAAATCCTCAGGGGGTGTGCTAGCTGAGTGAGTCCGGGGGATGCAGGCAAGACTGCCCACGTGAGGACGCTAAGGTTTTGTGCTGGAGCTGCTTTAAATAACCTACTGCGTGGGTCTATGGCTTAGAACTCGAGTCATTACAACCCCAATCTGGAGGCACTTGGCTGACACCTTTGTACACGGTTTTTCTGCACAACTCATCCCAGTAAACCTCTGTGGGGCTGGCCCAGGGGCGTGTCTCAGATGGGAGTGAAATACCTGGTTGGTGTGAGCCTAGGCTTCTCACTTTTCATCAGGCTAAACAAAAGAAAATGCAGTAAAGGAATTAGCTAGAACAACCTGATAAATTTAACTTCTATTTTTCACTACAATTCCAGGTAGGGTACTATAGAAATTCAGTGCAAGGTGCATGCTAGATTGTTTTTACGTCTTTGAGGGTCAGTTTTGTGGTTTGTTTTCTTGACACGAGACTATTTGAAGTCAACACTGAAAACTAACTTTTTGCCTCTACTCTCCCAGCTGTGCCTGCTAAGAACAGCACAGGCCTCTGTGAGCAGATAGGAATTTCTGGAGCAACGCAGAGCAATGGAGTGATCTCCTTCGAGACTGCCAGATACTCATATCTGAGGGGTGCAAGGGTGGACCTCTGGCTCACATAACTAGGTTAAAGTCAACATTTCTAGTCCATCGTGCCAGAAGGGTTCCTGGCAGGCAGCTGGAACATAAGGGAGGAAGCAGAACCTAAGTTGTTTTGGACCCTACAATAGAGAGCTATTTGTCTTCAGTGTTCAAGGCATGACTAGTATTTCTAATTAGTCTAATAAAGTCCCACACTTCCTAAAGTGAACACGAATGGTATTGTCCTACTAAAACTTGCATTGTTTCGGTTTTTTAACTGGTCATTCACAATAAGCTATGAGGGTAAATATGTGTTATAACATGTAAACCATAGTTGCAAGAATAGACCGTGAAGGTTGAAGTAGGTTGAGTTCCTTTCTGTTCTACCATACACCTCTCATTTTAATTTTATGGTTGACTTCATTGGCACCACACCTGTTGTATGATATGCATAATTATTTATGTAAAATAAAATGCCTTATATTATTAAAGAGTAAGTGCAATAATATGAAATAGCCTGTACATTTTAAAATGTTGTCGCTGTTCTGTAAACCTTTTTTAAGTAATTTTAAAAAATAAACACTCTGCTTACTAGTTTTTCTAGTTCTACATCTTTCAAAATGTCAAGATAATGTTTATTGTTACCTAAATTTGTACCTCTCCTTGCCTCAGGTAATAAGGCAATAGAGCAGGTCTCGCCTTATATTATCAGAAACTACCATAATTAAAATAGTGGCTCCTCTTCCACAGAACTGAACAGCCAAACCACTGGAAAAACAGCCAAATATATGTAGAGTATTTCTGAAGTCAAAGAAAATTCAAAGGGAACATTCTACTCAGTGGTAGGAAACAGATTATTCAATAATTGGTTTTGGAAAAATTAGCCAGGTATGTATTTGGGAGTACGGGGAGGGGGGCTGAATCTCTTGCAACAAAATTAATTCCTGGCAACAAAATAAAAATCCACAAATGTATTACTTTAATCACAGAGTGAATAGGATGGCAAATTCAGCAGCTTTGTTATAAAGCCATAGACTCGTAATTTCACCAAACTACAGTATATACAAGCTACTGGGGGCCAGGGCAGCAGATACAAGCAAGACGGCAGAACAGGGACATAGTTGTAAAATTTTGTATTCCCACCACTGCTTACTCCCTACTGCCAACACCACACACACGAAGAGCAACTGGTATAGGAAAACCTTGGTAAACATCTACGACGAAACTTAGTGTGAAAGCACTCCCAAAACCCCCAAGTGAGCGGCAACCAACTACCAAAAAGTGCAAGTTGGTATCAGGATCTGTTTCAGGCCAAGTAGAAGGAAGCAACTGGGCATCTCATGGCCCTGAGACCACCCCCACTCCCCACCCCGTAATCAGCAGTTCGGAGGAGCAACTGGGTAACACCTGCTGAGTTAACAGTACTTTTCACTCTCCCAAGTAAGTACGTGGGTTCCCCGATGAAGGGAGAAAGGGTTGCTACAGGTCATGTACTCTTAAAACCCACCTGCCAATTTCCCACATTGAGAAGACATTTCAGGAACGGAATCTGAACTGAACAGAACAAGAACATCAGAGACCCAGAAAAAACAAGGCCCAGGCAAAGGGGAGCAGAACCAGATCTCAGGAAGTAAGCTGCCATATTTCTTGCCACCCCACCGAAACAGGAGACGGAGGTCCAGAGAATAAACACAGAGAAGCTACCCTGACCCACTTACTTGCCCTTCTAATACAACAGGAAAAGTAATTTCATATAAAATTGGGCAATGGAAGATGATCTAATTTAAACCAACATAAAGAAAAAGGAGCACACCCGAAAGACATGCCCAGGAAACCAATGAAAACTAGAATACCTCAAAATAAATTAAAATACATGGTGAAAATATAAATTAAGTTGAAATGAGGAAAAAAATTTACACTGGGCATTAAAACTCAGGGGAAAACAATTTTAAAGACTAAACTAAGAAGATAATTCACAGTGAATAAACACAGTAATGTCTTCACACGTGGCTGACCAGCAATTTTACACAAAAGCAAATGCAAGTGCAAACATGAGTTACCTCTTTATCGGTCAACAACACTTGGGCTTGAAGGTGCAAGTCTTTTTGTAACCAGTCAACAATGTGTTGAGAAGATAAAAAGGGTAAAATGTTTAAAGATCAGTAATAAAAAAGAATCCAAGCAAAACTGACACATGTAGAAGATATATATATAATAACACTCCCCTAAGAAAATCTAAACAAAGAAAAAGAAATGCTAAAACTTCAGTTTTCCTGCAAATGAGAATAAAAGTTTACGCTCCGTATTAAAAGAACACACCATGTTCTATTCCAGAACAGCCAAAACCAGAACACACTGTAGGACATGGTGGGGGGATGCGTAGAGGGGAGGAATCCCATAGGCTTCAAGCAAAAAAAAATAAGGTTTTCATGTGGGGAAAAAAATCATATTTCAATCAGGTTTTGTCAGTAATGCTTTATGCCAAAAACAACATACCAGCCCTGGCTGGTAGCACAGTGGTTAAGGTGCCGGCCTGCAAACCCAAAGGTCGCAGGTTCGATTCCCCAGCCAGGGCACATAACCAGGTTGCAAACCCGGTCTCCAGTCAGGTCTGTGGCTGGAGGCAGGTGAAATGCAACCATGCATTGATGTCTCTCTCCTCTCTGCCTCTCTCCCTTCTCCTCTTTCTAAAAAATAATAAAATAAAATCTTTAAAAAAGAAAAGAAAAGAAACTAAGCCTCTTGGTTACCCTAAAAACTTAAAAAAAAAAAAAAAAAAACATACCATACTTTGAGGGGAAAATAATGTGACCTAAAAATTTTATCCAGACACATTGACTTTCAAATAAAAGGCTGCAGGCAATCTGTCATCAGCATCAAACTCAGGGAACACTGTGCTCACAAGCCCTTCTAACAAAGACAAGAAAACCAGACAGACTGGACCGACAATAATACATGGAGTGGTGGTCAGTTTGCGATGTATTTCTTTGAAGAGTTACACTGATTAAAAGAAAGAGACCACAGTGTATGACACTTCTCCAATGCAGATGCAGCACTCAACTGTACACTAAAGAATGGTTAGAATGTTAAGTTTCATGTTACATAAAGGACTCATGTAAGTTTACCCTGAGACTTCCTATTCAAATTTAGAACTACACGGTTTCTCTATCTTCTTAAAGCTTTATCTTCCCTTTTCCATATACAGAATTCCTGGTTCTCATGAAGAAAACTGATGATAAAACAATTTTTATTTCCATAAATTCAAAATACAAAAAAGAAAAGAAAGAAAAGAAAAAACTAATCAGTCACCTTCACCTTTGGAGAATGCTAGGGAACTAACTCTATTTTGAAAACTAGTAAATAAAATGCAGAAAGTATTCCACCTTTCCTCTACAAATTGCACTAAAAGGTAATAAAGAGAAAATGAAGTTTCTCTTTATAGAAAAGTTCTAGCTAGTAAAGGAGAAATGACAAGAATTAAACTATCGCCACTCTTCAGCCCCAATACACCACAGGAGCTAAGAACTAAACATCGCAAAATGAAATAGACAGTCTATGCTTCCTGGTGGAAGAACACCCCCTTGTCTAGAAAACACAAAGAAACCTGAATCACAAACAAACCTGAACCTGTGGAAGCCTCCAGCTCCAACGGCCAATTCATGGGATGGACAGAGGTCAGAAAAATACACTACACTACATGTAGATGTAATCAGCAAAATACAAACTCTGGGAAACTCTCAGGATAAGCAATCCAATGTCATCAACACATGTTTTGCAAGGGAAAAATCAAGAGATGAGGGTTGGGGGCGGGGGGGGGGGGGGGGGCGTAAACCAATACATTAGGAGAAACTTTAAATCGCCTAACAAATGAAAAAAGAAACAAAACAGAAGAAAATTATTAGGGATGGACACCCAGGCTAGGGCCAGGAGATGGTAACTGGAAGGAAGCTTTGAACAGCTTCCAGATGGCTAAGATGTCACCCCTCGCCTCTTGACCTGGGTGACAGGTACAAACATATCTGCCTTAAAATAATTCATCAGCCTCTTCATTTGTATATGACCTACCATTTGTATTTTAATTGTAAAAATGACACATGTATTTGTAAGATATATATTTGTTTATATGATTTTTATACTTGCTATAACTAATCATACCCCCCAAAAAATGTTTATGGAATATACACACACCCCAAATCTGAATACCACACAGATGACTTTAGTAGGACAAATGGGGTCTCCACAGATTCCATGCTGAACACTGTACCTTACATTCTACAGAATGTTTAAAAAAAAAAAAAAAAACTTACCACATGCCAACTTCGAAGGCTGGGAAAAGCCAACTACATCATAAGACACAGGGGTAACATCCATAATACATGGAAGTCCTGATGAATCAATTCATGGAAAGATGCCCATTAGAACAATGAAAATAACATAAAATAGGTAATTCAGAGAAAAAATACAAATTACCAAAAAAGACAATAAATAATAGCCACTACCCCCCAAATAATTAAAACAATTTGGTAATTCTCTCCTGTTAGTTTGGCGAAGACCAGGGTGATGAGGCCCTATGCTAGGATGCAAGGACACCATATTCACTTCTGGACATGTAAATTAGCCCAAATCTTACAAATCAATGTAAGGATTCATCTTTTACATTTTTAAGACATATTGTTTAAGTAAATTCAATTCTATTAATTCCTCCTACAGAAATCAGACAAATATAAAGATACACATACATTAAAATACTGTTTGTGCCCTGGCTGGTGGCACAGTGGGTTAGGAGCCGGCCTGCGAACTCAAAGGTCACTGGTTCAATTCCCAGCCAGGGCACACAACCAGGTTGCAAGCCAGGTCTCCAGCAAGGTCTGTGGCTGGAGGCAGGTGAAAGGCAACCATACACGGATGTCTCTCTCCCTCTCTCCCTTCCCCCCTCTTTGAAAATAATAAAATAAAATCTTAAAAAAAAAAAAAGTAAATGAGTAAAGGAATGATGTGCTCTTATTCTGAAAGCACCCCACAACATAAGTACAAAAGGTAAACAGCACACAACTATAGAATGATGCTAATGGGAATCAATGTAACCCACTGATCTATCCGAGGGAAA
This sequence comes from Noctilio leporinus, assembly GCA_004026585.1. NCBI lineage: Eukaryota > Metazoa > Chordata > Mammalia > Chiroptera > Noctilionidae > Noctilio > Noctilio leporinus. The sequence continues at coordinate 223,550 of PVIW01001275.1, read as the reverse complement.
CACTTAGTAATTCTAATACTGGGCTGAGAAAAGATACACATCAACATGAACCATGTGAATGCACACCCCTTTAATAGGTACTATTAAAGAATACATGACAGTTCTGCAGAACTTACAAGAGCCAGGTGTATCATCTGGGACCCAAAGGGCTGCAATGAACTGGAAATGACTTCAGGCTTTTCGGTCACCCTGATCTGAATTAAAGTGAAACATAATGATATTCTCTGACAATACATGAGTACAAGATGGAGAGGCCATAAAGTTGGAATTGAAACTTCACAAAATACCTCACAGACTGGTAACCGATAGTCTCCACACTTTTAGGGCAAAAGCAGTCATACCTCCTTGGCAGTTCTGGACCCTTGTCACTATCAGGCTGAAGGTCATTGCTGAACCAGTCAAGACACCAGCCTCTTCCACTTCCCTTTTTTGGATGACAACCAAATTCAAAAGTGTGTTCTCCTTGAAAGGAACACTGTGCCCATATGTTTACAAACAACAGGACTGGCAGTGACAGAATGTGCTGAGAGACCCTGGGGGCAGGCCCGGGGGCTTCTATGGCCATCTGACACCCAGCAATGCTTTTTTCCTTCTAAGAACATTTTTATATTTAATCTAAAGAGTTAATCAACATTTTTATCCCTAAGAAATAATTTATGTGAGTGATATCAAGATAGTATAATAAAATGAGGGTGTCCTTTTATCATTGTTATTTTGCATTAAGCATAATTTTTTGCATGCATGCTTGCTATTCTGGTTTTGTCTGTTAGAGAAAAGAAGACGCCCCCTCCTAGTGTACAAATAAGAAAGGGTCAACTGTGGTTGAATGCCATTAGTGTTGAATCACCTGAGGATTTCAAGCTCAAACACTTACCAGATAACATGACTGGGTAAATGATCTTCTTCGTGCCTGTTCGTCCATTAAACAAAGGTAGTTACTGCAGTTTTGGGAGGTCAGAACAAGGTATAAAACACTTAACCAGACACAGAACAAGCATTACATTTTTTCTCCCTTCTTTTAGAACATTCTTCCACATCACATTAAGGAACGAACACAGCTCAATTAAAAACCTAAGTCAAAGAGCTGCAGCTAATTCTTTGCACAACAGTTCTTTAGGAAAGTTTTATATTCAACGTGACTGCCTGATTCTTGGACCTGAGGGCTTTTAACCCCAGAGGCACAAGCCTGAGGAGGCGCTGCTTCTGCACAGTCGTCATTCCCACAGCCCCGAGAGGCCTGTCTGCAGCAGCTGAATTTACAGAAGAAAGCCTTCTAGGCAATGCCTTCCCCCTTCCAGCTCCTCCCTGAACACAGGGGCTGACGGGGAAGCTGGTGTGAGCCCTGCGCTGAGACCCTGGCCAGGTTCAGGCAAGCCTTTTGCCTTGCTTAAGGCTACTGATGCCGCTGACGTGAAGGCTACCTTAGAAATACCCACCACTTCTAACACCTCTTCAAGGAAGAAACAATAAATCTTCATTGGAAAGAAATTCCAGGATACTGACAGCAGTTGCCAGTATCATTTTATGGGAAGAATCTATAAACTGATCATTTCTATGCTTAATTACCATCAGTAATGTCATTTTTGGCAGTAAAGGAGGCTATTTTCATGGCTAGAAAATCTTTTTCCAGACCTTAAAACGGACTGGCTCTGCACCTAAGGTTTTATTAAACACAGCCTCTCCCATTTATCTGCATTGTCTACAACAACTTTCTTTCTTTCAGCAGAGCTGAGCAGCCGCAACAGATGCCACATGTGGCCCAAAGCCGACAGTACTTACTATCTGGCCCTGGAAGAAGACCTTGCCTTACTTACAATACTGCCATGCTACGCAAGGCTCATGGCTAAGTGAAATTTCATCAGAAAGAAAACTAAGGTAGGATACAAAAATACAAATGACAGGCTTGCTCTAATTCAGGCACTTTTAGATCATATTTTATTTATTACTTCAGATAAAAAGATATACATATTATTGAATTCCTTAAAATTCAAATCTAAAGTTATATATCTAGTATTTTTGCATTGAATGTTAACAAAAAGAAAAAAAACGTCTCTAGGTACCTGAAAACTCATTATTAACTATGGTAATAAAAAATTTGACATTTGTCCAATATATAGTATTTACATTATGAAACCAATAGTGATATATAGTAAACAGTGATAAAGAAATAGTAAAAATAAATTTTAAAAATCAAAGGTTTATATTCTTACAATGTGCTAATTGTCATAATTGTGTATAAAAATTAAAACCTAGCAGAGTTTTCTGTTATAAAATTCTTAATCATTTGACCTTAGTCATTACTTACTAATAATTTACATGCAACATCTGCTATAACTGGCATTTGATTTTTTTATTCTCCAATAAAGTATAACTATATAAATGACAGTTGAGAGAAGATATTTACTTGTGATCAAAAAAAAAGAAAAAAGAAAAACCTGTACTCAAGATTAGTACTGGTCACAAGCCTCTTCCCTACAGAAATGACGAAACAGTAAGACCAAAAAAAATTGCAAGAAGTGTCAAAAATGGCACAGCTCAAAGAATCCTGGAACCAATCAGATACACCTCTTTCTCCTTCAATGATGGGAAGTCTATTTTGCTGTCAAATAATGATAATTGAATTGAGGGGCATGAGGTGTAAAACTGATTAAATCTTGCAAAATACTAAGACGTGCCAGAATTAGGGGCAATTTATCCACAACTCAAACTATGTACAGCATAACTGGAATGCAGCCCACACCAAACTGGCTTTGTGAAACAGTTGGACCTGTATGATTTCATAGTTAAAATTATAATAACTGGCGTAACAGATTTTCATGGGAAGCAATTACTGTATTGTTTCAATTTGAAAATAATTTTGCTAAGTAGACATCTCAACTGAGGTCTATGTATAAAATGTCCCAATACATACAGTTATTAACCTTTGGTGAGTTAAAGGCCTTTTTGTGATTTCTGTCTGAATTGCAGGTAGAATGTGAGATGTACATGCACATGTGGGAAAAACTCAACCTGAGGTAATCCAAAGGTGTGCATGTGGAGAGACTGGAGGTACTTTGAAAGTCAAAGCAGACCAGAAACCCGAAACGGTAATAGTGAGAATGGAATGCCAATGTGGCAGTAAAACTTTTGTTTAAGACAGAAAGAGGAAGGCATCTCGTACCAGCAGAATCCCGCATACACTGGAAAAAAAATCACCTACCATTTTGTAAAACAAAAGCCAATTATAATGTGGGAAAGTACAAACTGCAGGAAACCAGAAGTCAATACAAGAAAAACAACTGGTTTGCAGGACAGAAAGGAGAGCATGTCCCTGCGCAGTCACTTGGTGAACGCTGCCACCACCGCCCACAGGACCTCGCTGGTGTTGGCCTTCAGACACTCCACCTCCGGGTCCAAGTCGAGGAGCTGCCGCACTCTCTTGGTGGCCAAGTCATACTGCTCATCCAGGAGGGGCGCGAACGCGTTCTCCAGGACATCGGAGGCGTGGGCCAGGTAAATGAGGGCCAGCAGGCGCTTGTCCATGCGGTGGGGGTCGTTCACCCACTTGTCAAGAACAGCTTCCTGCACCTTCTTGATGAGGCGCTGCTTGATGTTGTTGTTGGTGAGGGGATGGGTCGTCATGTCAAAAAGGAGGAAGTTCTGTTTCTCCGTTGTCAACACACCCTTTTCTACCAGGTTCTTAGCTAATCGTTCCCGTACGTTTCTTAACTGATAATGCAGTTTTAATGGATTCCATGTTTCACCTAAATAAAAGATTTCAGTAATTACAAATGATAGGTATTGACTTCCAGTCAAGATGGAAGAACAGGTAAACACTGTGCTCGCCTCCTCCTCTGACTACATCGAAAACACAAGTAAAGACCCTGGCTGGTGGCACAGTGGGTAAGGCGCTAGCCTGCAAACCCAGCAGTCGCTGGTTGGATTCCCAGCCAGGGCACATAACCAGGTTGCAAGCCAGGTCTCCAGCCAGGTCCATTGCTGAAGGAAGGTGAAAGGCAACCACACATTGATGTCTCTCTCCCTCTCTGCTTCTCTCTCTTCCTGTCTCTCTAAAAAATAATAAAACTTAAAAAAAAAAAAAAGAAAAAGACGACTAAATCTTTAAAAAACACACACACACAAGTAAATTATGTACCATCATGATTGAGAGTCACCTGAAGATTAGCTGAACATAAATGCCCTAACTAAGAGCATGAAGAAGCAGCCACTACAGGACTGGTGGAGAGTCAGAGACATGAAATGGATGCTGTGACTCGGTGGTGAGGGTCTCCTACGGAGCCAAAGGCACCAAGGCTGGGAGGAGGAGTCCCCCTGGCCTCTGGCTGTGGACACCAGCAGGACTGTGTCAATGTAAGAAGGAGGGCTGTGTGGAGAGGCTGCCACTGCCTCACTAGCACAAACTCACACTGGCTCCGGTGCAGGGAAAGCAGCTAACTGTAAAAGTACCAGGGACAAACGGGAAATCTACACTGGGCAGATTCAGGGAAAGCACTGGAGGGGTGGGGCGGGGACAGCTCTCTCCCAGGTGATCTGGCTCCTTTGTTGAGCCCTCCCCTTACTCAGCCAGACAGCAGAGGCGGGCCCAACCTGAGCTATCCAAGAACCTGGCTAACACCAGGCCCAGAGATTCTGAGACCACACCACACCCCACCCAACACACGCCCAGCAGAGCTTCTTCCAGACTTCTTCCAAGCAATCAACTGCCTCAGATCATGCTGTAGACTTTCCTAAAATCTCTCCATGGTGCACAAACCCCGAACAAGCAGCGGCTGACCTCGGTGAGCTAGCTACCTCAAGTCTGAAACAGGCTTCGACTTGCACTGTAACTACCATCAACTAGCCCCGAGCCTGTTAGACACAGTGAGCAATCTTGCCCTGGAACACAGTCTCCACTGAGCAGCCAAAGACCCTGCTAAAGACCCTGGCCTCATCATGGTGCCCACCACAGGGTCCTCAGCCCAACAAGAGGCAGCCAGACTTGGTTTACAGAATGGCCACTCCCAAGCAGCTCTAAGCAGCAACTTAAGCGTAGATCACTTTGTAGCTCCTACCAGAGAGCCCTAAGCTGGGCAGAAACAGTGAAACTAGACCACTTCCTAACGCCATATACAAAAATAAACTCAAAGGAGATGAAAGGCTTAAATATAAGACCTGACACCATAAAACTCACAGAAGAAAATAGAGGCAATAAACTCTTAACACTGATCTCAGTAACATTTTTTCACTATGTCTTCCAAGGCCAGGGAAACGAAAGAAAAAAATATACAAACAGGACTACATTAAACTAAAAAGTTTTGACACAGTGAAAGTAACTGTCAACAAAAAGAAAAAACTACCTGCCAAATATAAGAACATATTAGCCAATGACATTCAGTAAGGACTGATAACCAAAATATGTAAAAACTTAACACCAAGAAAGCAAACAATCCAATTAAAAATGGGCAGAGGACCCAAATAGACATTTCTTCAAAGTGGACATACAGAGGGCCAACAGACGTTAAGAAAGGATGTTCAACATCATTAGTCATTAGGGAAACACAAATCAAAACCACGCTGAGGTATCACCTCACACCTGCCAGAATAATTCTCATCAATAAATCAACAAACATCAAGGGCTGGCAAGTTGTGGAGAAAAGGGAACCTTAGTGCACTGTTGGTGGAACTAAAAACAAACTGGTGCAACCACTATGAAAAACAGTATGGAGGTTCTTCAAAAAAATTAAAAATAGAAGCAATTCCACTTCTGGGTACATATCAGAAAAAATCCAAAACACTTTCAAAATAATACAGGCACCTCTATGTTCACTGCAAGATTATTTAAAATAGTCAGGATATGGCAGCAACCTAAGCGTCTATTAACAGACAAATGGATAAAAATGTGGCACACATGAACACACAGCATTATTACGCAGCCATAGAAAGAATGCAATCTTGTCATTTGTGACAACATGTATGGACCTACAGGGTACTATGCTAAGTGAAGTAAGTCAGTCAGAAAAAAGACAAACACCATATGATTTCACCTACATGTGAAATCTAAAAAACAAAATAAACATACGAAGCAGAAACAAACTCACAGATACAGGGTGTATATGTATTTATAAGTTGCTGGGGGCAGGGGAACTCTAGGGTGAAAAGGATGAAGTGATTAAAATGGACAAATTGCCAGTTATAAAATAAGTCATCAGGGTGTAACAAACCATGTAGGGAATAGAATCAGTAATACTGATGTCAGCAAAAGTGTCAATAATATTGTGATAATTATATGGTGTCAGCAATGGGTACCAGACTTACTCGGGTGATTACTTCATTAAGTATATAAATGTCTAATCACTATACTGTACACCTGGAACTAATATTGTATTGTAGTTAAAAATTTAATTCTAAAAAATGATGTTACCTAATTTTATAAAATTTTATACTACTAAAAGAGTAAAATTTCACTTTTCCCTCTAGACAAAGAGAAGGAAAATATGACTATGTTTCCTTGTCAGATAAACCATGAACCCCTTGAAGACCACGCCTTCGGATTCTAAGCACCTGGAACATTTTTAGGCGTAGCAATTGATCAAACGACAGAACTAAAAGCAGTGTTCAAATCAGTTACACTAATGTGGAAATGAGCCAAATATTAAATTATGTTTGGCCTCCCTACAGCTGTTGTCAAAAAGCAGCCAATAGCAAAATAAGATGTTTATTTTCTCTTAAACACCAATCTACAACAAAAAGATAAAGAAAAAAAGTTTCCTGATTATTATGTTATTCCTGAAACTGCTACTTCATGTACCCGACTTACAAAGCCAGGAAAGCCTATTTAAGCTATGCTATCTATTCTTTGGTGACAAATAATATAAAGCTAATTCTTAAAGGACAAAACACCTTCACCATTTTAATCTTGTTTATAAACACACATTTTGACCCTGGCTGGTAGCACAGTGGATAAGGCACCAGCCTGTGAACCCAAAGGTAGCTGGTTCAATTCCCAGTCAGGGCACATAACCAGGTTGCAAGCCAGGTCTCCAGCCAGGTCCTTAGCTGGGGGCAGGTGAAAGGCAACCATACATTGATGTCTCTCTCACTCTCTCCCTTCCCCTCTCTCTAAAATAAACAAAATTTTTTTAAAATACTCATTTTTCTTTTGAGACAAATGTTTAAAATAAAATCAAGTAACTTTTTTCATTTAAATAGTTTTACATAAAAGACCAGAAGAAAAGTTATCAAAATATTAATCTTGCTCTAGCCAGTGTGGCTCAGTTGGTTGGAACCTCATACCATAACCGTTCAATTTCCAGTCAGGGCACATACCTAAGGCTGCAGTTCAATCCCCAGCCTGGACATAGGCAGGGAATGAATATATAAACATATGTATAAATCTTGGTTATCTCTGGGAATTATGTGACAAATATTCTTTTTTTATCTGTTCTGTATCTTCTAAATAATCCCCAACAAACGAGTATCTACTTTTCTAATTTTCTAAATTGTGACATGTTAAAGGTCAACCATAGGCACTTTCTGTTACGTGCAAAAGCTCTAAGGTCGAAAACTTACTACTACTGACAGAAACCCTTAAACAGCACTGTGCACAGGGCTGTCTTCAAATCTATTACTGTGCAGTGGGTTATAGACAAAATTATTTTACCATGTGAGTTAACACTAAAAACTATAGGGCTATAATGAAGTAATCAGTCCTGCACTTGCCCTCTGACCTTGAACAATGTGAAACCTGGAAAAAATTATGAAACAAACTGTCCAAAGGCAGCCCAGCCCTGGCTGGTGGCACAGTGGATAAGGTGCCAACCTGCAAACCCAAAGGTCGCTGGTTCGATTCCCCAACCAGGGCACATAACCAGGCTGCAAGCCAGGTCTCCAGCCAGGTCCGTAGCTGGAGGCAGGTGAATGGCAACCAACCATACATTGATGCTTCTCTCCCTTTCTTCCTCTTTCCCTGCCCTAGTCTCTGAAAATAATGCCTAAAATCTTTATAAATAAATAAAGACAATATAATTTGTTCCAATTTTTTTTAAAAGCCCTGGTAAGTTAGCTTCCACAAAAGACAATTGCTGCATTCAACTTCTTTGGTGAAGAGCTGCCCTAGCTGGTGTGGCTCAGTTGACTGGAGCATCATCCCACAACAGACATGTTGCAGGTTCAATTCCCAGTCAAGGGCACATGGCTAGGTTGCATGACTAATCCCTGGTAGGGGGTCTGGGTGCATAGGGCCAGGTGCATACAATCCCTGGTATGGGCACATACGGGAGACAACCGGTCTATGTTTCTCTCTGTTCCAGCCTCTCTAAAAGTCATGGAAATAAAAATACCCTAAGAATTAAAAAAAGAGAGAGAGAGAGAGAAGAGCTAAAATATATTTTGAGGCTCTATTACACTTAAAACACAATTTAATAAATGAAATTCTAACATTTCAATTTCTGTTAAACAAGCTCACACCTACATTTAATGTTAAGAAATCATTAACAGTTAAGTTACTTGATGAAGCATTATAGCCTAACAGGTTATAACAGCAAGCCAGACCGGTGGACATGAATCTCAACTTGGCCACCTCCTAGCTCTGAACTTTGGGCAAGGTCCCTTAACCTCTCTTCACTCATCTGTAATGTGAAGATAAGTATATTCAGTGCAGAGTGTTCTTACGAGGATTAAATGAATTAAGTAAGATATGTCAAGCTCTTAAAACAGAACCTGGTAAATGGTTAAGCTCTCAAGAAGTGTTTGCTATTATTATTTATCCATGTACAGAATCGATACTTTGGCATAATTTACCATATTTGTAATGGTCTGAAAAAATCATGTCAGGTACTGAAAATACATATATAAATAAGACATCCTTGTAACTGCAGAAATTTAAAATCAAGTAAAGAAAAAAAGATTTATAATATAACCAACTATACTGGCTAGAATAAGATGCAAATAGGGCCATAAAAACAATATGAACAAAGCACCCAGGGAAATAAGAAATTACTCAGGCACGATGTTCAGGGATATTTCAAGGAAAGTTACAGAAGAAAGAACTTAAAAGCTAAATCTTGAAATCCAGCAGGATTCAACATCCTATAAAAGAGGAACCTACATTCCAGGCAGAAGTAGTGAAGTGGACAAGCAATAACACACAGAATTGTAATTGTTATACCAACCCCACTGCCCCCCAATAAATGCCTGCTGCTCCTTTCACCAGACTGAATTTTTTACTGGTTTCCTAACACCACTGGCAAGTGACAAACAGCCTAAGTCTTTAGGCTGGAATGGCTAAGATGTGTTTTCTGACATTCTCAATTAACTTTTGGAAATGTAAACCAATAAACATAAAGTACTCCCAAGTGCCCATCAGCAGAGGAGTGGATAAAACAACTACAGGACATTTACACAAAGGAATACTACTTGGCCATTAAAAAAGAAAAAAGATTTTACCCTTTGCAACAGTATAGATAGATCTGGAGAACACTGTGCTAAGTGAAATAAGCCAGTCAGAGAAAGACAAGTACCATAGGACTTCCCTCGTATGTGGAATGTAATGAACAAACTGAACTAAAGGAAAATGGGGACAGACTCCTAGATGAAGAGCAGGTTGACAGCTAAGGGAGGATTAGGGGGTAGAGGGATTGAGCAAAAAATGAAAGGACTCATGGGCATGAACAACAGTATGGTAATTGGCTAGGGCAGGGGGTCTATGGGGACTAAATGGTAATGGAAAAATACAATTTAAAAGAACATTTTTAAACATATGTTATTTCACAGCCAAATTTACATAAAAGCCAATAAAAAAACTCAGTTCAATTCTAAGATAAATTATTAACTATGCTTATAATAGTTTATCAATTATCAAAGAGGTACTCTTCCCTAGCAATTCACTAGTCAAATCAGAAGCTATTCTATGCCCTAGAGAATTATCTTGGCCACCTTTTCCCAAATCATTGGGTGCAGGGGTGGGGTAGAGGGGGAGAAATGGGGATGGAAAACAATTAAGGTTATTCTGAGAAACGCTTAAATTTCTCTTTGCAGACCTAAAACACAACACCCCCCATCTAATGCTGCTATACGAAAGGATTTTTTCTTTCTTTTTCATGGGAAATAAGTAGGATCAGCAATTTATGACTTGCTGTCTTATATTTAAATCATACTAAGGCTTATCTACAACTTATTCATAATTAAATTGTGTATATTGCAACCAAAGGAATAAGTAATTCTTACAAAGTTGCTGTAAGAAATTTTATTCCAAAATATGCAAACTTGCAGACTTACATAGAGACTTTATGCAGTTTAGTGTTGCTACCAAAAATTGAGAAGAGACTGAACACAGAGAGACCCACCTTCATATGTGTTTCATTTAAGACTACACCTTCTTATGAGCAATCCTTCTGCCTCAGAGGAAGTAATAAAAATTAGGCATCATCTTCTTCTGTAGTAATTCCACAGATAAGGGCAAACTTTGTGTGCTCACTTCAACAAAAATGTTTTTCAAATCTCCTCAAATATTTGAAAGAAAGAAATCTCCTGAGCAGAAGGCTAAAACAATATGAGTAACATGCAAATGTTGTTTAATACTATTTTTGACACCCCCAATAAAGTAACTGAGTGGTCAAAGTGTCTTAGTATCCTGACATTTCTGATTTTTATTTAAATAAATAAATAAGCTAAATCCAAAGAATAAATTCACCCCTGAGATTAGCATACTTTAAGAAACCAGTATAAACTGGGGTAAAAGAAGGGTAACTGGATGAGTAAACAGACAGTAATGGTTTAACCTATACTAGCTACTAAAGATTTAGCTGCTTTATTTTAAGCAAAATATTAAATACCTTTTAAATACCTGTAATAAATGCCTGGAAAATAGTACTAAAAATTCTAGATTAAAAGATGTTACTATGATCCATATTATTATTCATCAGTCCCTAATTTATTCAGTCTACATAGAGACTTTATTAAATTAAAAAGCAAATTTTAAATGTACAGAATTTACTTATTCACTTTTTTGTAAAGGAAATTGAGAAAAGCTCCTCAAAGGTTATGTCCTCAGCCCAACGTTAACTTCAGGAGAATATCTACCTACATAATTTTACTACAAAGAACTTGTCTTCATTGACTTTACATCACAAATCTAAAAGCAGCTGCTCATAAATTTGGCAGTCTAGTGACACCTTGTGACTATCTTGATCAACTACATGCCTTAGGATTTCAGAAAGCCAGAAACGCTATTCTTAAAGTTATTAAACATTTTAATTATTGCTTCAAATATACAATATATTAATTTTTACTTAATGAGATATGTATATATAAATAATGTTCACAGTATATCAGTAGGTTTAGCATGTATGCTGTACACTGTAAGTAATAATAAAGTTAACTCCTGGTTAACTCCCCACCCCAGGTAAACTTCTGAGATACCCTCCTTCTGGCCAGCTGAGAACCTAACTACAAATTCCAACTGGCAGTAACAGGTGGCCAACAATGTAGCACAGCATGAGCGTGACCCAAAGATGGCTTAGGTAAGTGATCTTCAATGAATGTACAAAATGATCCGTGAGGGTACAATGAGAATATCAGCACTTCCACTTTTTCCTAAAATACTTGTATTTGTTCAAATTTAACATGCAGAGTTGACGTTAATCTCTGAGTCTCCAACAGCCACACGTCACTAAGTGGTTTAAGTAGAAGACTAACCAGAGAGGGTGGACAATGTGCTGTGCAAGAGACATGCTGTATTGGTACAAGTTGACTAAGTGATATGTGGATTATATTATCTAGTTTTAACCAAACACTCATCAAATGGGCAAAGTAATTTTAAAAGATTCCTGCAAAAGAAATTATCAGTTAAGACATCACCAATCTCAAAAGCATAAAGAAGGGAAAAAGCGCTGGCTAATGTGACTGGGTGGATTGAGTGCCTGACCTGCAAACTGAAAGGTTGCTGGTTCAATTCTAGGTCAAGGCACATGCCTGGGTTGCAGGGCAGATCCTTGGCTGGAGGCACACAAGAGGCAACCAATCAATGTTTCTTTCTCCCTTCCCCTCTCTCTAGAAATAAAATAAATATTTAACAGAAAGGAAGGGAGGAAGGAAGAAAGGAAGGAAGGAAAGAATAAAAATAAAGTTTCTCTCACTCAAAGAGGTAAAAACTTTACCAGAAGATCTCCGAGAGGGTCACCAAAAACAAAATTTCAAAACTACCTGTGAACAGTTTATGTTCTCTATCAGAAAGAATGAACTCTGCCCTAAGTGTAAAGTGCCCATTATTGCCCTATTAGCTAAGACTGTCATAGGTATATTCAATTTTTAAACAAAACATGCAAAACTCAAAAATTTTTTACTAAGACAATGTCCTCATAATAGGAATTCTTATTTTAGAAACTCTGTAAATGAAGAAAATGGCATCATATTAACGACCAATCTCTGACAAAGTTCACGTGTTTAAAAGTGCTACACTCAGCAACAACATGTCCAAACACGAAATGAAATAACAACACTTGTACAGCTGAGCCTTAAACTACATATTGGGTAGGGGCCAACCCCAGAATAGTCAAAAACCCTCACATAACTTTTCACTGCCCAAAAACTTAACTGCTAATAGCCTCCTGCAGACCAAAAGCCTTACTGATAAATATAAACTTGATGAACACATATTTTATGTTATATGTATTATCTATTACATTCTTACAATAAAGCAAGCCAGAAAATGTTTTAAAAATCCTAAGGAAAAAGAAATACATTTTACGGTATCCACTGAAAAGAACCATAGAGAAGTGGAGTTCAAACCCATTCTGTTCAAGGGTCAACTGTATGCAGAAGGCATATTTTATGTCAACAGCAGAGATGAAGAACAGGATAACCTAGGTCTTGTTCTACTGAAGAAGCTCTCTGTCTAGAAGATTAGACACATACACAAATAATATATACATGCAGTAGTCAGTAGTGCTGTCAACCACATAGTACAAGTTCTTCTCCACTACAGCCTTGCTTCCCTGTCTCCTTAAATCAGGGGCAGCCCTGTGACTTGCTCTGACTACAAAGCCTGAAACATATCATTTCTGAGCAGCAACCCAAGAGCCTGAGAGATGTGCCACACTCTTCTTCCTTCTAGCCCAGTAACAGACTCTGCTCCCCAGGGATCTGGGGGCTGTTGCCACAGGGTAACCTAGCCCACCCAGAATACACCAGCACAAGGTAGTTCTGATGGAACAATGGAGGGAGCTCTGAAGAAGAGTAGATCTAGATCTCATTCAACATGGTTCAATCTTATTAAAGGGTATGAAATTTCTAAAAACCACTCCTTTCCCCATGCAGTGACTAACTTATAATTTTGCCTAAAGGACAAAACAAGCTCTTAGCTATTTGTCTAAGTTCCTTTTTAAAGGATTTTAACCTTTTACAAAAATTTTTTACAGAGAATTCAATTTTTAGTTTATACACAGAACCTACCACTAAGTAACTCAATCCAGTTCTGGACAGTTTCTGGAGGCTGAGTCTCCTTCACGTGCTTCAGGGCTTCATCGAGAAGGACATCCCCCGTTGGGGCGTCAGACTTGCAGATCACCTAAAATACAAGCATTGAGAAAAAATGACCCACAGGTTTCTTTGATCTAACTTGATCTCTTTAAATGAAAAACTTAAACACTTATGCAAATAAGTTATTATAGCTAAAGTCCCAATCGTACATACAGTATCAAAGTTCAGATTTTTAATTAATTCTGTATGAAGAAAAAAGAACATTTAACCTAGGCAGATTAGCTACAATCATGAATGAAAAAATCTTAATTAGTAAAGCAAAATACTAAAATAGTTTATACTAATTATAATTCCTCTCACTACTTCACCTTGGGTTATCTACCCGGAACTTCATTTTTTTTAGCATTTATTAGTTCTAGAAACAGTTTCAATTATATGTAAAAATTCAGTATATGACACAAGGTAGCATTTAATCAGTAGAAAAATCTACGTCAATAAACATTACTAAAACCGTCTAATAAATTAGCAGTAAAAATTAAGACGACTCCTCAAAGCTTATACCACAATAAAGATTTATATAATGAAACATAATTCTGAGGGTAATACAGGTTTTTTCAGTTCTGACAACTTAAAATACCAATAGGTTTGATGACATGAAAATTTTAAAGACAAATGTTTTTCTAAACTATATTCAAATACAGAATCCACCTCAACAATGGAAAAGTCTAGAGCTGAGGGTGAGACTGAAAAATGCTACACTGCTTTAGGCAAGTAATCCATCTCTACAGCCTTCATTAATGTTTTTGCTGCCTAGCACACATTTCTAGTTTAAATTATACTGTATATCGAATTTAAATCTGTTATTACTCTATGTTAACTACTAAAATGCTATGAAAATTTCTAAATGCAACAGTCCTCTCTTAAAATTATCCTCAACAATGTGTCCTTTGTATCTTTTTGTCCTAAAAAGGTATCCACCTTCTGAAAGGTTAAAAAATACATACAATATCTATTTGAGACAGTGTGACCCAATAAAAATATATTGAGTCACAAATGCATAGCACAAATCTATTTTTTTTAATTTTAGTAATTACATTAACTAGGAAAAACACAGGTGGAATTTTATATATTTGAATTAACCTACTATAGTCAAAATATCTACTTTCAATTACTTTGAATTTATTTTTTAATCCTCACCTGAGAATATATTTATTGATTTTATGGGAAGGGAGTTGTGGGGAGGAGATCCATGTGAAAGAAAAACATCAATCGGTTGTCCCCTGTATACACTTCAACCAGGGATCGAACCCACAACCTTCTGGTGTACAGACCAACACTTAAACCAACTCAGCAATCAGCCAGAGCTGCAATAAATACTTCTAAATTGAGATAACATCACATCCTTCTTTTTCTAGTGGTAAGTCTTCAAAATACACTGTATGTTTTTATTCACAGCATGTCCCAATTTACACTAGTCACATTTCAAGTATCTGACTCACAGACCCATGTGGCTAGTGGCTAGCATATTGGACAATGCAGATGCAGAACATTTTCATCACAGAAAGTTCTTTGGACAGTGCTTTTTTTTAAAGTAAGGGAGTCAAGAGAGGACAAGAGAAAAAGAGAACCTTGGGAAATAAAGTTCTTTGTCTATATCCTGGAGTGATGATGCCACACCACTTCTTACTTCCCACTCACTACTTAAATCCATGCAGTCTAGCCTCAGTGCCCATCTCATGCCGCCCCACCCACTCTGAGAGAGGTCTTACATCAGGGTCACAATAACCTGGGTAGATCTTTTTCTTATGAAATTCTGTCCCCTAATCTGTCTCAGAGGGACCTCTTTTCTCCATCACCTCTGCAATTATTCTCATCTAGCCTAACCTGGTTATCTTACACCTGGATTAAATTCCCTAATAGTTTTAGCCCTTTCGATTCCATTCTCTTCACTGATCTTTTTTTTTTTTTTTTTTGATTTATTATTTTCAAGAGAGAGGGGTAGGGAGAGAGGGGCATCAATGTATGGTTGCCTTTCACCTGCCTCCAGCTACAGATCCAGCTGGAGACCTGGCTTGCAACCTGATTATGTGTCCTGGCTGGGGAATTGAACCAGCGACCTTTGGGTCTGCGGGCCGGCGCCTTATCCACTGTGCCACCAGCCAGGGCATTCTTCACTGATCTTTATAAAAGACAAACCTTACCATGACACTCTTCTCAAGAGTTTCTGCTTAAAACTCTTCAATGACTCAGACCAAGTTCTAAACTCTTTAATAAAACTCAGTAATAGCCCTGGTTGTTGGTGCAATGGATGGGTGCCGACCTGCAAACCCAAAAAAGTTGCTGGTTCGATTCCCAGCCAGGGCATATAACCAAGGTTGCAAGCCAGGTCTGTAGCTGGAGGCAGGTGAAAGGCAACCATACATTGATGTTTCTCTCCTTCTCTGCCTCTCTCTCCCTTACCTTCTCTCTGAAAATAATTTTTAAAAATCTTAAAAAAAAAACAAACAAAAAAAAAACCTCAATAACCTGTAGCCCACTAGCAAATCTCCTGTGCCAACATACAATTTCTACTTAGTCTTTTTTTCCTTTGGAGGAGGGAGGCTTCTTCTCCAATTTGAACAAATAACCAAGGGTAACAAGACACTTGAAGGAAAACCTCTATCAGTGAAAAGGCAAAAAATGAGAGGAAATAAGGACTTTGATGAAACATAGATAACACAAATAAAGGAAACTTTCAGAAGAGCCATAATTATCACCAGAGATTTTAAAGATAATACATCCATAAAACAAGAATGAGAAGCCATGATATAAAAATAAGGCATCCTAGAAATAAAAAAACATGAGAACATAATTTTTTTAAAAACTCCACACCCCTGCTGGTGTCGCTCAGTGTACTCTGAGAGCTGGTCCGCAAGCTAAAAGGTCACACTGGTCTGATACCAGTCGGGGCCCATGCCTGGGCTGTGGGCCAGGTCCCCAGCTGGGGGCATGCAAGAAGCAATTGATTCTTTCTCTCGCACTTTAATGTTTCTTCTTCTCCCTCCCTTCCCCTATTAAAAATGTATTTTTTAATTTAAAAAGAAATTAACAGGGATAAAGATAAGAGGGGTCAGAGAATGTCAATTACATCTCGATAAAACTAGGGAAAAAGAGTAGCCAAGAACAACCTAGTATAAAGGAATTATGGACATGGACAACAGGTGGGATTGACTTTGGGGGGGGGGATGGAGGGGGGACAGAGGGCAGCAAAAAGGGGATGGATGTAATACAACAATAATAAAATAAAAATTTAAAAAAAAAAAGGGGTAGCCAAGAGATCCACAGTCAACTGATATAAGAGTCCTAGAAAATGGAAGACAGAAGATACAAGAAAACTTTCCAAAATCAAAAGGTTCATTTTCAAATTAAAAGAATACATGCATAATGAATTTTTAAAGACCTACATCAAGGCAAATCATACCACTTCAGAACACCAGGAATAAACAGAAGATCCCAAATGCTTCCAGAAAGAAAAGAAAAAAACAAAAAAGAAAACAAAAAACCACACAAACAATATACATCAGAAGGAACCCAAACTTTAACAGCAACTCTGTATACTATGAGACAATGGGGAAATACCTTCAAAAACTCTTTTTTTAAGTATATTTTATTGATGATATAGTTGTCCCAATTTTTACCCCTTTGTCCCTCTTCTACCTGGTCCCCTTTTTTGCTCCAGCAATCCTCCCCTTTGGTTCATGTCCATGGGTCATTCAAGCTCTTTGACTTCTCCATTTCCTACACTATTTTTAACATCACCATATCTATTATCTGTGCCTACCAATTATGCTTCTTAATCCCTGCACCTTTTCCTCATTCTTCCCCTTCCCCTCCTGCTAAGTCTCCAAATGATCTCCATACCTATGACTCTGTTCCTGTTCTGCTTGTTTGCTTGGTTTTAGATTCAGTTGCTGAAAGTCATGAATTTGTTGCCTTTTTAACGCTTAATAGTTTTCATCCCTTTGAATACTTTCTGCCAATCCTTTCTTGCCTGCAGTTTCTTTTGAGAAATCAGCTAAAATTCTTACAGAAATCCCCTGTAGGTAACACAATTCTTTTTTCTTGCTGCTTTTAAGATTCTTTCTTCAGTTTTAACCTTTGGCATTTTAATTATGATGTGTCTTGGTGTGGTCCTCTTTGGGTCCAACTTGTTTGGGACTCTGCTTCCTGGACTTGTGTATCTATTTCCTTTGCCAAACTAGAGAAGTTTTCCTTTATTACTTTTTCAAATAAGTTTCCAATTTCTTCTCTTCCTCTTCTCATTCTGGCATCCCCATGATTTGGATGTTGGCACATTTGGAGATGTCCCAGAGGTTCGTTCCTAAGCCTATCCTC
Source organism: Noctilio leporinus (assembly GCA_004026585.1). Classification (NCBI taxonomy): domain Eukaryota; kingdom Metazoa; phylum Chordata; class Mammalia; order Chiroptera; family Noctilionidae; genus Noctilio; species Noctilio leporinus. The sequence goes on along the minus strand of PVIW01001275.1, from coordinate 205,721 downwards.
ATCTTTCTGAGTTTTTGGTTTTTTCTATCTGTTCTGATTGAATGTTTCGCTCTTCCTTAAGTTCCAAATCATTGGTGTGAATCCTAGCTACCTTACCTTCTCTGTTGGTTTCCTGATTATTCTTTGTTTCACTTAACGTAACCTTCAATTTCTTTATTTTTTTGCTGTACCCAAGGAGTTCTCTGAGCATCCTGAAAGTCAGTGTTTTGAACTCTGCATCATCAGAGATAGATGGCTACCTCCTTTCATTTAGTTCTTTCACTAGGATTTTGTTCTGTTACTTCATGTGGTCCCTATTTCTTTGCCTCCTAAATTTGGCAGCCTCCCTGTGTTGGGTTCTGTGTATTAGGTAGAGCTGCTCTGACTCCCTGTCATAGTGGTGTGGCCTGTGCAGAAAAGAAACCTGTAAGTTGTGTGGGGCAGCGCCTTTACTGCTCTGTAAAGGTAATTGCTAAGGTAGGGCAACCCCCTTTACTGCTTTGTGGCTGTGTGGCAATGGCTCAAAGATGGGGCAATGCTGCTGCCTGGCTTCTGGCAGTTCGCCCAATGCCCTCCCCATTTCCAGTCATTTCCCCCCATTCCCATGTACAACTGGTGCCCTTCCAGCTGCTGTCCCAGTGGTGAACCCTAGAGCAGGGGGGTTTGCAAATGTTCTAAGACCATGCTGGCCCTGTAAGGTGTGAAAGTCCAACAGTTTCATCTGCTGCCACAACCCCGCTGGTTTCACAGCCAGAGGTAGCAGGAGTCTACCTTCCCAGTGCCGGAACCCTGGGCGGTGCAGTCTGGCCTGGGGCTGGGATCACTTGCTCCTAAGTATCTTCCTGCCACTGCCGCCTTTCCATGGCCCCTACTTGCCTGGATGAATGTGCCTTCCTCAAATCCTTGGGTGTTCGACTCCCATACAGCTCAATTTTCTGACAGTTCTGGGTGTTACTATTTTTGAGATCTGGTTGTATTCTTTCTACCATTGTGCAAGGAGGTGAAGAGTGTCCACCTACACCTCCATACTGAAAAGTCCCCAAAATTTCTATGGGAAAATAATTAATCTAACATTCTATTGCCAAATGAAACTAAATTGTCAAAATTAAAAGAGCATCTATAGGAATATGAAGTCTCCAAACACTTTCCTCCCACAAAGATGGAAGAAAGGATTAGACCCAGAAAACAAAGGACAGAAAGAGTAAAATGTCATAGGAAGTCCCAGCAAAACCAAAGCATAACTCAGACAGAAACATAAGGTGAACTTAATGGAGTTGTATGATATTTCTGAACATCTGAAAATTAACACTAAGTTTTCTCTGGTAGAATAAGAAAAAAGGACAGCTACAAAGAAAACTTTAAAAAGAGAATTAACAACAATAGAAAAGACAAATATACAAGACCGGAAAATATAGGACATACCTTAACTCTGAAGAGAACAATTATTAATGGTCATTACTGTTTTGCCACAAATCATAACTATATTAGGAAGATCGGGGTGGGGGGCACAGAGGAAAGTGATATGCAAGAGAGTCAAACAGGCATCTACTCTAACAGAGAGTAAGCAACATCTCAAATGGATTTACCAAGAGATGGCAATACTGTTTATTTAAATATGGAGGGAAATGCCAAAAGAAATAACTAAGAGAACTGTGACAAGCAAAGTAGTGGCCTCCCAAGGTGTTCATACCCTAACCCCCAAACCTAATCCTTGTTAAGTAGATGAAATTTAGCCAACTAGATCTGGAGATGAGACAGTCCTGGATTATCCAGATGGGCCCTAAATTCAATGAAAGTGTCCTCATAAAAGACATACAAAGGAGACAGAGGAGAGGGCAATGTAAAGAAAAGAGTAGAAAGAAATGTGGCCAAAAGCCAAGGAAAGCCTGGAATCACCAGAAGCTATACTACAAGAGAAAAGGAACAGAATTTCCCTTGGACAAGTGTCCTCAACACCCCCGGCCACGGACCAGTATCAGTGGCCTGTTAGGACCTATGCCCTACAATAGGAGGTGAGCAGTGGAAAAGCAAACCCATCCCTGTGCCAAAAAGTTTGGGAACTGCTGCCTTAGGGCCTTCACTGACAGCACAGCACATTCTGGCCTCCGGAACTGTGAGAGAATAATTAATAGACCACCAAGTACATCGCAACTGGTTAAGGCCACCCTAGGAAACTAATACAAGGACTGAACCTGGTTGCTTCCCAAAAGCAGACTAAGGAGTGGAGAAAGGTGAAGACTACTTTTCCGTTATAAGCCTTTTAGTACACTTTGATTTTACAACTACTATGCATCTATTATCTTAACAAAATCAGCAATTTTTTTTAAATCAGTAATTATTTTTAAGTGAATAAATTAAATCACACTGGAGTATTTCTCCAAAAGATGTATCAACCACATACCTAGTTAAGATCACAAAAACAAGTTGACTGAAATAAGCCCACACAGGCAGGGAACATGGGTTTTGATCACCAATGTCTCTCCAGGGTCAAGCACATGGTGTGGTAGACTTAACACTAAATAAATATGCTTTGATACCCAATACAAAACTGGTCTTGTTCCCACATTAAAAAAAAAAATGGCAATATCAGTACAAGAAAACAGTATCAATATATTTTCCCTTCAAGTCTGGGCTCCATAACATTAATGAAAAATTACTCAGAATTACTAGAATTACTAGCAACATATGTGTATATTTCATCAATAACTGTTAACAGCAGACTTTAAGGTCTTTTCCTCCGTAATTCTGTGGTTGCACAATAAAACGAAATAAAATTATATTCTATAATACAGTCATTTTAAAACCAATCTTATGTCAGCTCATGTGACTATTTTTAAAACTTAGGCAAGATTTAATTTTAAAATCCCATGGAAAATATTTTCTAGTATACCATATTTACTTTGTATATACCTTTGTAGAATCATTAATGGCTTTCTTTCACATAGGATTATTACTCTCTATAGCATGTCAATCCAAAAAAAAAAAAAAAAAAAAGAGTTCCATTCTTACCTAAAACTTTGTGGGCTTCATTAGGACACTGTAGCAAAGAAAAAAATTTTGAAACATCATGCCCCCCAGAAACACAATGACACTTATGACAAATCTTTCCCAATGACAGCTTTCAGAAACAGCAAATGAAGCCTGGAGTCTTTCTGAATATGTGAGAGGGAGTGGCCAGGGACTGTAACAATGAATTACACTACACTTTGTACACAAATATCCAGGAAACCAAGAAAAAAAAAATACAGAAACTTAACTTTATAACAAATTTGACTTTAAAATCAACTTCCTCTTTAATTTTAGTAGCTATTAGTAGAAACACTTCATTTTTAAGCAGCACAAACTCTTTAATAAGAGTTTAGTACCCCTCTTACCTTTCTTGTTAATAGACTTTTACGTCTCATTCCACAAGCCTCTAGTTGTAACCTTCCTCTTAACGCTAATTCAATTAACATACAGCCACGTAGTCCAGATGATATACAGTCATTCCAAAATGATGTGTAACCCTATTTTTAAAAAGAAAAGAGAAGAGCTAATTTACTTTGAATTCAGAGTCAAAATTAGAAATTTTTTAGCCAGTTGGTGCCTTTTAACCTTCATGTCTTTCCATGATTATAATTTTAAATACAATATTGAAAAAATACAATTACTATACATTACTAATCAAGAATTTTCAGGATTTTCTAGGCTTACTGTCTTTTCACTCCTTGTCCTTACATGAAGCCAGACAACAAACAACTTTGGAAATCAGAGGTTTAGAAGTAAACTATCTTTCGTTCTTCCTTACGTGTTCATGAAACACTTTCAGACTGCAAGGGCCAGGGCTCAGGCACCTGGTCATCTCGGATTACTGTGTCTATTATTTGTATTCATTCGTGGGCAAGTTAAACAGCTCAGGAAAAACAATCTAGCTCAAATGTAGCCTCAGGAAGAATTAGAATTACCATTCAATTAATGCAGTTTAGGATAAAACACAAGGTTGATTTTGGAAGACCAGAATCAACAAACTGATGAATCAATGGGAAAACTGGTGAATGAGAAACAACAAGGCAACCAGAAGGACCCTCGGAGAGAACTGTAAGGGCCACATGCATACTGGAAGGACAGCCAGCCAGTGAGCTGAGCAAGCACCCAGGGGCCAGGCATTAGCAGGCAAAGCCAGGGCCCACTTTGGCAGTGAACAACAGATTATCCAGATTAGGAGCAGTACACTTGACAGCAGAGCTGCCAGCTGTCAGTTTAAAGTGTCCCACTCTGAGGAGAAAGCAGAAGCTAAAACTGCGTTCCAGTCGAGAGTTAGACAGGTACCACAGACCCCTGGCAGAAAGAAGAGCGGGCCAAACGATCCTCTGAAGGATGGAGGGCCCAGGATTAAAGAGGCCTAGATCCTCGAGTCCGGCACTTTCCCAAGGGTAGTCGTGGTACTTTGCCTTGTCATAGTGGTCCATCAACCCGAATTTCAAGATGACCTATGACCGACCACCAATCAGCTCTGTGTAACTTCTCTGCTGACATGAGGACTTAGCCTAATGAAGCTACTACCGCTCTTGAGAATGAAGGCTTTGGGAAACAGAACTTAGATTAAGGGAGCCACAGGGGAATAAATAAAAATACCAGTTTAACTATTTAAATGTGAGGCAAGGGGAAGCTGGATTTGATGAAATCTTTTTTAACTTTATTGTAAGGGGTCTAATTAAATTAAGGTTGACAGAAATTTGGTGGCCAATAAAATAAATAATTTACAGAGATTAGGTAGAATGCATGGCTTGTACATACATGACAAGTAAAGCCCTAGGAAACCTGGGAATGGATTCCACATGAACTAAGTTCCAGATATCTGGCCTCAGTGGGGCCTGGACAGACAGATGGAGTTCCTGGGCTGGGTGAGCCTCTACAAACTAAACAATAAAGTGCACCTCAGCCCTGGCCAGGTAGATCATTTGGTTAGAGTGTAGTCCCAATACTCCAAGGTTATGGGTTCAATCCCCAGTCAGGGCATGTACAAGAATCAATCGATGAATGCATAAATAAGTGCAACAACAAACGGTTCTCTCTCTCTTTTCCCTCCTCTCTCTATATATATACATTTAAAAAAGAAAGAAAGAAAGAAAGAAAGAAAGAAAGAAAGAAAGAAAGAAAGAAAGAAAGAAAGAAAAGTACACCTCATGAAGCAGTAATGGATGCATGCATCCTGGAAATTCCAGGTGTTTCAAATGAGAGGAGAAAGTGGAAAAAATAACAGCTGGAAATTTCCCAATTTGGGGGAAAATATTCATTTAAAATCCAAATGCTCAAAAAAACTTCAAGTTGGATAAATACAAAGAGCCACTTCAACGTATCACACTCAAACTGTTGACAACAAACAAAAAGAAAGAATATCTTATAAGCAGCAAGAGAAAACTACTCATCATATGTGAGGCAACAATACTATTAACAGATAATTTCTCACTGGTAACACTGGAGACCAAAAAGCATTAGGATAACACAAAGTGCTAAGAAAAATCCCATCAACCAAGAAAATATACCCATCAAAATTATTCTTCAAAAGTAAAAGTGAAGACATTTCCAGGCAAACAGAGACTGAATCTGGGGCTGGCAGGTCTTTCTTACAAGAAACAATCACGGAAGTCCTGCTGGTTGAAAGTAACATCAGAAGATGTTTCGAGCCCATATGGAGAAAAAAGGAAGAAAGAAACAGCAGTAAATACATTTAAAAGGCTGGGATTAACAACTGGAGGAGACAGGCAAGGACAGTAGGTCTCTTCTAGTCTCCAACAGGCTGCCTAGGCCCAGGCTGGCACATGGTTCTGCCTTTCCAGGGGTGGATCCAGGAAGTAAAGAAAGTGCACTTCCACAACAGTATACAAGACATGGTACGCAAAGTGCCTCTCAAGTCAGCTAACCAGAGGGAATGACCCAGCAAACGAGCAACACAAGAACAAAAACCCAAGTACAAGGGTGTCCTAAGAACATGAAGTTCGGGGGATCAAGGAGACTGCACCACTGAATTCCACTGGTCTCCTACCACAGAAGGTCACACCACAAAGTTAAAGCAGATCAATCCAAGAAGCAGAAACAAACAAGTCACCTGAAATGGGAAGAAAAAGAAACAACCCCCCATCAACAGGAAAGAAGGAATCCCCCAGAGAGAGTGCTAAAAAAATGAAAAAAAGGCTTAAAGCAAACAATCAGACATGAGATTCAAAATAAGGATGATAGAAAAGCACATTGAGCTCAGTGAACTAGAAGAACACTACAAACAACTGCAGGGGAACTACAAAGAACTCCAGGGAAGCACAAGGAACTTACTGAAAACTACACCAGGCTTAAAAAAGAACATAAAAACTATCAACAACCCTGGCTGGTGGCCCAATGGATAAAGCCCCGGTCTGCAAACCCAAAGGTTGCTGGTTCAATTCCCAGCCAGGACACATAACCAGGTTGCAAGCCAGGTCTCTGGCCAGGTCTGTGGCTGGCAGGTGAAAGGCAACCATACGTTGATGTCTCTCTCCCTCTCGGCATCTTTCCCTCTCCCTCTCTCTCTCAAAAAATAATTTTAAAAATTTAAATCTAAAATTTTAAAAAACTATCAGTAAGAGCCAGGAGGAAATGACGAATACAATTTCCAGACTGAAGAACACAGTACAAGGAACTCAGTAGAAGCAGGCTAGAGGAAGCAGAGGATCAGATTTGCGAGTTGGAGGTCAACACAGGAAAAAAATCCCCAACAGTGCAACAAAATGAAACAAAACTGAAAAAGAATAAACTAAACCCAAAGCAACCAAAGGGAAATAAACTATAAAATTACCATGAAAATCAAAGAAAAGCAGCACAGAAAAATAAAAGGGGAAAAAATGAAGCCAAATGTTGTTTCTTTAAAAAGGTCAAGGTACTGTGGAAAACAGTATGGGGTTTCCTTAAAAAACTAAAAATGGAACTGCCTTTTGATCCAGCAATTCCACTACTTGGACTATACCCAAAGAAGCCTGAGACACCAATTCATAAGAACCTATACACACCTATGTTCATAGCGGCACTATTTACAATAGCCAAGTACTGGAAACAGCCTAAGTGCCCATCGGTGGATGATTGGATCAAAAAACTTTGGTACATTTACACAATGGAATTCTATATGGCAGAAAGAAAGAAGGAACTTGTGCCCTTTGCAACAAGATGGATGGAACTGGAGAATATTATGCTTAGTGAAATAAGCCAGTCAGTGAAGGACAGGTATCATATGTTCTCACCCATTATGGGACAATAATGAGCAAAACTAACAACAAGCAAAACAGAACCAAGTGTATGAATACAAGGAATAGGCCTGCAGTGGTCAGGAGGAAAGGGGGAGGGGGGAGGGGGGGAGGCAGAGGCAAAGAAGGGGAGCAGCTTAGTCAAGAACCTAGTATAAAGGAACCATGGACATGGACAACAGGTGGGATTGACTTTGGGGGGAAAGGGTGGGTGGGGAGGGTGACAGAGGGGAGAAAAAAAGGGATGGATGTAATACAACAACAATAAAATTAAAATAAAATAAAATAAAATAAAATAAAATATAAAATAAAATAAAATAAAAATAAAAAGGTCAAGTTAGAGGGAAGGGAGAAAGGCAGAGAGAGAGGGCAGAGATGCACTAATTACCAAAATCAAAAATAAAGGCAAGGATATCATCAGGAGTACAGAAGTTACAGAGTTAGAAGGGAATGCTATAAACAACTTTATGGCAATAAATTAGACAATTTAGAAAAAAAAGTTCAAATTCATGAAAAAAAACAAATTACCAAAACCAACTCAGTAAGAACACAAAATCAGAAGAAACCTGTAACAAAAAATTAGGTTTAAAAAATCTAATTAGGCTTAAAAAATCTTCACACACCGAGTGTCAGTGAGATATATTTAAAAAGAATCAGGCTGGACCAGATGTTGAGAGCCCGGACAACGGCCCCTGCCACAAGAACTACTTGTTAGGAGATTTCAAGCAAGTCATTTATATCCTCTTTGAGTCTCCATTTTTCTCATCCACACAATGACAGAAACAGACCTCAAGCACCGGGCAAGAAGGATTCTACTCAATTACAAATTCCCTAAGAGGGCATATGACTTAGGGCAAACCAGTATACATGATCCATTGTAATTTCTAAAAAAGCATACGGAAGTCAATCATCAAGAGTATTTTCCAATGTTTAACAGCATATAAAAAACGGTCTGGATTGTTAACATATCTCAGAATCATTATGCACTTATAATGGAGTGCATGAAAACTGACATTTGTGCTATTATACATAATTTAAAAGAGAACAAGAAAAAGTTCAAGTTTTCATTTGACAATGAGATCTTAAATGTCAAACTGTTAGGAAAATTCAGAAATATTCCGCCACACTATTAACAGTTACAGAAGCACGGCAATTGTGTACCACACTTAGATTTTAACTATCCAAATGGGAGACGTTCTGGGTTGATAGGCAGGCTCTGGACTACACAGAACCCTAAACATCCCTGCTATTTCCTAAAAACCCCACATTTCAGTATGCTGAGATAATTAATGAGGCCAGCAGAAGGTGGTGTGTCATCAAAAAGAAAATGGATTAAAAGCCAAAAAAATAAAATAGGTTTCAGGAGAAAAGAAGTTAGCCTACGCTGGCACAGAATCAACTTCCAAGTCGGCCCCCAACCTCCCCTACCTCCTGGTATTCCCGCCCTCACGCAGCCACTGCTCTTCACCACGGCTACACTCAGAGACTCGCTTCTAAGGAGCAGAACACAGCAGATATGATGGAAGGCCACCGCAGAGATTAGGTTGCGAAGAGATTAGGTTCCACAATGGACCTCCTCCCTGGCTCTGGCACTTCCCTGCGCCAAGCTGTCCATAAGGCACAGATCAGGCAAGGAACTGGGGCTCTCAGTCCAACAGAAACAGGAATAATTCACAAAAGAAATGAAAACGACTCAAACATATGAAAAGAGGCTTACATCATTCATAATGAAAGGAACATTTAAATTACATTAAGAACTCAGCAACATTTAAAAAAAAAACAAAAATTGTGTCCATCAATAGATGAATGTAGAAGCAAATTGTGGTACATATGTACAATGGAACATTAAAAAGAAAGGAAATTTTGACACATGCTATACCACTGATGAACAGAGGACATTATGCTAAGTGAAATAAGACAGTAACGAAAAGGGAAACCCTGTATGACTCCCCTTGATATGAGATACCTTCAATTGTCTAATTCATAGAAAGTAGAATGGTGGTTGCCAGGGGCAGGTGGGGCAGGAAATGTTCTTCAATGTATACAGTTTCAGTATAGGATGCAATAGTTCTGGTGCTGTTTGCACAAGAATTAGAATGTCCTTATTGCCACTGAACTATACACTAAAAAGTTAAAATAAATTTTGTTATGTATATTGTACTATAATTTTTAAAACTGTATGATACAATGCTTACCTATCAAGATTTCAAAATCTGACAACATACTCTGTTGACAAGAGGAGGGCAATAGGCACTCATACATACTGTAATGGGAATGCAAAAATGATACCACTCCTACAGAGGGCAATTTGAAAATCTAGGAAAAGCACATGTACCCCTTAACTTCACAATCCTAGTTCTAGGAATCTATTCTGAAAAACATCCCCATAAATTTGAAACAATATATTCATATGGTTATTAAATGTGATATTACATAATGTAACAAAAACTTGGAAACAACCCACAAACCCACTGGCTACAGGATGAATATATACATCATACACAATGAAACGTTATGGAGCCATGTTTATAATGTTGTGGAACAATCTTCAGTCTGTCATGTGTTAAAAGGAAGATGCCAAATAGCATAAATGGTAGGCTACCTTTTGCATACGAGGAGAGGAGCTGAGACAACTTCCCAAACTTTTTTTTTTTTTAATTACCAGTAAGGAAAGGAAGGAATGAGGTAGAAGGGATGATGAAAATGAGACTTTAACTTGTAATACATGAGGTCTGTCCAATGTCAATATAATTAAAACAGTTTGTACGGACAATACTTTTGGGACAGACCTCGCACGCATTCAAAACAGAAAAAAAAAAAAAAAAAAACATTTTTAAAGAATTGAAAATGAACCTAGCTGCATACTACTCAGTGTTACAACCAAGTAGAAAATACCTACTTTAACTAGTTTTAGAATGCAGTGTTTTAACTAAAAAAGCACTCCAAAGCAATTTTAGGTTGAACTCAATAGTCAGTTGGCAGTAATATTTACATTACTATTTCAAAACTATTTCTACCTACATTAAAACAATGAGCACAGACTTTACAAGAAAATAATTAATACACTATTACTACCCTACTGGTTCTTTTTTTTGCCCCCTCCTACTGGTTCTTTAGACCAACATTTTTCAACCTTTTCATCTCATGGCATACATAAACTAATTACTAAAATTCTGCAGCACACCAAAAAATATATTCTACATTTTTGCTGATTTGACCCAAAAAAAAAAAAAAAAGAGGATATAATTTTGATTCTGTCACACCAACTATTGTTGTGTTGGTTGCTGTCATTTTTTTTTGACAATCTAAAAAAAAAGAGGTTGGTGCCCTGATTAGTCAGGTATTGCATGTTTTAAAAAATCTTGCAGCTCACCAGCCAAAAACTGCTGCTTTACTCTCAAATTTTCTTCTCTCTTCTAAGCTTAATAGTATTTAAATCCTAATGATCCTTCCATAAAAATTATCTTTCTGATCAATCCTGTTCCTTTCTTTATTCAAGAAAACAAGACACGAGAATTGAGGGAGCAAGTTCCCCAAAGAAGCGGAAAGAAATATTGGGCTGGGAGAGGGGTCAGCCTCAAGAGGAGGCCACTTCCCTCGAACTGGGAGGAAGGAGAGAAACAGAGACTGTAAGGGAGGGGTGAAGATTTTAAATAATCACTGGGGAGTGTCAATCCAGGGGAGGTAAGTGAGGACCTGAACTAAGGCAGTGGCCTGGAAAAGGAAGAGAAGACAATTTCAAAGAATGAATCAGAGAATGTAGACCGAATTACCTACTGGATGTCATTGGTGAAAAAGACAGCAGATGTGACTTCAGCACCTGAGTGGCTGGAGGGCAACGGAGCGACAAGGAGTACAGGAACAATCTTAGATGAAAGATACAGTCCCCCACTCCCCACTTCCAGTCTAGACCTCTCCCCTAAACACCAAAACCAAATTTACAACCGCCTACTGAAGCACAAAGGTTAGGCAGATAAGCTAGTTACTGACCCTCTCCTTCTGCAGGGCCTCAACGAATGACCGTAAGGAACTTAAACCCAGGGCAGCAGACAGACAACTTAAACATAATAAACACCTTCGGGACTAAATGAAACTTATTAGCTCTAAATGTTAGGGAGATGGGTAAATTTTTTTTTAATGTCTAATTCATTTTCAAAAACTTACAGCTTAAACAGAGTTGGAAGATTTATACTTCCTGACTTCAAAATTTATTACAAAGCTATAGAAATCAAAATAATGTGGTATTGGCAAAAACAGAACATAGACCAATGGAACAGATCAGAAAGCCCCAGAAATAAACCCTCTGTGTATGGCCATATAATTTTCAACATGGGTGCCGAGACCATTTAATGGAGAAAGGACAGTCTTTCAGCAAACGGTGCTGAGAAAACTGAATATCCGCATCAGTTTTCCACAAAAACAATCAAATTGGACCCTTATTTTATATCATACACAGAAACTAAATCAAACACCTAAATGTAAGATTTAAATCTATAAAATTCATAAAAGCAGCAGAAAAGCTTCACAACATTAAAACTGAAACTTAATTTTTGGGTATGACATCAAAAGCATAGACAATGAAAGAAAAAATAAAGTAGGCTTTATCAAAATATTTTTGTGTGGCAAAGGACAGTGCCAACAAAGAACACAACCCATTGAATCTCAGAAAATGTGTGTAAATCATACATCTGACAAGGGATTAATATCCAGAATATAGAAAACTAAAAAAATAAATAAGAACAAAACACCCTACTAAAAAATGGGCAAAGGACTTGAATAGAAATTTCCCTAAATATATAAATGGCCAATAAGTACATGTTAAAGTCATTAATTACTAGGGAAATGCAAATCAAAACAACAATGAAATGTCACTTTATACCTGTTAGAATGGCTACTATCAAAACAAAACAGAAAAGACAGTAACACATGTTAGCCAAGATGTAAAGAAATTACAATCACTGTACAGGGCTGCTGGGAGTGTAACATGCTTTTGACTCTGTAGAAAGCAATATGGTAGTTCCTCAAAAAATCACCCAAGATGACCATGCAAAAGAAGAAATTAAGATTTAGTTCAGTTCTTTGCCTTCAGAAAAAGAAGAAAAAAATAAGAAAAAGAAAGAGGAAGGATGCTAAATGACTAAGTCTAGATAGTCATTGACTATAAACACATCAGGATTAATCTTGGGTGCAGAACAAGCAAGGCAATACCTTACTTATTACTTTGGTCTTATCAGAATTTACCTGGAGGATCATGCTCTGTTCCAATAATCCCAATGGAGGAGGAAAAAGGTCAAACAGGAGAAAGTCCAGAAGGAAATGACCAAGGTGGATGATGTTTCTATAAAGTCATGCCAATGACAATGAGTCCAAAAATTTGAGGAGTTCTTTCAAGAAGATTCCATTCCCAGCCAGGGCACATAACCAGGTTGCAAGCCAGGTCTCCAGCCAGGCCCATAGCTGGAAGCAGGTATAAGGCAACCATACACTGATGTCTCTCTCCCCCCTGCCCCCCGCCCTCCTTGCCTTTGTCTCTCTAAAAGTAATGAATAAAAATGTTTTTTTTTTTAAATTTTAATAAACTCTTTAAAAATTTACAATCTACATTTTTCACCAACTCAAGAGACTTTCCCTTAATTATCGTGAAAAGTTCACAATGCTCTGAGCATATGAATGATATGTTGTAAAGTAAAAGATTAAATATATAACAGCAGCTTATCTTAGTTGAAAGTGCTATGTTCTGCGCATAGTTTTAAGTATAAATTCACTCATTTACATGAATTTACTCCCTTAATTTTGATAGAAACTATATGAAGTAGCTGCAAGTATTCCCATTTCTACACATGAAGTAACTAAGCTCCAGAGAGGTTAAGCAGTTTGTCCCAGAATAAGATTAGTAAGAAGTAAAGCTAGGATTCTGGGTCGAGTATGCATTCTTATTACCACATTATGTTTGTGTGATAACTTTTCGATATTACAGCATTCCTCTTAGAAGTAGACATCAACTTTGGAATCCCTCCATGTGGTCAAGGGATAAGCTGCCCTAGGGCAGCCGCATATGAACATCCAACCTGCGTGGGAGACAACTGGTTTCACTGCCCCATCCCACTCTCCCATTGAGACAGCAGGCAGGTTGAACCGAACATCTTTGTGACCTAGAAATTAGCAGGCATTTCATTCCGGGTCATCCCCAAAGGATGTTGCTTCTTCAACTGAGTCTTCAATGTCCTTAGGTTCTAGGATTGTACGGATTAGAGCTCATCTGAGCTGCATCTGTCTTGCACTCTGACTTCATCAGGCCTAGTCACAGATGCTAACTCCACCCCTTACTAGGTTAGTGTGGGCTGGGGCTGATCATACCATGCAACGGCTTCCTCCTCATGAAATGGATGTTCTGATGCCTACCCTGGCAGAGTTTTTGTAAAGAATAAATGAGATATTATAAGTAAACTCCCCTGTAAGATCTGATACATAAAATAAGTATTGTAGAAAAAATTAAACATAGAACTACCATATGACCTAGCAGTCCCACCTCTAAGTATATAGTCAAAAGAATTGAAGCAGGGACTCAAACAGGTATTTGTACAACAATGTTCAAAGCAATGGCTAAAGAGTTGAAACCACCAAAATGTCCATCAACAGATGAACACATAAAACAAAACATGGTATGTACATAAAGCACAATATCATTCAGCCTTAGAAAGGGATGAAATTCTGAAGGGAGTTTCAAATGATGAAACTAGGATGGATACTGATAATGGCTGCAACATTCACAAGAATGTGAATATCCTCAATGCCACTGAATTGTACACTTTAAATTGGCTGAAATTCAGCCCTGGCTGGTAGCACAGTGGATAAGGCACCAGCCTGCAAACCCAAAGGTCGCTGGTTTGATTCCCAGCCAGGGCAACATAACCAGGTTGCAAACCAGGTCTCCAGCCAGGTCTGTAGCTGGAAGCAGGTGAAAGGCAACCATATATTGATACTTCTCTCTCTCTCTCTCTCTCTGCCTCTCTCCCTTCCCCAATCTCTCTCTCTAAAAAATAAATAAAATCTTTTTAATTATTTTTAAAATAGATAATAAAAAATAAAATGGCTGAAACAATAAATCTTGTTATATTTTACCACAATAAAAAAATAAAAATACAGAACTTAGAGCTTTTCTTCTACTCTTTTAGAGCTCTCAGTCACAATTAAGACCATGGAGACTGTGGGAAGGAAACCATCTTACTGATAATGTTTATAGCTCAGCACTCAGAACACTGCACAGGTAAAACATTCTAAGTTCAAAACATAAACAATAATTTCTAAATATGTCAAGTACTTTGTAAAAATCACTAAAAATGCATTTTAAATAATTTCCTATTTTTATTTTATTGTTGTTATATTACGTTCATCCCATCCCCCCCCCCGCGCTTTCCCCCTTCCACACCCTCCCATTCCTTCCCCCATCATCAATCCCACTTGTTGTCCATGTCCATTGGTCATCCATGCTAGTTCCTTGTCTATTTTTAATTTAAAATTTCATTGGTGCCCTCTTAAAGACTGACAAACAAATGGAAGTTTATCCCAAAATCAATTTCCAATGAGGTCCAAACTACTTTGTGCACAGAACTCCCCGGGAGGGTCTGCTCTAAGCCCTGGCTACCACCCACCTCCCAGAACGGAATGCCCGTTCTTCTCCACACAGTTCGACACTCAGCTGAACTCCTCTCTGCTCCTGACACCCTCCAGGACAGCCTCAGCCTAATTCACCACTTCCTGTGAACTGAAAACGCACTGTTTTTATTATCAAAGTGGCATTAGGAATGCTACTTTACACTGCTGCTTTCATTCTCATGGCACCCGTCTCCCAACCATTTGGCTAGAAACATGTGCAGACTACAACTATTCTTATTTATTTTATCCCCAGACCCATTTAACAAAAAATCCTGCACAAAATACAATTTTATAATTTGGTGCAATTTTTGAAATTATTGTTCCCACACCTTTCTCCACTCTTAAACTCCTCAAAAAAGAGCAAGGCCTTGACAGCCAAAGGACTTACAATGAAGAGAAAATGTGATGTAAAAGATAAAGATGAACATCAACATAATAAAGGCCCCCAGGGGACAAGTGCAGAGCTAACATCACAGTCAGCAGTAAAAAGGTGGAAGCTTTTTCTTCAAGATCAAGAACAAGACAAGGCTACCCACTTCACCAGCTCACTCAGCACAAGTGTTGCCAGTCCTGGCTACAGCGACCAGATGAGCAATCGAAAGCCTCCAAATTAGAAAGGAAGAACTAAAACTGTCATTATTTGCAAAGGACATACTATACAGAGAGAACCTTAACAATTCCATCAGCAAACTATTAGGTCCACTGAATGAATTCAGTCAAGTAGCAGAATACAAATCAATATTCAGAAATAAATTAATTTTTATAAACCAATAATAAATTATCAGAAAGGGAAATTAATCACATTTACAAATGCATCAAAAAGAATAAAATACTGAGGAGTAAGTTTAACCAAGGAGGTAAAACACCTGTACTCAGAAACCTGTAAAGCATTAAAGAAACTCCTGGCTGGCGGCACAGTGGATAAGGTGCCGGCCTGTGAACCCAGAGGTCACTGGTTCGATTCCCAGCCAGGGCACATAACCAGGTTGCAAGCCAGGTCTCCAGCCTGGTCTGTAGCTGAAGGCAGGTGAAAGGCAACCATACATTGATGTTTCTCCCTCTCTTCCTGTCTCCCTTCCTCTCTCTCTGGAAATCATAAATAAAATCTTTAAAAATAATAATTCCTTAAAAGAAAAAAAGAAATTGAAGAAAATACAAACAAATAAAAGAATACACTGTGCTCATGGATAGGAAGAATTAACACTGTTAAAATGTCCAGGCCCTGGCTGGTGGCTCATTGGATAAGGTGCCAGCCTGGGAACCCGAAAGTCACTGGTTCCATTCTCAGCCAGGGCACATAACCAGGTCTTCAGCCAGGTCCGCAGCTGGAGGCAGGTGAAAGGAAACCGTATGTTGATGTCTCTCTCTCTCTCTGCCTCTCTCCCTTCCTCCCTCTGGAAATACTAAATAAAACCTTTAAAAAAATGTCCAGACTACCAATGGAATTTTTTATAGAAATAGAATAATCCCAAAATTTATATGGAACCACAAAAGACCCAGAATAGCTAAAGCGACCTTGAAAAACAAACAAAGTTAGAAATATCATGCTACCTGACATCATACTGTACTACAAAGCTATAGTAATCAAAACAGAACGGTACTGACATAAAAATAGACACATGGATCAAAGGAACAGAATAGAGAACCCAGAAATAAAGTCACACCTATATAGCCAATTAATCTATGACTAAGGAGGCAATAATATACGAGGTAGCTAGTGTCCTCAATAAGTGGTACTGGGAAAGCTGGACAATTACAATGCAAAAGAATGAAACTAGACACCTTATGTCATACACAAAAGCTCAAAATGGATTACAAACTCAAATGGAAGACCTGAAACCACAAAACTCCTAAGAAAACATAGGCAGTAAATGCTCTGACATCACTCTTAACAATGTTATTTTTTTTTAATGTTTCCCCAAGTGAAGGAAACAAAAGAGAAAAAAATAAATAGGACTACATCAAACTTAAGGTTTTTTGCACAGTGAAGGAAACCACCAACAAAATATAAAGACAATCTACTGAACGGAGAAAGATTTCACCAATACATCCAATAAGAGGTAAATATCCAAAATACATAAGGAACTCATACACCTTACACCTTACCATCAAAAACCCAAACAATCTCATTAAGTGGGCAAAGGACCTGAACAGACATTCCTCCAAGGAGGACACACAGGTAGCCACAGACTATGAAAAGGTGCGCCACATCACCAATCAGGGGAAATGCAAATCAAAATCACAATGAGGTATCACCACACACCTCTCTGAATGACTCATCAATAAACCAACAAACACCAAGAGCTGGTGAGGATGTGGAGAAAAGGGAACCTTAGTGTACTGCTGGTGGGACTGTGAACTAGTGCAACCACTGTGAAAAACAGTATGAAGGTTTCTCAAAAAGTTTAAAACAGAACTGTCACATGATATAGCAATTCCACTTCTGGGTACATATCCAAAGAAATCCAAAACACTAATTTGAAAAGATATATGCACCCCTATGTTCACTGCAGCATGATTTATAATAGCCAAGATACGGAAGCAAACTAAGGGTCCACTAACGGAGGAATAGATTAAAAATATGTGGTGCCTACACACTGGAATATTACTCAACCATTAGAATGGAATCTTGCCATTTGCTACAACATGAATGGACCTATAGGATATTATGCTAAGGGAAATAAGTCAGGCAGAGAAAAGACAAATACCACTTCACTTATATGTGGAATCTTAAAACACACACACACACTAAATAGAAACAAACTCACAGATACAGAGAACAAACTGATAGCTGCCAGATGGGAGGGGAGCTATTTGTTTTTCGGGGGTTTTGGTTTTTTTTGAAAGTTAAGATTTTTGGTTTATATTTCAAGGATGGTGCTGCTGTTCTAACCTTATAAAGCTATCTGCCTTCCAAATTCCAAGATTTAACACAGTCCCACATCTTACCATACTAACCAGTACCCTTTGGTTTCTTTAGAACAGGAAGGGTTAAGGGGTCATTGATTATGGCTGCACAATTTTTTTTTTTAATTTCATTATTTTTTAGAAAGAGGGGAAAGGAGAGAGGCAGAGAGGGAGAGAGACATCAATGTATGGTTGCTTTTCACCTGCCTCCAGCCACAGACCTGGCTGGAGACCTGGTTTTGCAACCTGGTTATGTGCCCTGGTTGGGGAATCGAACCTGCAACCTTTGGGTTCGCAGGCCGGCACCTTATCCACTGTGCTACCAGCCAGGGCCTTGGATGCACAATTTTGATTTGGGCCCTTTCATACACACAAATCCTACCAAGTGGCCAGATACAGCATAAATATTATTCATTAGCCTAATAAATTGTTACACCCTCCCTGTTGGAGGGGGAAAGCCCAACACTCATGAAATTAATTCACCTAACAGGATCTGTTTATTTATCAACAATAAGTAGCTTAAACATCTTACTACTAGACAGCAAAGAGTCTAGTCTGGTTTTTAAAATGGGAAATTCACATATTTTAAAATAATAGTTCAAATTGTCGATTACAATTTGAACCTAATGAACCTTGCAGGAGCAAGGATTAATAAACCAATGTGCTTTGAATTTGTTCAAGTCATATCTCTGTACATAAAGATTTAGCAGGCCGTGGCTGGTGGCACAGTGGATAGGCACCAGCCTGCAAACCCAAAGGTTGCTGGTTCGATTCCCCAGTCTGGGCACATAACCAGGTTACAAGCCAGGTCTCCAGCCAGGTCTGTAGCTAGAGGCAAGTGAAAGGCAATCATACATGCTTTTCTCCCTTTCTTTCTCCCTCCTGCCCTTCCCTCTAAAAATAATGAAATCTTTAAAAAGCAAAAACAAACAAAGAAAGATCTGGCATATAACCACTATCATGAGAAGTGAAAACAAATTTTCCCCAGATATGAAAATAGTAAAACTAAGTTAAAATACATAAGCCATTATTCCACACAGCATAAATTTGCCAATCAAATCTTCCATGTTCCAGTTGACCAACCCTGTATGTAAATACAAAGCAAGTACTAAAACTGATATTATGTCCAATATTTAAAACCAGCTCAATAATTGCCAGATGGGAGGGGAGCTGGGAGGTTAAATGAAAAAGGTAAAGTACGATGGGCAGTTACAAAGTAGTCACAGGGATGTAAAATACAGCACAAGGAGAACACATGGAACAATGGTGTCGTAACAATGGCTGAGATACCAGGGTTATTAGGTGGATCACTTCCTAAGTGAAATGTCTTACCACTATGCTGAACACTTGAAACTAACACAATATTGAATGTCAACTGTAACTGAAACAAAGTTTTTATTAAAGAGTAAAAATAGTCATGAAGATGTACCGTAAACAACACAGGAAATACAGTTGATAATACACAGTAACAACTGTGTGGTGTCAGATGGGAAATAGACTTACTGAGGTGAGCACCTGGTAAAGTATACAAATGTCTAATCACTACGTTGTACACCTGAAAACTAAAATGTTATATGCCAACTGTAATTGAAAAATACATTTTTAAAAATGAAAAATTATTTTTTATGACAGAAAAAAGCCTTGGCTGGTGTGGCTCAGTGGACTGAGTGCTGACCTGTGAACTGAAAGGCACTGGTTCAATTCCCAGTCAGGGCACATGCCTGGGTTACAGGCTAGGACCCTGGTTGGGGGTGTGAGAAGGGCAACCACACACACACTGATGTTTCTCTCCAACATCAATGTTTCTTTCCCTCGCTTTCTCCCTCCCGTCTCCCCTCTCCAAAAATAAATAAAAATAAAAATCTTTTAAAAAGTAGGGAGGAAATAATTTTTTTCATTAAGATAAAAAAGAAAGGATTATGCTCAATGCCATTTCCAGGGGACTTAGCTCATCACCTTCAGAAAAGAGGCTGGTTGGGCAGCTCAGCTGCTTAGAACCTCGTCCCAATATGCCAAGGTTGCAGGTTCAATTCCCAGTCAGGCCACATAAAAAAAGCAAATAAGTGGAACAAACTGATATCTGTGTCTCTGCCTCTCTTACCTCCCACGCCCCCTCCTGTCCCTAAAATAAACAAACAAATGAAAAAACTTTAAAAAAGGAAGATCCTGGTCTTGATCTTAGGCAGGAAGGACAGACACCCTCCCCCTAACTCAAAACAGGCATAGAAAGATAGGAAGAAATGGTGATCACCAGTGCTGAAAGATAAGAGACTTTCTGAACCTTTATGACTTGGAGCCTCAAGATACCTGGCACCTCAAGTTGGTACCTGTGGTGCACCAACTGTGGTAGACACTTTACCTGTATTTTTCACTGGCCTTAATCATTTATCATTTTGGCAGTTTGAAGGCTTCTGATAACTCTGCCAAGTTAGCAGTATCTGTAAGTATTGTTTGAAGATCCTGGAAATGGCCTCAAAAATAAAATGCTAAATGGTCATTCAGGTTTCCAGATTTCCCAGCCAGGCTGGCCAGGGTCACCCCACTTGCACCCCTGCCAACCCCTGGGTTGCCAGGTTCAGGATAAATGCACTGCATTTGAATGGAATATTCACTAAGCCCAGAAGATAAAGTACAAGAGAGTCAAGAAACAATAACACAGTGGAAATACTAAGTATCTGTCAAGATCACTATAAATTTTAATTCATTTTTCTAAGCTAGATAAATACCCATTTGCATTTGTGCAGCACCAGGGAGCTGTCAAAGTACTTACATGTAAGCCAATTCACTGGATCCACACAACTTAGGGGTTATGGGACGGCCCACAAATGCAGGGCCACTTTGCCCAGGAGAAAACTGAAGTTTTAAGAATTCAAATCATGTGGTTTATCCTAGTTCTAGCTAATCAAGGGCAAGACTGGGAGTCAAGAGCAGAGCACAGTCTTTTTGCTCCAGATCCAAGGTACTCCCCCTACATCCCTGCTGCACTTAACATGTACTTCCACTAAAGTCAGTCATTCTTTCACTGAAATTATTTACACATCTATCTTCTATATAATTGGATGCTCCTTGAATATAAAAGTGTTTTCTGTGTCACCCACCATCTGGCAAAGGGACTGGCACATAGGTGTTCAACTGCTGAACTGAACTTAACGTGTGGACCCTAAACCTCTATTTCCATTTTATATAAATAGGATATACACAAAAATTAAAGGACAAACTCAACTCAGCGGCTGCACTGAAATGTAAATTCAATTCTTAAATGTTATTTCTGAGCTTATTTTGATCACGTTTAACAGTAGCATTTAAGAAGCTGGAACGAGGAAATGAAACCACAATAAAAATAACCATGAGCAATTTATTAGGAGTCCTTAAATTTCAGTCAACCCAGAAGATAAGTTTGGGTGGGGGAACACAAAAGTTTACCTACAAATTATCAACCAACAAGATCATTTGGATCAAAAAATTTAACTCACAAAAATAATAATAGCTCACAATTTCCCGCAGTTCAGTATGCTACAACTGTCCCTCCAAATAGTGAACTGCAAGACAAATCTATTACATTAAAAATTCTTGAGGAAAAATGTCTAAACCTCAGCTAACCACAAACTTTGTATTTTCAGTATTAATTTATTCCCACAGTTCTCACCATTTTTTTCCATTATCACTCCCTACAAGAGCTTTTCAGACATTTTTCCCTAATTATCCTCTCCCCCATGAAATTTTAATGATGGATACACTGTAAATCTGTTTACATACTGTATGTGTATCTATGCTTTATACAAAGAAAGAGCAAGAACTTTTCATCACCATCTTTCTGGGAACCAATTTTCACTCCCTTAAGGAAAGATATTGCCTTCATTGAAAACGCGTAAGTTACTTAATAAACATTGAGTGGTAACTACATGCCAGGCTGAGATAGTCCCTATTGAACAATAACAGTTTAGTTTTGTACTTTACTATAAAAGTTTGACCCACAGAACTAAAATGAAAATGGAGACCTTCTTCCTAGTGTTTGTATCTAGTCAAGGGTATGGCTCAATAAATATTTGATGAGTGCATGGAAACTGCACTCAGAATTACCGATGTGATAGTTTAGGGCTTATGAATGCCATTTGCAAGATGGCCAGGGTACAGAAATGTTAGCTTCATAGCTCAAAGAACTCAAAGTCCAACTCACTGAAACCCTGAAACCTGGGATTTTCTACAGTCAATTTTTAGGAGGAAAGAGGAAAAAAAGCAAAAACTTAAACTAAAACAAAGACACAGTTCCTATTCAGTAATCTTGAACCTTCTGGTTCACAGCATGCTTGGAGTACCTGATGAGAGCTGCGTCTTCTTTCTCCAGGAAAATATACACACAAAACAAACAACTGCGAAGTGTTCAGTCTCCAAACTCTGTTAACTCCAATTTAAGAACTTCTCTATTAAAGGATTATGTGAACCAAATGTAGTTTATTAAGTTTAAAAATAAGTTATTTTTCATTTAAATATTTTTATTTTATTTTTTATAGACAGAGAGGGGAAGGGAAAGAAACATCAACATGTGGTTGGTTGCCTCTCATGCTCGCCCCCAACCAGGGACCTGGCCCTGAAATCCAGGCATGTGCCCCAACTAGAATCAAACGAGCCACCCTTTGGTTCGAAGGCCAGCACTCAATCCACTGAACCACACCAGCCACGGCTTTCATTTAGATATAAGTTGTTAAGCTTAAATGTGTACTTAACCTGAAGCATTCTTTTTGGTAATGTAATGTACCTTACCATTAATTGTATTCTTACAGGTCAGAAGTTTAACAACTAATAAGATAAACCGCCTAGTTTCCACACGTTACTATAATATTTAAGCCTCAATATGCACTAGAGCCGCAATCATCAATTTGAAAATGCAGCCAGGCTCCTACCTTTGGCACTTATCACTACATTTATTAAAAGAAGAAAAAGAGGCAAGCACAGCCTACGGTGCTGCTTCAAAAGGAGGCTTGCATGAAAATAAAATCCCCTACACAAAGACCACAGCAACTCTGAATGATATCATTTACTCTTGGGAACAGCAGAAAAATTATACTGGTAGAACATAAGGAAAGTTTGCTTGGACATAAAGGAGTGTTGGGCCAAAAGCTTAATATAACAGGACAAGCATGATGCCTTTAAAGTATTTTGAGGGGCCCTGGCTGGTGGCTCTGTGAATAAGGTGCCAGCCTGTGAACCCAAAGGTCGCAGGTTCGATTCCACAGCCAGGGCACAAGACTTGGTTGCAAGCCAAGTCTCCAGCCAGGTCCGTAGCTGGAGGCAGGTAAAAGGCAATCATACATTGATGTTTCTCTCACTCTCTGCCTCTCTCCCTTCCCCTCTCTCTGAAAAATAAGAAAATAAAATTTTAAGTATTCTGAGACTTACATATAAGCTAACACTTACTATAAAGTGTACTTCTTAACTATCAGAAAAGCTCCCCAAATGCTTCAAAATTTGACCAAAATAATTTCAAAGTATACTTCTAAAAGATAATTTCAAGCGACCCATAAGGGAAGCTCAGAAAGTTTAAAGATAATAAATAAATATCAAATATTAGTATTTGGGCCACACTGTGAAAGAACAGCCAGGCACTACAAAGTTGTTTCAATAGAACAAAATCTGGGGATAACAGGGAAAAGAATGGAAAGGTCCTAATCAAGGAACATGAACAAATGACCCATGGACATGGACAACAGGGTGGGGACTGGCTGTATGTGGGTGGGGGGAGCAATGGGAGAAAATTGGGACAACTGTAATAGAACAATAAAAAATAAAACAGTACATTTTTAAATACTGAACATTTGTTGATTGAATTACTCATCAAATTTGATATGCATAGATGGCATATATCACTGCATGTATAGAAAGGAAATTTTTTTTTTAATTAAGTCATGCATCTTGATAAGTATTGCATTTCAAAGTAATGACCTTTGGAAACTTACTCCAAAAATGGAACCCATCTATGGGATCAATCTTTGGAGCCAGTTTAAAAGCCACCCAAAAGTAAGTTCCATCAATTTAAACTTGAGGATTCTGCTCTAAGTGTATGCTACCCAGCTCAAGATTACATTTAGGCTAAATTATAGAGAAAAAAAAAAATCTGCTTTAGGGTTCTTGGCCAAGCATCAGAAACATTGTAACTGACTCTGTCTGTCTTTAAAAACAGACCGTTGGCCCTGGCAGGCTGCTCAGTGGATTAGGCACTGGCCTGCAAACCCAAGGGTGGCTGGTTCGATTCCCAGTCAAGCACATAACCAGGCTGCAAGCCAGGTCTCCAGCTGGAGACAGGTGAAAGGCAATCAACCATACATTGATGTTTCTCTCCCTTTCTTCCTCCCTCCCTGCCCTTCTCCCTAAAAAATAGAGCAATAGAAAAAGAATCTTTAAAAACCAATTATTGAAGCTTACAAAAGGGAAAGGTGCCTGGAAAATCAGGATGGAAAAAACAGCACCAGCAGAGTAGAAAGAGGTCAAAGAACCAACCAACCTCACCACAGAAGAGTCTGACTCAGGAGCCATGTCAGAAAGCAGCCTGGTGCACACATGGACACTACCCGATCGGTCTCTAGAACAACCCGCCACCTGTTTGCTCTCATGAGCCAAATTCCAGGGAGAAAATGTCCAATTAGGTAAGTACAGGTCTGGCTGCACCAAAGAGAAGGCGTAAATGCTTCAATCGCACATCCTGGTCTACACACAATGCAGAACACCCTAAGAGCAAGACAAAACTGGGGGAAATCTTGGTGGAGAGCAAAATAAATGTCTCCTATGGTCCAATCAAAACAACCACAGGGGAAGACTATTTCTCTAATTTAGAGTACTTTACTGGCTCAGATAGCTTCAGTACGGAAAATAAGGATACACCTCAGACCAAGATGATAGTATCTCTTTCCACTTCTATTCCATGGGCTAATTCTAAACTACACCTGGCCATTTAAAACAGTCAAAGCCAGCTTTAAATCACGAAGATTTGCCACCAACAAAGATATCTGGAAGTACAAGACACCACCCTGAGTAGTTCAGTTAGTTAGAGCTGTCCCCATAAGCCAAGGTTGTGGGTTCCATCCCCAATCAGGGCACAGACAAGAATCAACCAATGAATGCATCAACACAAGAAAGAGCAAATTAATGTTTCTCTCTCTCCTTTCCTCTCTCTCTCTGAAATCAATAAACATTTTTAAAAATAAAGTACCTGACACCAGTTAGCTGAGGTAATTCTCAGTGAGGCATTCTGACAACACTGACTACTGAAGGCATCTATGCAAAAATCAAACCCTAGCTGGGGAAAGGAAAACACCTGACTCATTGGCGACCCCTCCCCCTCACTCAACACAGGAAAGATTACAGAAATAGTGCCACTTACTTGGAAGTTGAATTCAAGTTTAAACCAATCTGCCATCCTTGCTGTGGCCTCTGAAGATGTAGCACTTCCATACCTATGTCATTGATGCCCCAACCCCAGACTGAGCAAAGACATCTGTTTTAAAGGAAAATAACTAGTTTTGAAAAAAAAAAACTGACAGTGGATAAGGCGCCAGCCTGCAAACCCAAAAGTCACTGGTTTGATTCCCAGCCAGGGCACATAACCAGGTTATAAGCCAGGTCTCCAGCCAGGTCTGTAGCTGGAGGCAGGTGAAAGGCAACCATATACTGATGTTCCTCTCTCTCTGCCTCTATCACTATCCCTCTCTCTAAAAACAATAAAATCTTTTTAAAATTTTTTTTAAAAATTGTGATGTTGTACTTACAAGTGAATTTTTAAAAAAGTCTTTCACAATGACTTTAGAGTCATCCATAATAGGTCATCTGAAGCCAGACTATCTGCTTTTTGGAAAATTGAGCCTTCAGTTGAGTAAAGGGCGGGAGGTGGGGGGCAGATGGGGGGACACTAGTAGATTCAGGATAGAAAAGTAAAACTTTACATACTGTAGACGATAAATGTGTTAAAAATTGGTAACTCAATGAGAATGAACAAATGACAACCAAGCATAATGTGTATCAATCTCACAAACGATGCTGAAAAAGAGCAAGACACAAATCGAAGTACAAAAATGAGCAAAATTATTCTACGCTGAATTTTAAACCCAAGCTAATGGTGACCCTTCATGTCTGGGCAGCGACTGGAAGAGAAATGAAGTGGGGCTGTTGGAGAGCTAGTCATGTTCTGTTTCTTGATCCAGATGCTAGTTTAATAGGTGTGTTCAGTTTGTGAAAATTCACTAGTTATAACATTTGTACTGCTCTTTAAGTTTATTGTTCAACAACAAAATAATACTTAGTAAAAAGCCCAACTCTCAGCTTTTAAGAAAGTTAAAGTAGCCCTGACCAGGCGGATCAGTTGATTGGAGAGTCATCCCATGTATCAAGTCACAAGGCCGATTCCCGGTCAGGCCACATGCCTACACTGCAGGTTTGATCCCAGTCAGGACGCAAGTGGGAGGCAACTGGTTGATGTTCTCCCTGTTTCCCTTACTCTTCCTCTCTCCCTCCTTCTCCCCACCGCTCTTCCTCTCTCTCTAAAATAAACATACCCTCATGTGAGGATTAAAAAGGAAGAAATCTATAAAAAGTAAAACTAGTGCTCACTTCGGCAGCACATATACTAAAATTGGAACGATACAGAGAAGATTAGCATGGCCCCTGTGCAAGGATGACACGCAAATTCGTGACTCAGTCCATATTTAAAATTAAAAAAAAGTAAAACTATTTTCACCATTTCACAATTTATTATTTCAAATAAGGTTAGCTCCTTACATAAAGTGTACCCACCACTAACAACCTGCCTGACTTTAAATTTTAACTTTTAAATATCTTAAGAGTACTAAGTTATTACAAAGATGGATGCTACATTAAAATAATAAAAAAGTTAAAGCAAGCCCTGGCTGGTGGCTCAGTGGAAAGGCTCCAGCCTGTGAACCCAGGAGTCCCTGGTTCGATTCCCAGCCAAGGCACATGCCAGGTTGCAAGCCAGGTCTCCAGCCAGGTCTGTGACTGGAGGCAGGTGAAGGGCAACCATGCGTTGATGATTCTCTTCCTCTCAGCCTCTTTCCCTTCCCCTCCCTCTGGAAATAATAAATAAAATCTTTAAAAAAAAACTAAATTAAAAAAGAAGTTACAGCAGTAAGTTTACTGAATTATATAAATGATGGGGCCAAAGCAGGTTTACAGTTGTTCATATGAAAAGAGTACAATAATTAATACATAATAATTCAAGAATAAATTGTTTCACTACTCATAACTGTAAAACTATTTGTGCCCCACCTTATATTATGGCTCAAGTCTGGAACCTGTTTGTATCAAATTTAGTAAGTTAAAATCTAATATTAACAAGCATAAATGCCTAGGTTCCAGGTAAGAGGGTAACTCTTACCCCCTAAAAAGAGAGACACAGGGTGGGGCGGGGGTGCAGGTTAACAACTATGTAAAGCAAAATTCCCGTTCCACCCACATCCACTTCAACTCCCTGGACCTGCCTGCACAGGGGGAATAAAATTCCCCATGCTGGTTACTGAGATCAGCAAGAAATGCTCAGAATTAGCTAGTGTCTGGACCTGGCCCACAACATGGCCAAGCACAGGCACTGCTGACACAAAAGGAACAGATGGTTCCAATTACTTGCCACCTAAAAACTTTAAATTGCCTGAATTTTCTAAGTACAATTAAGGCTTCAACAAATTATTTCGATTATCTTCATGAAAACCTATCACAGGAAAGTAGTACGTTGATATTCTATAGCAGGGACGTCAAACTCATTTTCACCAGGCCGTATCTGCCTTTGAGGCTTCCTTCAAAGAACGGAATGTCATTTTAGGGCAGTATAAATGTAACTACTCCTTAACAGTTAAGCCCAGTAGAAACAAGGTGCAGATAAAACAAGGTGGAGGGCCAGATTCGGTCCTAGGGCCTTCTGTTTGCCACCCATGCTTTAGCTAAAACATTAGAGTAACACACACACTTCTAAAAAACCAAAGAGGTACTTATTTTTTCACTGTAATTTCTTACTCAGAGCGACTCAGAAGTCCAAAAGCTAGTTTTGGTTTTATTTTTAACTTTTGGTTTTACACACAGGGGCATACCTCCCCAGACTCAAAAACTATAAAACTAAAATATTCAAGTTGAGGAGCTAGTGAGGGACCCATGGACATGGACAAGGTGGGGCCTGACTGTGGGAGAGGGGACAGTGGGGCAGCTGAGAGCAATGTGGGAAAAAATGAAACAACTGTAATACAGTAATAAATTTTTTTTTAAATAAAGCCCTGGCTGGTGCTGCCCTGCGAACCCAAAGGTCGCTGGTTCAACTCCCCAGCCAGGGCACATAACCAGGTTGCAAGCCAGGTCTCCAGCCAGGTCCATAGCTGGAGGCAGGTGAAAGGCAACCATACATTGATGTTTCTCTCTCTCTCTTCCTCTCTCCCTTCTCCTCTCTCTGAGAAATAATAAATAAAATCTTTTAAAAATAAATAAATAAATGAATAAAATAAAATATATCCACCCATAAGTAAGGATAATGTTTTCTTCATTTTGCCTTTCCTAAAATGTTCCTTTTGCCCCAAAGGAAAAAGATGTTTATTATAAACTTGAAAAACGTTTACTTCCAAGATTCCAAATTGTAAAGCCAAAAACGATAAATTGAACACTTTCTAAAACTGCATTTCTAGGACACTAGATATCTAGTTTATTTTTCCAAAGAAGAAAAAGAAATGAATTCCACATACTGCCTTGTACCACTTTGCAGCCAGAGGGACATCACCATTTTTCATGGGATCTTCGTAACACCTGAGCAAATGGAAAACCCAGATACTCCAAATACTCCAGTTTCATCAAGGTAAACTTTCCTTCCTTATGTTAGTAAATATCCCGGGTGCACCAAGAGCCCATATAACCTCACCTACAACCTGTTGACGTACAACTAAGCTGTTTCACAAGAATTAAATTTTTGCCCTCCTTTATGGAATTGACCAAATGTTCTTACAATCAAAACAAAGCTTAGGTACACCTGAATTCAATTTTGTGCGTCAAGCAAAACTTTAAGATAAATTTTAAAAAAGAAAAATAATGTAGATACTTTCGTATCTGACTCAAAATGTCTGGTTTCCCTGTTGAAGAAAACAGGCTTCTGCAACCAGCCTACTTATCGGGAATAACCACCTTTCCCATAGCCCGTATCGCTCTAAAAATAATCATTTCTGTAGACAGATATGCGATAAAACCATTACAGCAAAATGCTCATGACAAAACAAAGGAGGTGAATATAAAAGGCGAATACACTGTAGCTTTTTTTTTTTTTTTGGCAACTTCTCTAAGTGTGAAAATTCCTACCAGATAGTTGGGTGGAAATAACCTTTCAAAGCCACAACACAAAGAAATACCTCTGGCCACTGCAACCTACCTAAGGCCCTGGAGCCTTTCATGAAATCACGAACCTGCCATTTCAAGCACCGCACGGAAAAGCCTCCGCCCGAGGCCCTTTCCAGACAAGGGCCAACGGCTCCAAGGGAAACGCAAGGCGCTGCTAA
Source organism: Noctilio leporinus (assembly GCA_004026585.1). Taxonomy (NCBI): domain Eukaryota; kingdom Metazoa; phylum Chordata; class Mammalia; order Chiroptera; family Noctilionidae; genus Noctilio; species Noctilio leporinus. The sequence continues at coordinate 176,401 of PVIW01001275.1, read as the reverse complement.
AAATTCTCACCCAGCGCAAGTTTCCCCAGGAAGTCCTATTCCAGTAGGTGTCACCAGGACTGGGTTGGACTTTTAACTTGACCAGTAAGGCAACTTCACCGACGTTTTTCAAAATCCCCAACAGGGGACCTCAAGGTTTTTTAAAGCCCCCCCAAGGCAGACCCGGAGCCCTCCAGGCCCTGAAACCTGCGGGGCGCGGGCGCCGGGGCTTCCCGTTCACCCGCGGTCTCCAGGTGGGGACTGTCACCTGGGCCTGCACCAGCGCTCAGCCGAGCCGAGGGGCGAGGAAGAGAAGCCGACGGCCAGGCGGCCACCGGGCACGGAGTCAGAAGGAGGCAGGGGAGACCCGAGCCCTCCGCTCGGGAGCCTGGGGCAGCCGGCGCTCCCGGAGCTCGGGGGGCAGACGCCGGAGCCCGAGACGCCGCCCCGCCCGGCCCGCACCTCTCGGTCCTTGAGGCCCAGCAGGAGCACCTCCTCCATCAGGGTCAGCCGCGTTTCCTTGGAGTCGCCCTTGTCGTCGTCGTCCTGCTCGTCGCGGCGGCTCTGCGTGTCGTCCTCGCCGCTGCCGCCGCCGCCGCCCGCCACCCGCTCCTTGTCGGCCGCGTTGCGGGAGGCCTCGGTGCGCCGCTGCACCAGGCCCGAGCTGCGCTGGGTCAGCGAGGTCATGGCTCCGGCCGAGGCGCCCGCCGCCGCCCGCCAGGGACGCGGGACCTACCGGCTCGCCCTCCGCCTCCCCCCGTGGCCCCCGCCCGGGCTTCCGTGTTAGATCCGGGCGCTGGAGCGACGACCGTCGGCAGCCGGGCCGGGGACACTCATGGGCAGACGGCTCCGGGCCAAGTGGGCGGGCGAGCGGGCCGGCGTCGGCGCGGGGCGGCAAGGCCTCCTTCCCCAGGCAGCTGGAGCTCCGAGGCGGGCGGCGGCGGCAGCGGCGGCAGCGGAGGCGCCGTCCCAATATGGCGGCGCCCGGTGACGTCACCGGAGGATGTGGCACGGCCGGCGCGGGGCGGGCCCAGCGGCGCCGGAAGCGGTGGGCGGGACCGGGGCGCTGGGTTCCCGGGGCTTCTCACCCCGCCTCCGCGACCCTTCCCGCCAACCCGGTCCCCTCCCGGGTCGCGCCCTCCCTCGGTTCGCCCCTGTAGCAGCCAGGGCTGGAGCCACGAATCGGGACGCAGCCTAGCGAGGGTGCACTCCGCCTCCTGCTGTGTCCCTGTCTCCCGGGACCCTGCCACGGCGCGGAGGCCGGGGTCCCTGGGAGGCGCCCGCAGGACTCGCGGCACAGCGGAGGCGGGCGAGGAGAGGACGCGCTCCCCGCCCACAGGCCCTGACCCTCCTGAAGCAGCAACCGCATTGAAATGGCTTGCAGATGCACGGGGAGCGTGTCCTGGGTGGGTTTCTGTATGGAAGAGGTTAGAGCAAATTGAATACTTTTGTTTGTAAAACTTTCCCCTCACCGCCCGGCAGTGCGGACAGTTGGCGCTGCCCTTGTTGGCGCACGCGCCCTTAAAGAACTTGATAGGAAGGCAAACCTGTGGCGGCTCATGCCACGTCTTTGTGGACATTAAGTCACCCTCAGTTGAATTACTAGGTTACGTCCTGTTGGCCTGCCCCACAGGTTTATGCACATTCCGTTAAAGAACAAACTGTCAAACGGGAGAGGGGTTTTTGGAAGGCCAGAGGGTGGAGCTTGTAAGTAAAACATTACCTATTAAGAATGGCATTGTATGCCACCTAATGTTATTTAAAATCCACAGTGACCACGGGCTGGGGCAAGAATATGGCTTAGACAGAAACATGGTTATAACAGTACTTAAGCTATAATGAATGATAAACGCCCGGCTCATAAAACTTTCCGGCTAGGGAACTCTTCCTCCGCCCAAAAACCATTATGCAGAACTGGTCGCACCCTGCTGCCGCTCCAGCCCTGGCGCGGGGGAGGGGCCAGGTGAGCACCAAGGAGACCTTTTCGTTGCTGAGTTATCCCGGGCAAAGGTCAACTTCACCTCCAACAAAGTTTCCTATCACATCCGGTTACGCTTTTTCTTTTTCTTTTTTTTCATCTCTTTCAGCAGTTCTTTCCCGAAAGGCGTAAATATAGTTCCTTTTCAAGGAAATCTTATTTATTATTTGATTAATATAGTCAAATACCTAGTGGAAAGACTGTAAACACATACACAGTGAAAATCTTGCTTCCTGACCTGCCTGTAGTTTTGGGGTTTTTTTTTAAGATTTTATTTCATTATTTTTTTAGAAAGAGGGGAAGGGAGAGAGGCAGAGAGGGAGAAAGACATCAATGTATGGTTGCGGTTCACCTGCCTCCAGCCACAGACCTGACTGGAGACCTGGTTTGCAACCTGGTTATGTGCCTTGGCTGGGGAATCGAACCTGGGACCTTTGGGTTTGCAGGCCGGCACCTTATCCACTGTGCTACCAGCCAGGGCCTTGCTTGTAGTTTTTGACCCAGTTGTTCCCCCTGTCCCCTGCCTGGGTGGTTTTAAAATATGTCAATAAATGCTCTGATAATCTCTCAAAGGTGAAACCAGATTTCCCCTTTCTGGACTTGGTGGCTCTCAGAATGACTACAGTGTGGCAGGTGTGACTGTGACTTCTTATACTTGAACATGAAAGTTTTGTTTTTTTTTAAGATCTTATTTATTATTTTCAGAGAGAGGAGAAGGGAGAGAGGCAGAGAGGGAGAGAGACATCAATGTATGGTTGCCTTTCACCTGCCTCCAGCTACAACCTGGCTGGAGACCTGGCTTGCAACCTGGTTATGTGCCCTGGCTGGGGAACTGAACCAGCGACCTTTGGGTTCGCAGGCCAGCGCCTTATCCACTGTGCCACCAGTCAGGGCAGCCTTTCTTACTATCACCCAAAATCCAGAACCAGGAAAGAAAACACTGATAAATTTAATTCCATAAATATCAAAAAAAAATCTGCATGGGAAAAAAATATGACAAATGGAGAAGACAATTGTCACAGAACATTGACAACTCACAGAAAAATAAATACACTTGGCTCTTAAGTATATAAAAAACCTTGACTTCATTAGTAGTAAGAAAAACATATTTAAACTATACAGATAATTCTGTTTCACCAGCTGGTTAGAAATAACTTTGGATCTCCTTATTTCACATGCTTCTTATTAATTTTGAAAAACTATGTTTCTAAGGTTATGATTTAATATCATTGTTCCAGATGTAAAGTTTTAAATTCTGAGAGCAACCACCATATCGAAGGAATATGATGTTAGAGCAACCATAATTTCTAGACTGTGCAGGGTGAACTGCTAAGGAAATTGTGGACTTCAATAACATCCCTTTACATAGAGTTTACAACATGAAGAAGGTGTATGATGCTGATCCTGATGTCGCTATACCAACAAAGAAAATACATAAGGTACGCAAGGGTTGCACAAGTCCAGATATTGTATACAGAATCCAGGAGATCATCAGTGAAGATCCAGGATGTTCAGCTTGATGTTTTGAGAGAAGTAGTTGTACTGTGGATGAAGCAAATTTGCAAATAGATGTCATTTTATCTTCCAACAAGATGGTGTACCAGCACATAACACCAAAAAGGTGCAAGAATTTCTCAGTGTCAGTGTTCCTAAATTCTGGTCAAAGGAAATCTGGCTGCCTAGTTCACCAGATGCAAATCCATTAGATTATTAGGTATGAAGCATTTATGAGAGAGAAGTTAATAAACAACCTTGTTCCAATAAAGAGGCTGTAAAAGCCAAGATTGAGAACATTATGATGTCCATGGGTAAAGAAAAAGTGTGCACAAGATTCCAAAGTCAAATCAAGTCTATTATTGCAGCAAATGGAGACTTTTTTGAACAATTTTAAAAATAATGACTACGTTTATGTATTTACATATCAATAAATTTATTTCAAAATATTGCCCTGGCTGGTAGCACAGTGGATAAGGCACCGGCCTGCAAACCCAAATGTTGCTAGTTAGATTCCCCAGTCAGGGCACCTAACCAGGTTGCAAGCCAGGTCTCCAGCCAGGTCCATGGCTGAAGGCAGGTGAAAGGCAACCATACAGTGATGTTTCGCTCCCTCTCTCCCTCTCTACCTCTCTCCTTTCCTCTCTTCCTGGAAATAATAAATAAAATCTTAAAAAAAAAAAATACAACACTTTTGTGGTATGTTGTATATTTTACTAAAATGTTGCCAACTGATCATGTGCACCCTGTACCTTGCTGGTGGGAGTACAAAATGGAGAAAAATTTGGTAAATTATGAATTTATCAAAATTATGAATGCATTTTACCTTCTGACCTGCCAATCTCATTTTGTCTTCCAGATTTATCTTCTAATAAATAGCATGATATATGTACATGGCTGTTCACTGTACCACTGCAGAAGTGAAAGATTGGAAATCACCCAAAGTCCCATCAGACAAAGATTAGTTACAGAAACAGTGGACCATCCATACAACTGTGAACATGAATGAGGGTGCTCTTTGCGTGCTAATGTGCAAAGGTCTCTGGCTGACGCTGTATAGAGACAATGCGAACAGCAAAACAGTTTATACAAGTTACTACAATGCTGTTAACTCTATTCCCAATGCTTTAGCTTACACACCCACACCTATTTTGTAACTACCAATTAGTACTTTTTAAGCCCTTCACCTTTTTCTCACCCCACTCCCAACACCCTCCTCTCTGACTTCCATCAGTTTGTTCTCTGTATCTATAAGTCTGCTGCTATTTTGTTTGTTCATTTACATTGTGTCAGAAAGAAAAGAACAAAAGGTTATATATTCATATTTGCTTATATCTGCACTTTTCAGGCTCTGAAAAGATACAGAAAAAAACTAACAGTGTTATATGATTTGGGAGAGAGAATAGGGACACAGTGATAAACATGTCAATGGTGTATTTGGGGCTTTTTCACACAGCATAAATTTTTATTAATCGCACATTTTTTTATTTATATTCAATTTTAGATTTACCTTTTCAAAATAGCTCTATTGACATTTAATTCACATATCATGTGATTCACCTACTGAAATTGTTCAAGCCAATGCTTTTTTATATAATCACTGAGTTGTTCAACAATCACCCCAATCCATTTTAGAACATTTTCATCACTCCCTCCACCCAAAAACAACCACTAGTGGTCATTCACTCTGTTCTCTAAACTCATGCCTAAGGCAAATTTGCCAATGTGTCTCTTCTGTGGGGGTGTTGGTTCCTCTTTTTCCTTCTCTGCTACACTGATCGCCAGGCACCTCTGCTTATCTTATTTCTCCCAGTGCTACTGTAAACATGCTCCTCTCCAACAGCCACCATACTTCATTTAGCTTCATTTCTCTACATGCCCTCTATCCTATCAGCAAGGAGTGACTTTCTGTCAACTGCCCAGGGCCATAGTCCCCAGCTGTCATGGAATTTCCTAAAGAGCTTTCTGCTCTGACCCTCTTGAGGTAGGGAGCCCTCCCTCTCTGACTTCTTCAACTGCCAAAGGGCAAGGGAGCTTTTTCCAAGGTACAGATGTATATCTGTCATAGTCTTTTTTTTTTTTTAATACTCTTTAAAATTTTATTGTTGTTGTATTACATCCATCCCCTTTTTGCTCCCCTCTGTCCCCCTCCCCACCCACCCATTCCCCTCAATCCCACCTGTTGTCCATGTCCATGTTTCCTTTATACTAGGTTCTTGTTACCTGTCATAGTCTTTTTCCATCTCCTGCCCATCTTTAAAAGATAAAATTGTTGTGCCCTGGCTGGTGTGGCTCAATGGATTGAGTGCCAGCCTGCAAACCGAAAAGTCACCAGTTCAATTCCCAGTCAGGGCACGTGCCTGGGTTTTGAGCCAAGTCCGCAGTTGAGCATGTGTGATCAATGTTCCTCTTACACAGAGATGTTTCTCTCCCTGTCTTTCTCCCTCCTCACCCCTCTCTCTAAAAGTAAATAAAATCTTTCAAAAAGAAGAACTCCATGCCAAATTGACTGATCCTTTCTCATTTGCCTACTTAAAAAATTTAAAAAAAGATAAAATTGTTGAATTTTGCATTTATATAGCCCCTTCCCTAGAAGCTCACTATACTCTTGAGCACCTTATGGCAATTTTTTAAAAGCCCACATGAAGTTTACCACACAGTTTTCCTTCCATATTTGTTCCTACTCCATTCCCTTCTTACCACCAAAAATCCTCCCCAAGTCACAACAAAATTTAGAAAACATTCCAAATGAATTTTTCACTGTATAGGGAAAGCTCTTCTGAATAGAGTGTGTTTAAACCATATGAAAAAGCAACAGGGTTCACATATGAAACACTCATTTTAGTCGAAATTTAATCAACTAAAATAGAAATTATTATTTCAAGAATATTCTTTCTTTCCACCAAGGTAAGATGAGGTTGCAAAAAAGTGACCTTAATAGGTGGCATAGCAATGTTCATAAAAATCTTAATGATGACCATACCTTTTTTCTTTTATGACTGTATCTTCTTTAACTCAAAACTCCAATAAACTTTCATTACCTTGAATCATTTAATTAATAAATAAGATGGCGTGATAGAATTACCTATTTCCTTCTCTCATGAAAGAGAGGTTTAGATAAGTCAAATGTAAGCACTAAATAATCCTAAATTTGACAATGACACTAGGTTATTTTATTTTTTAATTTTTACTCACTGATTTTAGAAGAAGGGAAAGAAGAAAACAAACATCTATTTGTTGTTCCACGTATTTACACAGTCATTGCTTGATTCTTGTATGTGTCCAGACCAGGACTTGAAGTATTGGGAAGATGCTCTAACCAACTAAGCTACCCAGTCAGGGAAGTTATTTTTCTTTGAAGAGTTGCTAGGTTGGTTAGGCTAATTTAAAAAAAGAAAACAACAACTCTGTTACTGATTTGCATTTGATGGTAAGTGTTCCTGGGTTTTGGAAATGTCATTATCAACCAAACTATAGAAGATCTGATTGAGGAAGATCTGGAAATACCAGTGTTTCAGTCTTGACATTGGCGTAACCTTAACTGCTGTTACATTCTGCTTCAGATCCAGTAACCAGTTCTGTCTGCGCTATTTCTCAAAACCAAGGTGTGGCCAATAGATGGCCTGCATCTGCCCTGATCCAGAGATGGGCTCTGTATCCCCTCCTCTCAAGTCTGGGTGGGCCTCGAACTGCCTCATCCAATAGGATGTGCTGGAGTTGACCTTAGGTAACTTCTGAAGGTAGCTCATGAAAGTATAATGCAAATACAAAGCACACCTGCTTTGTTTTCTTGGTATGATTGCTTTTGGAACCCAGGCACCACATTGTGGGGAAACCCAACCATCCTGTATAGACACCCACCTGGAAAGGATCTGAGGACCCGGACCCACAACCCTGGCTGAGCTCCCAGTTAGCAATCAGCACTCACTGGCCAGCCACCTGAGGGAGCCAGCTGGAAAGTGAATCCTCCAGCCCTCCACCGAGTTGTCCCAGCTAATGCCATGTGCCGAGATGAGCCATGGACTTGTGGGAAATCGATGAACTGAAGTAGTTACCAGAAATAGATCACTGAAACACAGGGTACAAAGAGTTTCCTGGGTTTCTTCTTCTCTATATTATATTTAGGTCCAAAGGACCTCCTTCTCCTTGTGGTAAGAAAACCAAGTTGGTTATCAAGAGGAGTTAGTTGTTCCAATGCCAGGGGTACTCTGAACCCTTCATAAGCTTCCCTCTTCAAAGTAATTCAGTGAAAGCCAACCCTATATTCATTCTACGGGCCTGAGACTCTAAATAGAAAAAGTGAAGTCAGCTGTGGACATCAGAGCCAGCCTGGCTCAGAAAAATAACCCGGTTAAAGCAGCCAGGAAGAGAACTAGGTAAGCTTTCAAGACAGAGGGGGAAAACCCTCCGATGGTGAGGGTAGGGCAGAAATGTTAAACCAGTGAAGTCACCTGAGCCTAAATTAGAGGGGTTGTCACAGAAATCTTCCCTCTTGGTTTTTAACTCTTAAATGGGGATAACTGGGATGAAGTCAGGTGCGAAAAAGCTACCTACACAAGGCGTTCAACATATCATTACGAATTTATAATTTTTGTTTTCAGGAGAAAATGAATGCACCAGATGATATTTTGAAAACTGCACAAGCAGCCGTGGCTGGTGTTGGTCAGTGCGCTGAGGGCCAGCCTGAGAAGCGAAAGGTCACCAGTTCGATTCCCGGTCTGGGCACATGCCTGGGTTGTGGGCCAGCTCCCTAGGTGGGGACATGCGAGAGGCAACCCATCTATGGTTCTTTCCCTCTCTTCCTCCCTCCCTTCCTCTCCCTCTAAAAAATAAATTAAAATCTTTCAAAATAAATGGAACAAGCAACATGAACACATTCTTATCATTAAGATTCAAAAACACAAATCAATTCTAGAGAGTAAAATAAAAGTTACCTTTTCTCCTCCCTCCCCTAAATGAGCCAGGACTGTGGTTTGAAGGCCATTCTTCCTGTCCCTGGTTAGGTATATACCAGCAATAGATGTACCCACAAGTACATTATACAGATGTTTAATTTAAAAGAATCATATATTGTTTTTGCAAGCTGCTTTTTTCACATTACATGTCTTGAGAATCTCCCTCCCTGTATCAGGGCATTTACCTCTACTGCTTACTTTTAAATGGCCGCACAGGATTTCCCAGCGTGGGCTAGCAATTGAATCAGTTCTGTCATGACGGACATGGGACATTCCTAAATGCCCACAATTCCAACAGTGCCGCAATAGCCACCCTGTGCTAGCATGTGTGCTGAGTGTTTCTATAAGAGAGTCCACATCTTAATTGAATAGAAACTGGGGAATAAAGCAGCTCATGTCCCAATTTCTGCGTATGACATAACCTCACCGACTCTCCATCAACCTTTTGTCCCGTGGCTCTAAGAACCGTTTCTTTAGTGACTTCTACCAAGGAATTCTAGAATGACTACTCACTAAGGAGACAGAAGCCTCCAAGGGCAGGAAAATTCAGCTGCAGAAGCTAAAGCTAAATCAGACCTAGAATTTGAGGTGAGCAATTGGAAAGCAATTTTGCTCGCCCAAAGAGTTTCATAAAGAGGGCCTTGAAATATGTTTACCTTTCTTGGCTCCCCTACTATTTTTAGTTCCTTGGGCAAAGTTAATACTTGGTTATAAATATATGCTTTTAAAATCAAGAAAATCTTACAACATAAATGTAGGAAGTTTCAACTAAAATTAGCCACCTTCTTCTCGAAATGCCCATGCTGGGGAGAAGAGCATGTACCCTTGGAAATATCGATTAACTCCTTTATCTCATCAGCTTCTTCCTGGACAGATCCATTTGTCTCATTGTACTAACTGGTACCTCATGACCTTAAAACCTAAATGTTTCTCCAAAGGTCATTTAGCCCAGTCTAAATCACAGCTACACCCAGTCTTCTGACCTGGCCTACCAGTCTAATTTTTATTTATTTGTCTCAATAAGGGTTGAGGGAGGGAAGGAAAATGAATAGGTTAGGTGTGCCTTTTACAAAAGTCAGACCAGTGGGATGTTTCAAAGGCAGAGCTAGAGATAAGTATGTCCTCATTGCATAGGCTTTAGACAATTGAATTGTAAACCATCTAGTATGTTAGTAAAGTAGCTGTCAGAGGTACACCTGCCATTCTAAGGTGTGTTTCCATCCTTCACCAGAGCTCCTGAGGGGTGCGACCACAGGTATCTCCCCCTGGTTCCTAACAAGAAAAGTTTGCTGCAGCGGTGGTCAGTTTGTTTGCTTTTTTATTGGCAGGCATGTTCCAAATAGTCTAGCTTCAGAAGCATAGGGGTTTTTGGTTTTGTTTTGGTTTGTTTGTTTACAATAGAAAAAAATAAGCCTATAAAAGCCACAGCAATTTGAACAAAATTTTGATTCTCCCAACAGGAGTTTGGATTAAAATGAAGATTTAGAAAGACGAGATCAAGGAAATCAGTTCTTTGGCTGACGAGACTTAATAATGGCTGAAACAAACCTGATAAAGTACCAGCATGAGGACCAACCACTGCAATCCTACCACTGCATTTCGGGGGGTAGGGGGCAGGGGAGAGAAACAAGAGTGATATGGTGGTGTTTCATAAACAAAGAGGTCTTGCCATCTTCCATTTCTTTTTTTCATAGTGAAGAAATCTTATTTTTATAACAGAGTTAAGAAGCCACTCAGCTACTTGAAGGTATTATCTTCAGTGCTGCTCCTCATGTTTTTCTCAGGTAATATTCAGCCCTTATAGGTACCACAAATACAGCAAATATGCATTCGAATTGTTTTAATAATGCACCAACAAAGGAAAGCCACCCATGTATCTCCAAGCTGCACTAAGGCCTCATGCAGCCAGCTTCTCCTGGACAATTCCCAATTGTATCCCCTCTATCTTCTATTGTTTATCATCTGGAGGTTCCATTTTACCATGACCATGTTCATGTCCATGTTCGTGGACCATGACTGACAGCAAACTGACTTCTCAGGACACTCAACGGTTAACTCTCCAGCAGGAGCCACCATGCTCCATTCTGAGACCCATCATCAAGGTCTACTCTCCTTCCTGTCCCCCATCAGCAAGAGCTGAGAGACATGCTCTTTGCACAACACAGTGATCCCTTTTGTTCTTCCCCTACCCAAGATAAATTATTTCCATGTGAATATCTCAGCCATGTGGGGGGTGGGGAGTTATGTGTGTATTTAGAGTAAAATCAGATCAAGCCATGACTATGACTATGTGCATTTTTAAACTTTGTATTTTGAATAATTTCAAACATAAAGCTGCCAAAATTACAGATACCTCCCATATAGCCTTTATCCAAAATAATCATTTTATTGTTTACATTTCATCATATTTTTTTAATTTTTAACATTAATTTTAATGTTATTGTTGTTGTATAATATCCATCCCCCAAAATATGGAACGCTTCACGAATTTGCGTGTCATCCTTGTGCAGGGGCCATGCTAATCTTCTCTGTATCGTTCCAATTTTAGTATATGTGCTGCCGAAGCGAGCACTCATTACATTTTATTTTTCTCTCCTTTTCTTCCTCCTCCTCTGTGATTACTTTTTTCAGAACCACTTAAGGTTATATAAATCATACCTTTATTATACTTTTCTTGTTAAATTTCTTTCTTTCTTTCTTTCTTTCTTAAAAGATTTTATTATTTCCAGAGAGAGAGAAAGGAAGAGAGACATCAATGTATGGTTGCCTTTCACCTGCCTCCAGCTACCGACCTGGCTGGAGACCTGACTTGCAACCTGGTTATGTTGCCCTGGCTGGGAATTGAACCAGTGACCTTTGGGTTCACAGACCCACTGTGGTGGTGGCCACAGCCACCGTGCCACCAGCCAGGGCTTCCAATCAATTCTTGATAGCACTTTTCCCCTCTAGTAGATGAAGCTTCAACCATGGATTGCATATGCATTAAATTATCATGTTTCTTAATCTTTAATCTTCTGCATGTGGAACATTGACATGTTTAAAGAATGCAAGCCCACCTGTAGAATGTCCTCAAGTTGCACTTGTTTGGTGTTTGTTTCCTCATGATGTAGTTCAGGTTATGGGTCCTCTGCAGAATAGCCCAGAAGTGACGTTTTGTTCTTCCCAAGGTTTCACATCTAAAAGTACACCAGGTCAATCTGACTCTTGTTGGTTAATTTTGATCAATATGGACCCAGGTGTCATCCAGTTTCTTCACTGTGTAGTTAGTATTTTTCCTTTGAAACTAATAAACAAGAGAGATACTTCAGGGTTGAATAATCCTGTTCTTTATCAAGCCATTCCCCCTAGATTTAGCAATCTTTGCTATTTCTTGCCCAAGCTAATCTTTACAATGACCGTTGCTCAATGGTGATCTTTCAACTCCATTCCTCCCTCCATTCTTCTCAATCTGCATTCCACTAATAGAGCTCTCCCTTTCTCAGCCTCACTTACATATCTATTATCAGCATGAACTGATAGATTCCTATTTACCGACTTATGATCCCACTCTTAATTCATTTTTAGCTCAAAAAATATTCCAGGAGAACCAAGATGGTGGAGGAGTAAGTGGAGATACACCCATCTCCTCCCAGTACCAAACTGGAATTACAACTTAATTGGGGAGAAACCATCCAGAATAACCAACAGGACACCAACCGGAGAGAAGCCTTATTCCCACGGACAGAACAGAAGAGCCGATTCATTACAACGTGACAGGTAGGAAGTGAGGAGACGAAAGAGGGCTGGCAGGGCTCCCACAGGTGGCAGCTGAAGAGACAAACATCTCGGCTGCTGAGATGTTTAGATCCCACCTGAGATCTCACCTGAAAAGGGTGGGATCTAAAAGGGTGGGATCTAAACCCCCAACTGGGCTCCCCAGCCTACAGCAACACAGCTGAGAGTAAAACAGCACCCAGCTGGGAAAAGCAAAAGGCCACCAGCTTTAGCCAGCTTGACAGAGAGACTGAGTCCTTAAAGGGACCATGCATGAAAATACAGTGGCACCATCTACCCTGGGCTCCAGCAGAGAAAGGGCTGAGTGGACTAGAGAAGCTTGGGGAGAGTTTGGGTCAGTGGCTTTAGGGGGAGAGCTAAGGGAGCAGCCTGTGAGTCCAGTGCTAACCCATCCCCGGTAAAGCCAGCAGACCACTCTTCTCCAAAGGGCGGGAGCCTGAGGGGAAGCCACAGCCCCACCCATAGGAATTAGTCCGCCCCACCCAACAGAGCCTAAATCTGACCTCAGATCACAGGTTGATTGGACGAACAACTGAATTCATCTGCCCCGCCCAGAGGTGCCTAAAACTGACCACTGATCACAGACTGGTTGGATTAACAACCAAAGGAGACAAAGACAGTGGATCTCTGGTATTCTCCAACTGGCTGACTAGGCCCTGACTGGGACACGAGCTGATGTCACCAAGCATGGAGCCAGGAAGTAAAAAAGTGCACCTCTACACCACAGAAGGTCACACCACTAAGAGAGTAAGTCAAAGCAGGCCAATCCAAGAAGCAGAAACAAACAAGAGTCACCTAAAATGGGGAGAAAAAGAAGCCCTCAACGAAAGGAAAGGAGGAGTCCCCAGGAAGAGTGCAAAATGAAAGAGGCAAGCACACTCTCAGACGTGGAATTCAAAATAATGATGGTAGAGAAGCTCAATGAGCTCAGCCAGTTTAAAGAAAACTACAAACAACTCCAGGGGAGCTATGAAGAACTGCAGGAGAACTACAAACAACTCCAGGAAAGCTACAAGGAACTTACTGAGAACTACACCAGCATTAAAAAGGACATAGAAGGACATAGAAATCATCACTAAGAGCCAGGAGGAAATGAAGAATACAACTTCTGAATTGAAGAACACAGTAGAAGGAATCAAAAGCAGGCTAAAGAAAGCAGAGGATTGGATCATCAAGATGGAGGTCAATGTAGAAAAGAATTCCCAGACAGTGAAACAAAATGAAAAAAAAAGAATGAAGAGGTTTTAAGAGAGCTGCAGGACAACATGAAACGTAATAACATCCATATCATAGAGATACCATAAAGAGAAGAGGAGCAAGAGATAGAAAACCTGTTTGAAAAAGTAGTGACAGAAAACTTCCCTAACTTAAGGAGAGAAAAGTCATGCAAACTCAGGAAGCACAGAGGGTCTCAAGGAAGATGAACCCAAACAGGCCCACTCCAAGACACATCATCATGAAAATGGCAAATTTCAAAGACAAGGAGAGAATCCTAAAAGCAGCAAGAGAGAAACAGCTAATAACATACAAGGGGGCTCCCATAAGGTTATCAGCTGAGTTCTCAACAGAAACACAACAAGCCAGAAGGGAATGGCAGAAAATATTTCAAGCAATGAAAAACAAAGGCCTGCAACCAAGAATACCCAGAAAGGCTGTCATTCAAAATGGAAGGTGAAATAAGAAGTTTCTCAGACAAAAGAAGGCTAAAAGACTGTATCTCCACCAAACCAGCATTGCAAGAGATGCTAAAGGGCCTGCTTTAAGAAGATGAAACAGAGAGAAAGACAGGAACACAGGTACAAAGGGAAAAATAGATAATGAATAAGTACCTATCAATAATAACCTTAACGGTAAATGGATTAAATGCACCAATCAAAAGACATAGGGTAGCCGAATGGATTAGAACCAACTTTAAATTATTAATGCTTTAAAATGATCTTGTTATAAATAGATTTTACTAAATATATAATTTTGTAGATTACTTGTATCTACATTACTGCAGGTTAAGTTTTCTTAGATTGGAATCATTTCACAATATGGGAAAATCATGTTACTTGCAATAACGCAGAAAAATCAAACGCAGTTAAGGAAAAAGAAAAAAGTAAGAAAATGTGGATGTATATTACATAGAATACATGCTATATTTCTTATTTACTGTTACAAAACATATGCTTATTTGTGGGTGTGTAATATATAGATTTTGTTACCAATTTATGTTTTAAATAGCAACCAACTGGTTGTTGGTATGTAGTGAAATCAGTCAATCTTTAGGTTAGAAAAGATGCTGAGAATGAAGACCAATTTGGATGGAAGTTGCAAGCTACTAAACTACATGATTTGTGTACACAGACAATATATATTCTCATACTAGCATGTAAATCAGATGAGATTCCTTTCAAATAGATTGTGGAAATATACATTTCCAGTTATGAAGGTCCCCAAACTGGGGATGTTTGGGAAAAGGAATTAATGCTATAGAAAACTTTATTATTGAAATGTGAACATACCTAATTTCTACCGCAACAGACTCTTAAATAGTTCAGGGGTTATTTTAGGACCACATAGGAAGTCAACCACAAGTTCAAAAGATAGCTTGAATACTATTCTCCAAAATTATTTAAATCCTAGGGATTTTTATTTTTTACCTCAACTTAGTAGACATAATAATTTCTACTCTGGGGACCGGCTGAGACTGCAAGTGCCAATATTTCTGCAGACTTCAACTTATAAAATACATGTAGAGGAAAAACAGAGGGTATTGAAAGAAGTAAGACGTGAGCACAGCCCAAAAAAAAAAAATCTATCTACTATTTAAGATGGAAAACTCTAAAAAGAATAAGTTGTAGTTCCAGTAGCTTAAAATAAAATTGAGTTGTATTATTGGAGTGAGGAGGATCTGACTCAAAAACCAAATTCACTTTTTACTATGGATTTGGCACTGTCTCTTGGAAAACTTTCACAAAAGTGAGTTCTGCAATATACCATTTCTGTGATATAGTTCACAAAAATAGCATTCCAGAGTAAAATAAGTATTAAAGAAGAAAATAAACTGCTTAATTTGCTACGGTATACCTAAAATACTATCATTTAACATGTAATAATTACATAAGCTAGTGGCATCTTTTAAATTTTTTGTATTAACTCTTCAAAATCCAGTATGTACTTTAAATATGTGTAAAAATATGTATGTGTGTAAATGCATTTTTGCATGTGTTTGGTAATATTGCAATTCATATTACTTAAGAGTAATTATTTAAACAAATGAATTAACAGGCATTTTGAATTAATGAAAAGAAAACTTTATTAATATGATTTGAGAAGATGACAGAAGGCAGTAATGGTGAATTGTCTGGATATGAAAGGGAAAAAAAAGTACACATTGGTGGTTACAGAATAGATGGGGATGTTAAGAAGAATAAAGCACATGGAGAAGTCAAAGAACTTATATGCATGACACATGAACATGAACTAAGCGGGGCATTGCCGGAGGGAATGGAGTTCAGGGTGGCGGGGGGCAAAGGAGAAAAAATTGGGACAACTGTAATAGCAAAATAAATAATATTTAAGACAGAAAAAACTATCCCAGACTTGATCAATGGCTTCTCCTTCCAACTAGCTCCTGTGTCCTTTTACTATGTCCCCATTCTGCTTTTTGTCGTTTTTCATGTCCTTCCTTTCTGGTACATCAAGGTATTCCTGTGTTCCTGGCTCCTTCTGCACTTTTCCTGACTCAGCCCTGGACCCAGTCATTCCTCGGGGGAGCCCTGATTCTTTTTAAAGATGAAATCGCATTTAAAAAGATATAGATATATGTTTGCATTTTAAATTAAGAGCACCGCAAATGACATTGTTTGTGATTGAACTATGACTATTCTTTCAAATTTTGATTCCCACTTGTTTCTAAATAAAATAGAAATACTTTTTGCCTTTTTTTTCAAATACAAAAATGACATATACTCATTGTGAAAAATTCAGAGAAAATCAAAAAGTTAAGAATATATTTTAAAATTATCTGTCAGGACTAAAAATGTAATAAAGTTTCAGGTTTAGAAATTAAAATAAATCACCTGTCATAATATCAAGATATTAATGGTGGTTAACCCTAGTTAACTGTATTTCACAATACAAATGCACTTAACCTCTCTCAAACATGAGGTACAAATATCAATTTTATTTTATTTTTGGCAAATGGTTAGCCAGTTACCGCAACTACACTTTTTGCCACTTGTGACTAAAAATCAATTCACTGATTGGACAGGCCAAGTAGTTACATTCTAAATTTTTTTATCTACTTGGATTCATTTTAAAACTTTATTCTTTTTCATTTACTTGTCTCTTCTGTTTTGATATCTTTTTTTCCTGATATTTTGTGTTCTGAGATGATAACTATATCATACACCTTATTATCTACAGGAAAAATCCTCCTCCTTATTCTTCTTTCTCCAAATTTTTTTTAATGGTTCACATGTTTCTTTTCTAGTTGAACTCTAGTTAATTTGTAAAGGACAATTTTGGTTTGGGATTTAGTTTGAGATTGAGTTTAATTTTAAGATAAACTTAAACCAACACCTTCAGAACACTGAGTCTTCCCATCAGGAGTATGCATGCCACTTCATGTATTCAAGTCTTCTTTGATGTCTGATGGGAACTTGAGACTTACTTGAGGGCAGAGCCCATGATTTAGCCATTCTGCAACTCCAGGAGGGCACAGGGCCTGCCATAGCAGGTACATTCATTGTCAGTTCATTGGAACAATACAAGCTACCTCGAGCTCACAAACTAACCCCTCTTCAAAATCCACTCCCCACTCGAATGGAGCATCTCCGCTGTATTTGAAGACTTACAGGGTATGGAAAGTGAAGTCAAAGATAAAAATTTTTCTTGACTCAAGTATGTAAAATAATTCTGTTCTGGGAGTAAAAAAACTGAAATAACCGGTGTTCTAAGTAAATTTGAAGAATTAATTTTCTTAGCACCACAACTCGATTTGCCTTCCAAGTAGCAGTTACACTTTTGACTAATACTTACGGTTTTACCTCATGAATGCCCATGTTAGTTCAAGAAAGATCATTGCAGCAGATGGAGTCAGTCATTGGGTGGAATATGCATTTAGAAAGGTTGATATTTCAGGAAAATATTCACTGACCCGGCCTTGAGCCAAATCTGCCATGATGTGAATAAAAGTAGCTTAGTGAAGGGATGCTAATCTGAATTTTTTAATGGCCTATGTAATGAAAAATGTATTGTATAACTGTTTTTTCAAACCACATTTCAATGTGTGTGACTTTGTAAGGCAGGCCAGTTTACTACAGAGGCTACAAACTTAGGTGTGCGAAAACAAACGCATCATCTATAATTTCTATATAAAGCCTTCATTCTGCTTTTGTCTGAACATTTCATCTTAGTGAATTTGAGCAGAGTATTCTCAGTTGATTACTGGTTTCCCTTTTTTCCCCAGAATTGTATCTAGGCTCCAGGGAAAGATAATTTTAAAGCATGTGGCTGTGGGACAAGAGGTGGCTCTCTCCTGGACTTGGCAGCTGGGTGTCCTCCTTCCTACACAAGACCCCTCAGATCCCTTGATCTTTTCTCTGTGCTCCTCCAGACCAGCCTTGAGGATCTGATCTTAGTCCATTTGGACACATTTCTCACTGTTCTGGAGGCCAAGAAGCCCAAGATCAAGGTACCAACAGATGTGGTGTCTGCGAGGGCCCCCTCCCTGGTTCTTGGTGTCATGACAGTCCTCCTGCAGTGGCTGGGCATGGAGAATGGCTTGAGGATCTTTCTTCAGTTTCCTTTATAATCTCATTCATGAGGGCTCCACCCTTATGGCCTAACCACACCCAGGGCCCCACCTCCCCAATACCATCATAGTAGGCACTGGGATTTCAACATGGGGATTTGGTCAAACACTCGTCCATAGCAGCATGGAGATTATCTTGCTCTTCTCCTCTCCCACCTGGACTGTCTCAGGCCCTCTTCCCACATGGCCCACCCAATCTTTTACTCAGGAAGTTCTATGACAGGGAGTGGGACATAGGTCAGCTTTACCCTCAGAACTGCCAGTCAATGTTGTGGGCCCTAACATTCCTGTATACACTCGGGGGACTCAAGGGCTGGAGGTAGGGAGCAGGGTGCTCCCCGTTTCCTCTCTTGCTCTCCACCACATCTTCCCAGCAAGGGAATCTTCCATCAAAGAGGTGGGGGAAGGTGTGTGTGTGTGTGTGTGTGTGTAGCCTGAATTCTACTTACAGGGTATGGAAAGTGAAGTCAAAGATAAAAATTTTTCTTGACTCAAGTATGTAAAATAATTCTGTTCTGGGAGTAAAAAAACTGAAATAACCGGTGTTCTAAGTAAATTTGAAGAATTTTCTTAGCACCACAACTCGATTTGCCTTCCAAGTAGCAGTTACACTTTTGACTAATACTTATTTTTTTACGGTTTTACCTCATGAATGCCCATGTTAGTTCAAGAAAGATCATTGCAGCAGATGAGGTCAGTCATTGGGTGGAATATGTGTTTAGAAAGGTTGATATTTCAGGAAAATATCCACTGACCCGGCCTTGAGCCAAATCTGCCATGATGTGAATAAAAGTAGGTTAGTGAAGAGATGCTAATCTGAATTTTTTTTTTTTTAATTTTTATTTTTTTTTTAATTTTATTGTTGTTGTATTACATCCATCCCCTTTTTGCTCCCCTCTGTCCCCCCACCCACCCACCCTAATCTGAATTTTTTAACCTCTTTTGTAATGAAAATTTTATGGTAGAACTCTATTTTTTCAAACCACATTTCAAAGTGTATGACTTTGTAAGACAGGCCAGTTTACTACAGAAGGGCCTGCTTTTGATACTCGCAGTGCCCTTTATGATGGTGTAGAAATAAAAAATATGGCAAAGGGAAAAAAAAAACCATATTCGTTAACTGCTTAAAGTAGTAGCTACCACATTTTCTCAAACAGTTTACATCAAATAAAGCATGGTTTAAATCCTGTGTACACCGTTGGGTCCTAGTCTGCTCAGTCCTTGGAGGTGAAACACTTGCTATACTGATTTTTGCACCATGGGGCCATTTTCCTATAGCAAATATGCCAAATTTGTTCATTCCACACCCTTTCCGATCTCTTTTAGCATGCAAACACTTTTATAGCACCAAGTGTATGCTACACACTATTTTTTTTGCTTTATATTTATTTTGTGCCATCCGCATGAAATCTATGAGGTAGATGCCACCATCCTCCCCATTCTCCAGATGGAGAAACTGAGGTAAAAGATTAAGTTCCCAAAATCATGGAGCCAGGGTCAGAATCTGTGCTGTTGATTACTAGACTATATCACCATGGATCAAAATCAACTGTGTTTGTTGGCTGAATATGGTGGAATCCATTTTTCTAAATATTTACTGATTTAGTATCAAAAATATTTCATTTACCAATTTTAGTGGCAAAAATCAGAATTTGCAATGCACACCTATTTCCTTTAAAAAATGTGGCTTCCTTCGGTAAAAATGAGGGTAAAATTACCTTTCAGTAGTCCACCTATGTGGATATGAGATCATAGTGCTGCTCAGGTGGTGTTTTCCCCTGTAAACTGAACTGGATCCTGAATCGGTCCACATTCCTCTGAGACCTGGCTGTGACTCCGCAAACTAATGTTTCCAATCTTTCTCCCATCCTTTGACTTGGAATCAATCATTGAGAACTAAAATTGTCCCTTTCTGCAAGCCAGGCAAACTAACCCTCGGAGCAATCACCACAAGAGTTCATCTGTGGACAAATTCCGTGACTCTTGCAGAAAAAATCAGCAGAGGCATTCCAACTAGAGACAGGAGAGTCCGTCAGACGGTCACTGTGGCCTTCAGGCCATCCGAAGATGTTCTGAGCCAGACGTCTTGAAATCCTCTCAACTGCTATCAACCCAGGAACATGGAACTGGATTACAGGCGGCTTCGACCATGAACGCTTGTTTTTCTTCTGTTGCCATAGAGATGCCTCTTGGTACAATAATACCCGAATACTTCCCTGTAGGCCTAATTTAGAGAATCACCTGCATCATCACCTTCTAAAATGAGAGACAACTCTTTATGTAAAATGACCCATTCTCAAGACAGACTGGTTTCTGAAACTGCTATATAATAATATTATAATTATGTCTATTTTTTAAGGAGGGGGAGGGATAAAGAAAAAGAGGAAAGGAAATACTGATGTTCAGGAGATACACAGATTGGTTGCCTCTTGCATGCTCCCAACTGGGGACCTGGCCAGCAACCCAGGTGTGCCCTGACTGGGAATCAAACTAGCGACCTTTCGGTTCACAGGCTGATGCTCAATCCACTGAGTCACACCAGCCAGGGCAATAATGTTTTTTTTTTTTTTTAAGATTTTATTTTATTATTTTTAGAAAGAGGGGAAGAGAGAGAGGCAGAGAGGGAGAGAGACATCAATGTATGGTTGCTTTTCACCTGCCTCCAGCCACAGACCTGACTGGAGACCTGGCTTGCAACCTGGTTATGTGCCCTGGCTGGGAATCGAACCTGCAACCTTTGGGTTCACAGGCCGGCGCCTATCCACTGTGCTACCAGCCAGGGCCTGCAATAATGTTTTAATTGGTCCTTTCCTAATGGTACAACCTAAAATTTGGCATAAATATTGAGCTGACTATAAGCTCATGTCGGGAAGCATTTCTCTAGCTCATGTCTGCCTCTGAGGGACTTGATGGACCCAGCAAGGTCATGTTGGCAGTAAGGGACTTTAAAATATTTTAACCCCTGCGAACCCAAAGGTCACAGATTCGATTCCCCAGCCAGGGTACATGACAGGGTTGCAAAACAGGTCTCCAGTCAGGTCTGTGGCTGGAGGCAGGTGAAAAGCAACCATACATTGATGCCTCTCTCCCTCTCTGCCTCTCTCTCTACCCCTCTTTCTAAAAATAATTACAAATAAAATACTTTTTAACAATATTTTGACCTATCACGTTTTCTGAGAGAAAAATACTGACCAAAAGGGGGAAATGAAAAGCGGAGTGAAGAAATAAAATGGAATCCCTATAATCAAGCTGCTAAGTTACTAAAATCAAGTAGGCCAAGGCATAAAGAAACTATTCTATTTTTCCTTTAGCTAGCCTGGGAACTTTTGAACTCTCCAGTTATGCTGAGAGAGAGGGGTGAGTGGGGGAAGAGACGGATCCTCTAGATAACCCTCTGCTTACCCTCTGAAATACTTAGATAAGAATGTCACAATGTCCAGATTGCCTAACTTCTGTTATCCAGACTACCAGATATCTGGAGATTATCATCTCAGACCAATCCAGAGGCTAAGAATGAAGCACTGATTTTTTTCAAGAATGTACTTTTCACTGCAAGAACTCTTAGCTTGTCTTTCTTCTTTAGAACACTTTGGATATCGCCTGGTTATGCATCCGTTTTGAAACCCTAAGACCCTTGACAACATTTTTGCTATTGATTTGTAGCCAAAGCTTCCTGGCTCCTTGTGTTCAGTTGACAAAAACCAGGGACATATGATATTATGGAGCCTAAGAGAAGAGTCTTTCAAGAAGGAGGAACTGGCCCTGGGTGCTGACCACTGAAAGTCAAGCAAGGCCTAGTAGACATTGAGGTCACCTTCCCAATGTCCTTTTCACACTCAGTCCTAAGTGACAGACAAGATGAGAACAGAAAAGGATCCTTTGGGTTTGTTTAGTGGCAGGGTGCTCACTGGGGCCCTGGGATAATGGGCTCAGAGTTTGGCGTGACTGGGAAGTGAATGTGAGAGGTGGCAATGAAAGCCTAAGTGAAGAGGCCTCTTCCTAAAATTTGGTGCTTTGGTGGAGGGTGGGGCATGGCCTGGGGAGCTTCAGTAAGAAGACAGGATCAAAGCAAGGGTTTTGTTGATTTTGAGATAAGCCAGAGCTGGTCTCATTGTAATACTGATGCGCTGGGTCAGTACAGACTGAAGGACCAGGGAGGCAGAAGATAAGGACAGTAAATGTTCCTGGGTGGGTAGCAGGTGGTGTCAGCTAGGGCACAAGGTGCAGGGACTCCATAGGAATAGGAGTCCAAGTCTCCCAGTGTCACAGGAGGGACAGAGGGAAAATGGCAGGGTAAAGGCAATGGAAAGCCTGTGGACCAGGAGTCAGGACCTCCCTGAATACTGCTGAATTGTACCCACAGGGCTAGGGAGGATGGTCCTTCCTATCTTCTCCATCAGTAAAACTGCCCATCTCCAGTGATGGCTCTATTCAGAAATACCAAAGTCAATCTTTTACAATAATATAACAAATCTGAGACTATCGTCTAAATTCACCCCCTTTTAAATCAGCTTCTCGCACGTATATACGCTGGGTCAGAATTGGGCAGTGGGTTACGATGCCCGCGCACACCATGCTGTGTCCTGCAGGGTGCGCCTGGGGAGAACAAGCCGCAACTACTCACAGCCAGAATGGAAAGAGAGGCCTTAAGGAATCTGCGTGGAGATGGATGTAATACAACAACAATAAAATTAAAAAAAAAAGAAAGAAAAAGAAATCTGCATGGATATCCACATGGAATAAAATGAAGGTGGACCCTTACCTCACACCATATGTAAAAATGAACTCAAATGGATCAAAGAGGAAAGTATAAAAGCTAATGCTGTAAAACATTTTTAAAGATTTTAATTTTTTTAAGAGAGGGGGAAGAGAGGGAGAGAAATATTAATAGGCTGCCTCTCACATATGCCCCATCCAGGAACGGAACCCACAACCCAGGCCTGTGCCCTGACGAGAATTAAACTGGCAACCTTTTGCTTTGTGAACGATGCCCAACCAACTGAGCCACGCCAGTCACGGCTCAAGCGGTAAAACTCTTATAAGAAAACATGTGGCAAGTGTTTGTGTACTTGGCTTTGGCAATGGAATCTTAGGTCTTAGATATGACACCAAGCACAAGTGTCAAAAAAAAAAAAAAAAAAAGATAAATTGGACTGGACTTGATCAAAATTAAACTTTCATGCTGCAAAGACACATCAAGAAAGTAAAAAAAAAGAAAGAAAAGAAAGTCCAAAGAATGGGAGAAAACATTTGCAAATTGTATCTGATAAACAACTTCTATCTGAAATGTATAAAGACCTCTTAATTCAAAAAGACCACACAACTTTAAAAAATGAACAAAGGCTCTGAATAAACATTTCTCCAGCTCCAAGAAAGATAAATAAAATGCCAACAAGCCCATGAAAAGATGCTCAACATCAGCATCATTATTCAGTCAAAGGGGTAATACAAATAAAAAACACAATGAATACCACTTCGTACCCAGGATGGCTAGAATCAGAAAGTCAGGGCGTAATCAGGCCTGACAAGATGTGGAGAAATTAGAAACTGGAATCCTTGTATACCGCTGATGGGAACACACAATGGTACAGCCACTTCAGACCAGTCCAACAATTACTCAAGACGTTAAAGAGTTATTATTTGACCCAGGCATTCCACTCCTAGATACATACCCGAGAGAAATGAAAACACATCCACACAAAAACGTGCACACAAATGTTGGTAACAGCATTATCCATAATAGCCAAAAGGTGAAAGGCCAAGTACCCACGCGAATGAACGGACAAACTAAATACGGAGCATCCGTCCATAGAAGAGCTATTAGGGCACACAAAGGAATGAAGTTCTGATACACACTATAATGCAGTTGAACCTGGACCACATTACACTCCGAGGAAGCAGCTCATCACAGAACACACCATATGTACTGTCACTTACATGAAATGTCCAGAATAAGCAAACATAGAGAGATGAATTAGCAGTTGCCTAAGGGTGGGGAGCATGAGGGGTTGGGGAGTGACAGCTAAAGGGTATAGGTTTCTTTTTGAGGTGCTGAAAACATTCCGTCATAGGCTGCATGAATGTTAAAAACGATTGATTTGTACACCTTAAATGGGTGCATTGTACAGTATGTGAATTGGGTCTCAATAAAGCTGTTGCCAAAAAAAAAAAAAAAAAAAAGGAAAAGGGAAAAAGGACCTCACAGTTGGGCAGCTTCCTTCCACCCAATCTGTCCTCCCTGCAAGTCACAAATACCCTCACCCGCCTGGTCTCTGGAGACAGCTAGCCCAAAATGTGGCTGCTGGGGTGTAGCCACATACCTGGACGTCTGAACTGGGCAACCATGGGCATTCTGCTGGAATTCCTGTGTCTAAGTTGTCCTTTGTCTTGGCAGCCTGGCTCCCTTCTGCCCAAGTCAGTCCAGGATAAGCCCTCCTTGTGCCTACAGCACACTGGGCTCTTATTCGCTGGTGTGTGCTCCGTTACTGGGAAGAAAACCAAAAAGGTTTGCCTCTGCTCACACAGTACAGCTATACATCAAACGGGTCGTGCAAAGGCAGGAAATGGTATGTGTTATGTTACAGTCTTCTTACTAGCGACTATAAACAAAGGCTGTTTAATTTCTTGGCTTTTAACTCACTTTTTAGATTCCAAAATGCTTATTTCCTGAATTCTTGCTGTCCTTTCGGAGTGCTCTGAAGCGGGGAGGATTGGGCAGAGGTGAGGACGTGCTGCCCATTGAGAACATTACTGGGCTGGGCAGCGTTCTTGCAATGAATTGCATGATGAAAATAGAGGGACTCTGAATTGAAAACACTCTGTTTTATTTAATTAGATGTTCAACTTGATGGTTAGGATGGAATCAGGTAACCATCTAGTTAATTTCATCATTTCCTGTGAGGCAAGAGATGGCGTGGGTCAAATCGTCAAGAATCCTTGGGAAATCAGGCCTGGTAACCAGAAGGTCCAAGGCAGGACAAAACTCAGCCTCCTGATACTAACAGGAAGGACCTTCAGAAATGTCTGCAGGCACTGAGGCTGCAGAAACAGCACCCCTTTATAAAGAGGGAGGCACAGTTCAACCCACGCTGGGAACCTTGGGAGAAATCAGGGAATTTCTCTTGAGTAGCCAGAAGCATTTGTGAGGAATGGGCCCTTCACGATGCACTCTGGAGAATGAGTTGGAACTTCACCACCTGACTTAGAGGAATTGCCTCAAGACATGCACACCAGTCTCTCGGAGGGTCTCCAGCAGGGGGTGTCCCAGTGGCCACAGCAGTCACTTGGTCATGAATGCCCTCTTCATGTTCCAGGTTCCCAGCCTCACAGTACAGCCCGGGATCACTTGCCAAACCTTTAACTACTTGCAGCTAAATCTTTGCCCCAGAGTTGGCTCCTGGGGGAATCCAAACGAAAACTTACACAGTTCATTTAGAGTCCCAAGCCAGCAGCCACAGTGACCAAAGGCCACAAGCAGACTTCACAGACCCTAAGACTCCTGTACAACTTTAAGCATGAGGGCGGAGACTGTGAGTGAATATCCAGTAACTCTAACTATATATACCAACACAATTTCGGGTAAATCTGCTGGGAGGTCACGGACTGACCAGTCAGTCTGGCCACTCAGCAGTTGTGACATGCCTCTGGCACATACCTGTAGCTTCTGGAAGTCAGAGGTCGGTGGAGGCTGTGGCTCCCAGTCCCCATCATCACACCCTCCTTAGCAGGTGGCATTTACCATGCCAGCCAGCCTTGGAACAAGTCTTATCAGATCACACCATTTATTAAGGGCACAAAGCAATCTTGTTTCCTGTGCTTAGGTTGTGGGGGAAGTCTCTGTCCTCCACCCATTGCCTTGCATGAAAGTTTCACTCCCGAGGTCAGCACACTGAGAAGGCAGAGCAGTTGATCCTGCAGTCCGTCAGCTGATGTGAAGGCCACTGGATCCACAGGGTTTTCAGACCCCACGCTGTGCTCAACGAGGAGGGGGGGTGTACTGCTGGGCCTAATGGGTATTTTTATCCTGTAGGTCTCAAGATGGGGCCTCTATATTTCTAGCCACCTACATATCCCAAGTACAGCACTGGCTTCACCATGGAAAGATGATAACATTCATGTGCATCCCTAACCCTCCAGGTAGATTTTGAAGGCATCGAAAGTACTGGGTAGCCCTGGCTAGAGTGGCTCAGTGGGTTGAGTGCTGGTCTGTGAACCACCGGATCGCCAGTTCGATTCCCAGGCAGGGCACATGCCTGGGTTGTGGGCCAGGTCCCCAGTTGGGGTGCATGAAAGGCAACCGCATGTTGATGTTTCTCTCCCTTTCTTTCTTCCTCCCTTCCCCTCTCTCTAAGAATAAATAAATATAATGTTTAAAGTGCCTACGTAGCCAGCTTTGGAACTTGGATTTCTGTTTATAGCATTTCAAGCCCTAACGGCTCCTGGGGTGGAGATTAAAGCTTACGTACACACACACATGCACACGCACTCCTATGTTCCTATGAAGTATTTAAAGACCATACGCATACTATAATAATAGCTAACATTTATTGAGCGTTCACTTCGTGAGGTGCTTCAAATGAACATACTGTAAACCCTCCGGTACTCCAGGGGGGTGGGATCTACGAATGTTGTCATTTCACACATCAGAAAGCTGAGCCTGAGGGATGTGAACCCCCTTGCCCCCGGCCCAGTTGCTAAGTTGCAGGGGGTTCTGACTCAGGCTGTCTGGCTCCAGAGAGCCCAGCTCCTTAACCACTGCACCGCACAGCCCCCAGCAGGGGCCCGGTGCCACAGCTCATTTAAGAAGTGCTGAAACGTGACACCCATACTGTTGCAAAATTTGGGAATCTCAGAGCGCACAGGCAGTGCAGTGAGTGGCCCTAGTGCCACAAGAAGACCACGCCCCATAGAAGGAGGACCTAGATTCCAGCTTCACTCTGGTCTCTGGAACACGGAGTGGCTCTAGGAGTTTGGCCTCACTTCACTGGAAAGAAGAGAAAACTGATGTGTAGGGCAGGGAAGCAAAGACTCAGAAAAGATACACGGTCTTTGGTACTGAGATCCCAGGAGCACCTCCGACCTAAACCTTCAAATACATTATGATTTCTCTTTTTGACTTCTTAAGTTACTGCAAACCAGAGTTCTAATAATACGTCCATTAAAAGCTCTCAAGCTGAAAAAAAAAAAAAAAAAAAAAAAAGATCACAGGATTATTTTAAGAAGATTCATCTGCAGCAAGAGAGAAGGAAATGAAAGCAGAGAAAGTTTCTAACAATGATCCAGGCAACAGAAAATGATGACACAGAGACAATAGAAAAGAGGAAAAGGAGGCTGGAAGGGGACATGAACATTCTAGGTCCTTCTCCAGGTTCCATGATATCCTTCTGGTGGCCAGGTAGTTTGGTAATAGGGTTTTCTCCCTCCCCAGAGGAACCAATATACTCCCGTATATGCTGTTTGTGTTTATAATTTTTTAAGAATTTATTTAAAATTTTTTTCCAACATTTTACTATGAAAAGTTTTGCTATCAAAGTTTGCAGAATTTTGTGACTACCCCATACTCCCATACCGCAGCCCTGGGCCTCTCTCCACTTGCTTTAGCACATATCTAGCCATCCACCCATCAGTTCCTCTTATTGTTACTGCCAAAGTAACTGCAGACAACAGTGCACTTCCCCTACACAATCTGGTAGTAGTGTCATCTAACACAAGTTCAGCATCTGCCTACCTTCCTTTTAATCTACAAGTTAAATACAACTGAACTCAAGTACCTACCCCAAGTTTTGGCATACATCTGTATAATCCAAATCCTTATTGAGAGAGTGTGGCCATCATTCCAGAACATTCCTTCATGCCCCCTGCCAGCATCTCTGCCCCCATACCCCACCCCCACCCCAGGCAATCTCTACTGATTCCTGTCCACCCTAGTTTGGGGAGGGGCTGTGTTCATTGCTCCATGAGGCCACTGCAGCAGTGTCCCAGCTCCGAGCCCGGGTCCCCGGGTACGTCCAAGGGATGGCATGTGGTCTGGCTGCATTTCTCCCTGGACCAAGACAGAGAATGGTGTGCACGGTGCCCTTGGTGCTGGGAGAAGTAAGCATTCATCAGGCCCAAGCCCCAGTGAGGAGAATTTGAAAAATCCTCCATTCAGGATTTTAAAAAATAAAAGAGCCACACAGCCTTTTATAAAAAATAGCACTCAAATCTAAATTTTAAAAAAGTAAACTACTCAACAAAAACTGGGCTGGCTAGCAAAACCAGTAAGCTTTTCTTAAAAGGCCAAAAAGCCCAGGGGATTAGATACTTCATATACTTGAGTTGCTAAAAGTAGGTGGTGGAATAAGCGGACTGAAAAGAAAGGAAGAAAGAAAAAAAAAAAAAAGAACCCGGAACTGAACCACAAAATAGGCTAAAATGTCTGTTTTTAAAGACACAAAACCACCACAGCAATTACTTCCCTCTTCAATAAGTTACTCGTATGACCATGGCTGGCCTGGTTATCAATACTTCTGTGCGAGATTGTGGACACATTCTAGTTACGTTGGAACGCAGACAGGGTCTTGCTTCTCCCACCCGAGTGCGAATACTTTAAGGGCGGTACATTGTGTGCATGCACACGTGTACACGGGAGCTTGCTGGTGGGGAGGTTGTTGGGATGCATGTGGAAAGCCTCCGGCGCTATAGGCCCTGTCCCTGGGTGGGGAGGGGTCCTGGGTGCTCAGTGTCCGTCTGCCCTGCCCCAGGCTGGTTTTATAAGCACTCTGGAGCTCCGCTAAGGGGTTTCCCCCCGAACCAGGACAGCTCCAGGAAGGGCTCAGGAAAGCGGCGGCAGTCCAGACTCCTGCCCAAGTCCTCTTCCAGGATAGGAGGGGACACAGAAAGGCACAGGAGCCGGGAGTCTATTCTCAGCAGGGACCCCTCCCCAGCCAACCTGTTTCCCATAGATGGGAAGACCCCACTCTGCACCCCCTCAGTCCCCCTCCCGCCCTCACCCAGAAACCAAGGAACAAGCAAAGTCAGGAGAGACGGCCGCTGTGAGGGTGTCCAGGAGCTGTACCACCCATGTAGAAAATCGGAGGAGAACCTGCTAATCAATAGGGCCCTAATCACCACGTAAATATCAAAGAACTGAAGCTGGTGAAAATGTGGCAGCAATGAGGCCTTGTAAGTTCCAAGAGGGTCGTCTCAGAGCCGGATCTGTGACGTAAGGAGGGGAGGGGACAACAACGTATTTTCTTGTCCTGACTGAAAGGGAAGGGGCTGCAGGTGGAAAAGGTCAAAGAATCAGAACTTCTCCCAACAAACACAAGGGGCGGGTTCCAATCTGGCAAGTGGGTGTTCAACAGAACGAGTTAGAGACCCTCCTCCCTCACACCACATCCCCAGTGTACCGGGCGGCTCTCTTTGCAAGGAAAGTCAAGGCCTTTCTGCTTTCATGGTTTAACTGAACTCAGGACCCTTCCAGCAATCAAACGTAATTCTCATTTCACACACCCCCCACCAGGGGAGAGGGGCAGTAATACTCAATTTCAAGGATTCAAAACACTGCTTCCTTTAGTCACTCTAATAGGACTCTTGCCCTATTTAATTTTTCATCATAGTGTTTTATTACCTCTTGAAATTTTAAATATTTGGGGCCCTGGCTGGTGGCACAGTGGATAAGGCACCAGCCTGCGAACCCAAAGTTCACTGGTTCGATTCCCCAGCCAGGGCACATAACCAGGTTGCAAACCAGGTCTCCAGCCAGGTCCATGGCTGGAGGTGGGTTTGAAAGGCAACTATGCATTGGTGCCTCTCTCCCACTCTGCCTCCCTCCCTTCCCTTCTAAAATAAAAAGAAATCTTAAATATTTGGTTATTGATGTTCCACCACCTCCAACTAACCAAACACACACACAGAATGAGTGACAGTAATTATTCCATATTTTATCCACCACACCGAATACAGTATTGCTGGTAAGTTGTGATTTAATTTCTGCAATCAGGTATGATGCAGTGAGATACAAGTATAAACTTCCATTGTACATCCAGAAAATAAAAAGCACATTTATACAGATTCAGTCCATCTGCTTATTCCATTAAAAAAAAAAGTCTGAATGTAATTAAAGCTAATTTATCTTCAGTGTAAAAACTTGGAGGTATAAACAAACTCAAGGTATTATATACAGTAAATTAATGTATATTTCCAAACTTGCACAGTGCAACATGTTAAAAAAGAAAATGGTCTCATTTTAGCTTTAACTGTTAAGCATACCCCACATTTCAATCTTGAATAAAAATGTCACAATATATAAACCCACTGAGAATTCTGTACACAAATACAAGTTTATAGAAATCTGATTTCAAATATAAATACATAAATTGTCATGACCTTCCATGTTATAACAGCTTATTTTTCTACTGTAATTTTTTTAAGTCATAGAAAAATATTTCAACGCACATTCAACTGCTACAGCAAGGACCATGACCTTGGGTCTTTAAACCATCTTTGTGAAGTGTGAAGCATCGCGCTGGGCATTTCTGGAATGAAAACTACCAAGATCCTAAGACTGAAGAGGCCACTGTATAAGTATTCATGCTATAATGTGGTACCAAAAACAGTGAGCTCCACAGTGCACCTGGGGGCAGAGGAGCAGGGGTTAGTGCTAGTTTGGGAAGGCCCACAGGGAATCTGCAGGTAGCGAGTGAACTGGTGCATTTGCAAAATCCCTCCTGCGGGCCTAACACCAACCTCCCTGGAGAGACTTAAGGCAACCGAGACTGGGTGTGCGCTCCGCCCAGTGCACGAGTCCTGCCCTCCCCCAGCCTCTGGCCTCTCAGCCAACGACCCTGACGCAGCGGCTCGTGTGTCCCGCGGCCTGGGAGAACGGCAAAGCATGTCTGGTATGTACAAGACGAGTCAGTGCAAACTGAGAAACTTCTTTGTCAACAGTTTCAAAAGTTCTTATTGCCTGTGAGCAATGGAAAGTTTTTCTAATCATGTAATATTTAAATTAAGATCTATACCAGAGAGCAAATGTATGTAAAAGGGAAACATTCCATTCGAAACATTCTAACATTAGATCCCCTCTCCACTTCCTTCAGTGGGGGTTAATAGGGTCCCACGGAGAATGAAAAAACTGGTCCTTACAAAGTGTACTTTCCTGCATTTAAAAATATAGATCATTCGACAGCAGACACAAGGTTACCAGACATAGGTAAGTTTCTTCTATGGCTTAATTGCTGAGGTACTATATAACCGTCACTTCTGACACTTACGCTTCGCTGCTTCCCTAGGAAAGCCCCGTTCAAAGTCATCCTCCTCATCGGTCTGTCAGGGGACAGGAACGGGGGGGTGCCCTCTGAGGGGCTGCTGCAGGGGACCTCCACCGCAAGTGCTCGGAGCCTCTGCGCACTACTAGAAAAAGGCAAAGCAACCACAGCGGCACCTCGGTGCTCGTCTCATTTTGACAGAAAACCTGTTTCAGCGCTCGGCGCTTGCTCGGCACTCCTCAGACTGAGTTCACGACGAGTCCCGAGGTAGCACTGCACTTGCAAACACCAAGAGCCTCCAGAAGAAGGGAAGCCCCTCCGGGCAGAGCAAAGAGGGCCCCCAGTTTAGTCATTGGTTAGCAGCAAGCCCCTGGGCGCGTGTGCACCACAGCAGGGCAGCACAAGGGACGCGGCCAGCGCACAGGGTGGGCAGGCAGGTCTGGAGCCGTCAGCATACACAACAGGGTGCAGGGGCCGGCTCACCCGGCACCCCACACGAAGTGACAGTCTGCGCAGGATGGAGGGCACGGCTGATGTCTCCAGGGTTTCTACAGGCAAGAGCGTGCCCGGGAAAAATGCTGTGGTTTGTTTAGGTAAATGCCATACGTCTCAATACCTCTATCTGAATCTTTCCATTCGCCACACACACATCACATAAAGCTGCACTTGCTCCGAATGAGACAGGTTAGAGACACTGACTACTCCCAGGGGCTGGATACGTTATCTTGGCACACAGAGGATCTGAAGAAAGAAGTCCAAGAATATCAAACTAAAGCCCTTTTTAGTAGTAAACCAGCTCCTGCAGCCTCTGTATAATACTTACACATCAGATAACAGCCATAATTCTATCATGGATCATGTAGTAAGTCCTTTTGATTAACAATACTAATGACACGGTTTCAATTGCATAGTCTTTCCAGACCATGAGAGAAATGAGAACCAGCTCTTCTCCGGAAAGCCCAGGTCTCCTCCTTCAGAGCTCGGCTCCTCTCGCAACAGTGAGCTGTCGGCCTCACACACCAGTCCAGAGGCCAATGAGCTGGACTCCTGTCCCAGTCGCCACTAAACAGAGGTCACACATCCCCCAGATCCACAAACTCATCTTCTCGTTTGGCCAGATCTTCTTCATCTCCCAAAGCTTTCCAACCACTGGTGGGCAAGACGGGCTTAGAGGAAGGTCGCTGCAGCAAAGCAAAGGGAAACAAAGAGGACAGGCGGACGGAGTTGCGCAGCAGGGAGGGGGCCTCTGCCCGGCGGGCCTCCTGGTGGTGGTGTCCCTCGTTGATTTTCTCTTGTAGGCTCTGTACTTCCTCCATAATTTCAAAGAGTCTGCTCATGGTGGCCACCATGCCACCTCCCAGAATCTGGGCTTCTGGAACCCAACGCAAGTAGCGCTGGGCCCAGACTTTGATCTCCGGCCCCTCGATGTGAGGCAACAGCAGACCATGGTAGTCCGTGGGTTTGCTGTGCCAGCTGTCGTAGAACTCTCGAAAGTTGTCTTGCAGCTCATCAGAAGAATTAATTAGTTTGCTAATTCTCTTGCCTAGAAGATTTTTAATTAAATGATCTGTCTCTTCCCTGAAAAATCCTCTTTTGGGAGATGACTTAGATTGAGTGAGTGGCAAAGAAAGCTGTCGTTGATGCTTCAAGAGAAAACACAATAAAAAGCTCTGGTTAGCCTGACAGCATAGGTACTGTTACTCCCAACAAAGACAGGGCCATAATCCTGCGCTAACAAGTAGTAAGCCATCAGAATTGCTACGTAAATGCAAATCATTAAAATGCTGCAACACAGGGAGGGCGGGGCTTCTTATCCAGTTCAAGTGCAGGTGTTGGCTGTGTTACACACACGGATGGGCAGAACCAGGCACACCTGGAGCTGTGCAGAAATGTAGGCTGTGATACACAGGGAAGCCTCCCACCCCCTCCCCACTGTCCCAGGAGCGCCCAGGGGCACGAAGGGCTTGCGAAGAACAGGTTCAACAAGATAAGGTGACAATTTAGGGGAATTTGAAGGTGATGTCTACTCATTCTCTTTAGGGAGCAAAATGTTTCCTTTTTGAAGATACTGGAGCTTCTAGTGTTCTGAACCGGCAAGGAAGCGCTGCTGCCCACCTGAAGATCCCCCCCTGCGGTGAATCACCCTGGAGGCTATCAAGCGCCCAGTGGGAGTTCCCGCCTCAGTCTGGAGGAGTCTCGAGTCAGGCGGGGGCAAGAGCAGTCTGAGGAACTGACTACATTGGCCAGGTTGTCTTGTCTGACAGACTGCGTGCAAGAGAAAAGTGTGCGAGCTTTCACATGGCTCTTCCTCCTTGGTAATCCCATCGCGGCCAAAGCAAGGCACTTTATTTTAGAGGGTTACGCTGTGGAAGGGCTGTGAAGATGGGCAAAGTGGTCAGAAGGTTATGAGGGGGCCCCCAGTGGCCAAAGGAGAAGGTAAACAAGGTGGAAAAGCTGTTCCTCCCCAACTCTTTTGATCCTGAGGTGTCCATTTGAAATAAGAAGACAAAAGTTTTATTCGCAGGCTACACTCATACAACTCTCTAACCTATTTCTGCCAGTGGTTCTTCCCTGTAAAAAACGTTTTCTTTATCATAAAGGAATATTTCCTTATTATAGAATGTGGAATGACAATTAAAATATAAAGAAAGCAAATCCATCCAGCTCAGAGCTGATGAGGATTTTTGACTTTCCAGCCAGGATAGGGGAACCGAAGGCCAGGGGCCAGCATCCGGCCTCTCTACCCCTGGTGATCCAGGTGAGGTGGGACAGGCAAGAGAGGAAGACAGGTGGAACTGAACAGCCACTGATTGCTGACAGCCACCAGGTTCTGTGCTCAGTGGTTTGTATGCACAACTGACCCAGTTCTCAGAGTCACTGTTACTGCCCCATCTTACAAAGGAGGAAGCGAAGGCACAGTGACCCAAGGCCCCAGATACCAAATGCCAAAGGTGGCTTCACTCACAGGCAGCCTGGCTCCAGGGCGTGGGCTCCTAACAGAACCCTACTTGTCTGAGAGCCCTCCTCTCCATCCCCTAAGTTAGCGATTTTTCAACCAGTGTGCCACAAGAATGTTTAAAACATGCCACCCTGACTAATTCAGTCAGGGGCACAGGCCTCTTCTCCCTAAGACTATCAAATTTTACGATGGCCAACGCAACAACATCCATTTGGTTTAAGTGAATCAAAACTAGACCTAGCCCTGGCTGGTAGCACAGTGGATAAGGTGGTGGCCTGCGAACCCAAAGGTTGCAGGTTCGATTCCCCAGCCAGGGCACATAACCAGGTTGCAAGCCAGGTCTCTAGTCAGATCTGTGCCTGGAGGCAGGTGAAAAGCAACCATACATTGATGTCTCTCTCCCTCTCTGCTTCTCTCCCTTCCCTTCTTTCTAAAAATAATGAAATAAAATCTTTAAAAAAAAAAAAAACCCAGACCTATTATTTTTGTCCAGCTGGCCAAAAAATGTGTTTTCTGCATGCCATGGAGTTTCTGTGTACCATGAGATGGAAGAGATTGGAATTCAGTGCCCAACGTGAAGAGTGCTGAAGAGCAGCCAGGTGGGGACAGCACCACGTGCCTGAACCTGGTCCAGGGCTGAGGCTGTGGCCAAGGCCCCACCTGAGCAGACCACGGCCCCTGCAGTCCACAAAGCAGCACTTTCTGCCACCGCCTCTTCAGCCTGCAGAGCTCCTCCGAGGCCGTCCACCCACTGGGCAAGTGGCTCCAAGCCCGACATCCGATCCCCTAACCCACAGGCTTCAAAGTCCCTAGTTGCTCCAGCCCCAACTAGACCTTATCGCATTCAATCTGAGACTGGCCAACCCTTTGGCTCAAAACTCTCTCATGGATCAATTCCTGGAGCCTGGCTCTCTGCTCCTACCTACAAAGAGAAAGGGCACTTAGAAAAACTGCATCTGGGCCGAGAAACGCAATTAGTCTTACAGCGCAGAGCTTTGGTATCATCTAGTGCAAAAGTAAGGAGTAAGAAGTGTACACGAGCCCTGGCTGGTAGCACAGTGGATAAGGTGCCGGCCTGCGAACCCAAAAGTCGCTGGTTTGATTCCCCAGCCAGGGCACATAACCAGGTTGCAAGCCAGGTCTCCAGCCAGGTCTGTAGCTGGAGGCAGGTGAAAGGCAACCATACAATGATGTCTCTCTAACCCTCCTCTCCCTTCTCCTCTCTCTAAAAATAATAAAATACTTAAAAAAAAAAAAAAAAGAAGAAGAAGTGTACATGAGGCCACCAGGGGGCATAGCACATGAAGAAAAGCTGACCTCTGGCTGAGCCCATTCCCAGCTCAGGGAGTTCCGATCTGGCTGGCAGGGAAGAGGTTAAACCTGTGGGGGAACCCGGGCCTGCGGACCCTCCAAAGGGCACCTGTGGCTCTGGGCTGTCGGGCAGCGGGCACCTTCTGCAAGCACTGGCTTGGGCTCACCTAGGTCCCCAGGCCTCATTACACTGCAGCCACCCGTCAGAGAGCCAGCCAGGCCCCCTGGAGCCTTCAGGGCGGGCAGGGGCAGAGGCACAGCCTGCGAGAAGGCATCACCCAGCACTGGCCTGGGACTCTCTCCTTTGTGGGGTCTGTGGAAGAAATTCCAGGCCAGGAGACAGAGCCAGAAAATGTCATGGAAATCATGTATCATCTAGGGAACTCTGGGGATTATTAACTAGTCGGGAACAAATACCTAAGCGAAACCCAAATAACTCGACATTGTGGTTCACAGCACAGGGCCAAACCTGGGCTGTGCGTTTCCGTAAATACCAGAGCCGCCACGCCCACCTGCTCACACGCGGTCTGCGGCGGCTGTGCACGGACATGGGCCAGGACGGGAACGTTACGGGTGCTTCTCACGCAGAAAGGTCCTCGCCATTGAAGACACGAGCCGGTACGAACAGAGGAAAGCCCACACAATCATATTCCTTTGGCCCCACCAGCCATGTGCTTGGGGAAGGCGCAGGATTCCACACCACATAAACATTTTGGCAGCAAGATCCCCAATGACATCAGCAAATGGCCAGGTCTCATCGGGACAAAGGCCGACTGGCTGAAAGCAGAGGGTTCTCACAGACCCTGACAGTTTGCCTGCCACAAATCCCAACTCTGCAGGCTGTTTCTAAATTCATGTCACCTTTATCCTTACACACATGGGGAGCAGACGAAGGGGGTTAGGCACGTGGTCACCTTACTTTGAAACGCGTTCCTTTCCGCTGGCCTTTGTCCAGTTTTGGCTTTTCCACATACAGAGGGTTTCTGAGCAATGTCTGGGCTTTAGGTTCAAACTGTACAGACCAATCCCACACGGTGAGCAGACTCACAGGCTTGCTTTGTGCATCCTGGCTTTCCCTGCCCTGCCAAGACAAGCACAGGTGAGGACGGCCTCCAGCAGGGCTGAGGAAGCAAACACTCCTCTGAGACAGGCACCAGGAAGGGCTCCCGGCGCTGCGCTTTCAAAGGCTCGTTCACTAGGCTTTGGGTGGGCAAGGAAAGAGGGAAGGAGGACACGTTATTTTCCAGGAGCTCATAAACCAGCCACTGTCTTGGGCCCTTTCACAACCCCCTGTGAAGTCATTACTATTTTCGCAATTTTACATTTGAGGAAACGGAGGCTCGGAAAACTGAAACGAGCTGTCTGAGGTCACGGAGCCAGTGGGCAGCAGGGCTGGGACCTGAAGCCAGGGCTGGATGACTGAAAGCCCAGGTTCTGTGCTTCCACTGCTCCGAGGGGCAGGTCACTTGAGCCCCGAGGCCCGCAGAGCGCTGGTCACTGTAAATCTGGCAGCCCGGCCTGGAAGTGCTTGCCCAGCTTCCCTGCCCGGCTCATCTCCCTTCTCTTCCGAGCAATAACATCAGGCAAATGGAAGAGAACGTTGTTTCACTCCCAACCCTGACATTTGCTCCCAGCTCCAATGTTTACTATGTGACCGAGGACAAGTGACTCATTGTCTCTGTGCCCCAGCTCTCAGGGCCGCTGCCACTACAGGTCCACAGGGGCTGACAGGATGGACAATCGGCACTTGGGAGAGGCCTCAGACAGTACCGGTGCCAAATCAATTCCATTTTATCATCGACCTCGCTGCATCCTGCTTGTGAGACTTCTCTAACACCCAGGTTCCTAAGAGGGACTCTTACCATGTTAGTTTCTTTTTGATGAGGCGAATTGAAGAAGAAGGTGCTAAAAATGGGTATGTACAGGCTATCTGACAAAACTGTCAGGTAAGTCTCCGTGAATTCAAACGCTGGGGGATGCTGGTGCACCAGCTGCCACACGCAATCTAGGAAAAGCAGGAACACGGGAACCTACGTGAAAACGAGAGACAGGTTACCGAGCGGTACCGAGGGTGCACGGCCGGCCGTCGCGGGCAGGGGCCGTCGCGGGCAGGGGCAGCCGCTACTGAGCACCATCAGTTCTGGACAACGCAGCAGACTCCACTCCACTCCAAGTGGTAAATCTGCTCAACTGAAATCCTATGCTCACGGATTAGTAGCAATATTTGGCAGTACCTACCTGTGTCACATTTCCAAGATGAACTATGTCAAATTCAGTATGGATAAGCATTTGCTGTTGATTTCAATGACAGGAAACACTAACTATGAACCCCAGTTAAGTGAAATGATATTTCCGCCAAAAGAATTCCATTGATTTTATTACATAAAAAAACTACATTCAATTATTTTGTGAATAGCCCTTTCTCCACCCTCAAAATGAAAACCCAAAAGACGACAGGGGAGGAGGCAGATGCAGAAAAAGCTTCTGATACTTTTTCACAAATGTACTTTTAACTGCTAGCCTTCTTTATTAGCTACCAAGAGGCCAGTATTAGTAGAGATGGCAGTTTCCAGGGCACCTTGTCCTTCAAAGTGTTTATTCACTGAGCCACCAGTGACCCTGCCAGTGCTGAGACAGGTCATGCTCCATCCTGTCCTTCCCAAAGGCCAGCCAAAGTCTCGCCACAGCTCACAGGAGGGACACAGGCTGGGAACCCAACTCTCTTGTCCAAGTCCAGTGTTGAGCCATTTGTATCACCCAGTTTGCCTTCAAAACTCTAGTATGTCAACGTTGACACTAAGAATATTTACATTGCAATTTTATTTCATACCTCATTTTACACTCAATACCATTAAAGAAGAGTAAAAACCGTATGAACTCACTGTGCAGTCAGGAAAATGAACCTGGAAAGCATGCGTGACTTCTCTAAGGGCTGGGTGAATAGCAGAGCAGAAATTCTCTTCAGCCTTTTTCCCCATTAGAAGTGAGGCCTGTCAGTCCCATTTTCTTAGATCAAAACACAATCTTCCCCACACGGTTACCAGCTCTCTCCATCCATCACATTATTTGAGTCCCATAAGCTTTCAAATTAACTTCCCAGAAAGGCAAAGTCCATTCCAAGAATAAAAGCCAGGGGTTTCCATTCAGCTCAATGAGGTGCAAGAGAACACAGGCCAGTCCTGAAATAAGCCTTCCAGGAACATGCCAGGGCCTTAGGGGTGAGAGCTATATGGCTCTCTGGTCCCACAGCGTGTGTGTCAAGCTGCTCAGCACCGCAGACAGACACACTTATTATCTAAGCATAAGAAAAACCACGAGTCACACTGCTGACATACAGTAGCTCTTCAGGTGATTTAATTCAAGTGCCGTTTTCATTTTTCCTTCCAAATCACTAATAATACAGTCAAAGAGGTCTGTCCAGCTGTGGCGAAAACAAGCAGACCACCACAAAGCGGGGGCTCATTTCCCCTAACCAAACTAGAACGCTCGCACTCCTGTGCTGGAGCCCTGAGGCCCAGGCGTCCACACAGCCAGGGCAGAAGGGGCCATGTGTGTGCGCCACTCGGACACAACACTCAGGCTCTGGTCATGGGTGGCGCTAACGTCACCCTATGTTTACTGCAAAAAGGAAAAGTGTAAGGAAAAGTGATTTTGTGTTATGTACTTTATATAGAAAACTTGGATTCTGAATATTATTTTTTGCAAACACTGAGAAGAAATTATAGGAGTTACTGAGTTAATTTTTATTTAAGTTTTATAAATCAACATTACTCTCACCATGGAATATGTACCCACCCTTGGTATGTACCATCAAGAAGAGAACACTCGGAACACACTTGCTAATACCACTTTCCTCTGGGAAGGATCTCAACACCGTTTAAACATTCAAAGTCATCCAAGGGCACGCACCCTGATCACAGCCTCCCCGCTGAGCTGGCACCGTGCGCGCTTGCAAGCACTAACTCTACGCTGGGAGGCAGGAATTGAGACTGGGCACTTCTCCCAGCAGACGGAAGTGGCTGGCGATGTGGACACTCACTCACCTCCTCCTTGTCACTCTGACGGAGATGGTTGCAGCGATCCAGGAAGCAGTGCCCGCCCATGACCCACTCCTTTTGGATGAGGCTCTGGAAACCAGCGCTGGTTCGACAGTGGGGGTCCATCATCACTTGCACCAGAGAGGAAACGACGCAGCAGAGGTCTGAGGCGTTCTCTTCTGGGAGGGGCCCACGAGTGGTGTCAAGAGGAAGGAGAAAATGAAGTGTTAAAACCCTACAAAGAACACTCACACTGGCACAGCTAACAGCAGGGTCCCCAACACCAAGGGCTGCTACTGCCAGTCAAGCTCTAAATCCCTAAAAACTATGGCCAACCAAAAAAAGGTCACATGTTCAGACTGAAAGACAAACTGCCTCTAGCCAACCTAGTAGGGTTCCAGCACACACGCTGGCCCTCAATCTGGATTGCTCACTGAAGTAATGCAGCACTGCAAACCCCTCATCAGCACGTGGGCATCCAGACACGCTCGCAGCGAGGGTGGGTCATCCGCATAACGGTAACCTGCCGGACTCCACAGACCCAGGTCACAACCCCCTGCTGGTGTGGCAAGGTCTCCATTGCAGACTCAGCTGCTTTTCAGACTCACTCAGAATTCCCCCTGCTCCCGACTCCCTCTGCGCTGAGAAGCTGCGTATTTCCAGGCTGCACCCTAGGGCTCTTATTCTCAGCTCCATGGCTCTTTCAGTCTCTGTCTAAGGAGCAGAGGACCAGCTGCTCATTGCCAGGCCCGGAGGGGGAGCTCCAAGTGCCACCCTGGGAGTGCACTGCACAAAACCCATTCGATGGCAACTGATTCCAATCCTTGCTTAAGTCATGACTGGTAGCAAATAAAAACATCCATCTCCATCCATGCATTTGTCTTGAGAGTTTTAAGGTCCCAACAGTCAGGGTCTAACATCCCCAGAGCTTCCTCTTTACGAAAAGGAGAAGTAAAGTCCGAGTTGCTATTTTAAACTATCCATGAGGACGATGGTGCTGGCATTAATGGGGTTGGAGAAACTGAGTCTGGCTGGCAAGCAGGGAGGTGTTTACACCACTCAAACGCTCACTCAGACCTCAGATCATGCAGCACTTCAGGGCCGAACCTTCCCTGTGCAGCTTTCTGCCTTCCAGGAAGCAAGTCTAACTCTGAACACAGGGTGAAAAGAAACAGATTTTCATTTTTGACCTCCTAGTACCCTCCGTTTTCAAAACAAGTTTCACCTTTTAAGGGCCTCTGCTTTCTTGCCTTTGAAGGATGTTGCTAGCACACCCCTGGATACTAGGAAGAGGGCCCAGGAAAGGAGATTTCAGACGAGACTACTCAGTAGTGGTCCGTCTAGGTACAAGTGACATCTCCACCACATCAGCTAAAGATCTGCATTTCATTTACGCAACAGTGTGGTCAGTGCACGTCTGACCCTGGGCCCACCTCTCAGACCCTAACCTTCTTCTCTCCTCCTTTCACCGGTTAGGACCCTATTCTGTTGTTGCTGGTAAGGCCTTTTCCGGTAGTGTGCTTAGGCCAACTCTCCGATTAGGCTGTCAACTGCTAAGCACAGAGCTCTCCACACAATAGGTGCTCAGTAAATGCATTAACAGCTAAGCCAGCGAGCCAGCATGAGGTGGCACAGGACACAGAAGTTCTTCCAGTCTGCCCACAAAGGCAAAGCCTCAGCAGCCACAAAGCTTGTCGGAGAAATGATGAAAGCCCCAGGGTGCAAAAGCAGGAGACACTCTACTAAATCCGAAATGCACGGCTCTAAGGAGCCTGAAATGTTCTGAACAGGAGCTAGGTCTTACCCT
This sequence comes from Noctilio leporinus, assembly GCA_004026585.1. Classification (NCBI taxonomy): domain Eukaryota; kingdom Metazoa; phylum Chordata; class Mammalia; order Chiroptera; family Noctilionidae; genus Noctilio; species Noctilio leporinus. Next base: position 135,054 of record PVIW01001275.1, on the reverse strand, counting down.
AGCTCAGGCCTAACTCGTTCCAGCCATGCCTCCGTCGTGTGCCGGCTTAGCTTTCACTCGCTGTGAACGTCTGCGTCCTGTCCTCACACAGCAGGTTAAGCCCGCTGAGGAAAAGGAAGTCACAGGCCACAAAGTTTCTATGGCAACGGCACAAGATTGTCAAATACAAACATATAAAAAAAACAATTAAACCATCCACAGGTCTCTTTCTATAAAAGGGCTTATTAAAGATTGTAACTTTAACCAAGCTGTGTTAATATACAACAAAATCCAAAATATTAAGAAATGTGAGCTTTGGTAAAGATACCAAACAATTCCTTTCTGGGCTGCAAACAGATCTGCCAAGTTCCAAGTGAAAGAATTTATTTTTAAACTGTAACACTGAAATCCAATGCAAAGGATTCTGAGGGCCGGGCAGAAGAGACTGGGAAGGATTCCTACACTAGTTCATCCCTTGTTCAAGACAATTCCAGTCACAGATCTGTAGCTACAGAACCAACTCTCAAGTGAAGGACAATGGAAACTGCACTTTGTGCTTTTAAATACAGTACCTAAAAGAAGGACGTTCATGTTTTGTGCTTCTAGACACTCTATAACCTCTATTGCTTTTTTCAGGCAACGTCTAAATGGAAAAGAGATAAGAAAAAAAGGCATTAGTTCTTCAGCTTGATATTGAAATAGGAAGAAATTTAGAAGGTAGTTGACTTGATCCTTAGTTTTCTATCTAATTCTTGCTAAAAGCCTCCCAAAGAAACAAATTATCATTTATATTATTCAGATATTGCAAGACACTCATTTGCCTTAAAATTTTCAGAAGGGAACACCAAGCTTGATGTAAAAACGCTCCTGGATGATTTCTAAACTAGAAATTCTCAGGAAGAGCTCAGGCCTGCGTCTGGTGGGGAGTCCGAGAGAGACCCACAAAGGCCACATCTGGAGGGAGCTGCATGTGCACATTGTTTAATTCAGGGTCACCTTGAATTCGGTCAGTGTGGTCAAAAAGATCCAATGATCCAATGTGCCCAGAAATCCTTTGTACTGCTCTCTCCCGGTGCACTATTCCCTCTGAGCTGTGGCCGCTGTTGGCACTTGGACTGGTAACAGCCTCGCACATGCCGTTCCCTGCCTGCAGTGATGCCTGCCCCTCCCCTGACACTTCAACCAGTGAAGGATGCTTGACCTTCTCTCTGCCTCACAGAAAGAAAGGTTCTTTTATGACACTTATCACTGTGTGCAATAACACATTCCAGTTACGAGCCCCGCAGCAGACTCTTTAAAGCATATCTGTTGCCCTGGCCAGTGTGGCTCAGCAGGTTGAGGACCAGACTGTGATTCAAAAGGTTGCTGGCTCAATCCCCAGCCAGGGTATATGCCTCAGAAGCGGGCCAGTGTCTCTCCCACACTGATGTTTCTCCCTTTTTCTTTCTCCCTCCCTTCTCTTCTCACTAAATATAAATAAATAAAGTCTTTTTTAAAATTTAAAAAACGGCCCTGGCTGGTGGCTCAATGGGTAAGGCACTGTGGCTGGGGAACCCAAAGGTTGCTCGTTCGATTTTCCAGCCAGGACACATCAACGAGGTTGCAAGCCAGGTCTCCAGCCAGGTCTGTGGCTAGAGGCAGGTGAAAGGCAACCATACATTGATGTCTGTCTCCCTCTCTGCCAGGCTCAACCTAATTCTAAAACCCTAAATGACAAATTGACGTTAATCATGATTTTTAATTTTTTTTAAATAGGTAATGTGCATATAAGGCACTGAATTCTTCTAAAAAGGTATTCAGTACCAAATCTGCACCCCACCACTGTCCCACCCTGATCCCTCCTTGGAGGCCAGGCATGCCCCTCCCAGGGCCTCGAAATACCTCGCCCAGTCCAGAGCAGATCTCCTGGTGAGCAGGCAGCATGTCTGTAAATTCTGATCAAATGTGTGCACACATAATAAATAACAATTTGTAAAATCAAGAGCCCTGAATAGGACATGTGATCTAAGAATACTTAACTGAAATATAAAACATTGAAATTATTTGTCAATTTGCTTTGTCACTCTGAATTAGAGAACTGGGAAATTCACCCACAAAACAATGGCTTGAAATACCTGATTATGTCAAGCCAGCTGCTACTTTCCAATAGAGAAAACCATTTTATGTCTGTGTCCCAAAATTCGGTACTGTTATCTGGAAAAAAAAAAAAAAAGAGTAAGGTGGTTTGCTCACATACTGGCCACACAACACCTGTGCCACTCGACCACGATGTCTGAGCGCAAGTCCAGGCCCTAGTTTCCATTCTAAGTAAAGGGCGCCTCCTATGTCAGCTGAAATGGGGTTTGAACGGTAAAGCCCTGGAGTCTGTGGCAGTCAGAACAGGTTTTTGTTGCTCAAATAAAGGGTGCCTATGATATGGACACGGAGCTAAGGCCCACCCTATACTTCAACACAGAGTGTAACATGTGTTGGGCAGAGATAGCAACATCCAGGCTGCTGCTCCTAGAAGAGGAAAAGCAGGGTGCATCCTGGTGTCATGGAGGCCTAAGGGGGAGACCTGGCTTCCGCAGAAATCCCAAATGTACAAATACCTTGCACACCACTATACATGCCCCCAGCCCCCCTGATGCAGAGAGCCCTGCATTTTACAGAAGTCTATCACTAATCCAAATCAAAGGCAGACACTCCAGTAGGTCCTGAGTGACGAAAACAAAAGTGGAGAGTCACAGTCCTGCATTAACTAGTAAAAGTTCTTACTCTCTTCTCCAGGTCCCTATTTTTTATTAATCTATTTTATAACACGCATCACAATGTATTTTAGTCAGAGGTGCCCACTTCTGTTTCCCTTGGCATCATATGCATTTTACCTCCAGTGCCTGTCATAGTTAGTACATAAAAGAGAACTTCAGTAAATGTCAGCTGAATAAATGAATGAATCCTGAATTAGTTAGGTTTTGCTCAGCTAAAAGTTTGGAAAAGTTACCTGTAAGTGTGACAAATCTCAGAGGGCAAAGACTCTGAGAAGAAAAATTAGAAGAAATAATAGCCAAGCTTAATTAAATACGATTCAGGTTCTAAACTGTTCATAGTGGGCAGCCTAGGCAGGATGTGGGTGGGAGTGGCTGGGATGGGTTTATTTCACTTTCTACTTTGTATATTTCTCATTAATTAAAAATGTATATATATATACACACACACACACCCATCCATACACAGATGCATATGTGTGTATATATACAGTATGTATGTATACATATATAAATCAGAAAAATATTTCCACGGGTGAGGGCGGTCCATTCCTTAAGTCCACTTAGTCAGGCACTAAGAAAACAAACAGACCTGGCTGGTGGCACAGGTGCCAGCCTGCGAACCCAAGGGTGGCTGGTTTGATTCCCAACCAGGGCACATGGCCAGGTTGCAAGCCAGGTCCACAGCTGGGGACATATGAAAGGCAACCGTGCATTAATGTTTCTCTCCTTTTCTTTCTCTCCCTTCCCCTCTCTCTAAAAGTAGTAAGTAAAATCTTTAAAAAAAGGAAGAAAGAAAACAAACAGATCACTCCCTTGCTACATCGCCACCGGCAAGCCAGCAAGTACAGGCACTGCACCGTTCTGCAGTGCCCACCGCTGAGCAACCGGTGTGCTGAGGAAAGTAGGGAGGGGATGGGCGGCCCTGTGTTCACTTCCACGGGACGGGACAGAGGGAAAAGCCTGAAGGCAGGTGAAGGGGAAGCGTGGCGATGGCAGCTGCCGGCCCCTGCACGCCACGGCATCGGCCCTCACAGCCACGAGCCTCCACACACGACCGTAGGAACTCAGGGCCCCAGCTTCCACCTGACCCACATGGTATGTTTCCTTAGGTAACAGAAAGGTTTTGATCCACCTTCTCCTTACCTATCAGAAATAGCTGCTTAAATTTAGAGTATGCGGTCTGGATGTCCTGCAGGGATACAAAGTTGCTTGACAGGTCTTCAGTTTTGACGATTTCATAGGGTGGCCTGTGAATAATCCTGTAAATTCTAGGTATCAAAAAGTAATGAGAGATTACAAGGGCAGGCACGAACTGGAACTAGAACAGCTTATTTCTCCTGAGCACTTGCTACGTGGCAGATCTGTGTGAAGAGCTTCGGAAGTGTCCTCCCACTTAACCCTCACAGACAAGAAAGCACCACAGGGTGGCCCGTGCCAGTCCACACAAGTGGGAATGGAGGTGCCCCTGCCTGGCCCATGCTCGTGCAGGCCATGCATGATCTGAACTAAGGCAATTTAACTCCGGAGTCCATACCTTTTGTTTTTAATTCATGCACTTGGGGCATTTTTTAACTTTTTATTTTGAAAATTTTCAAGCATGCAGGAAAATAGAAAAGAAGACCACAGTGACTGTGTATCACGGCCTCAATTTGACAGCTGTTAACACACTGTTGACCGGCAAATTTATACAAAAGCTAATCCAAGTGCAAACACGAGTTAACTAGTTATTGGTCAACAACATTTGGGCTTGAAAACATGAGTTTTTTTGTGACCGGTCAACAATGTGTTAACAGGCAGCATGCCACTTCCCCCTAAGTGCTTCAGCCGCACCTCTAAAAACAATGCAGCAGACATTCTTAATGATTTCATTGTACTCCTTCTGAAGTAATTAAAAACAATCAGTCTAGGTTGTATCCTGAGCCCTGAGCTCTTTAGGGGGAACAGAAATGGACATACTACTAGGATTGTTCCCCACTCCTCAGGAAGTAAGAACAGAGCCGAATAATAACAAGCAGTACTGACCCCTCCAAGAAGCTCTTCTGGGTTTGTAAAACGCTATCATCTTGCTCTTTGGGTAGGGCTGACATTTTCAAAAGGGCACATCCATTATGGTAGGACCAACACCATATCTGCAGAGACAAATAAAGGTTTTCCAAATATAATATACACAACCCAAGAGGGAACAGGTAAGCTTGGCATTTAACTCATGCAGGGAAATGTGTAAGTTCAGTATGAAATGGCTAGATATATTCAATTTTGCTAAGCTAAGGAACAGTTGCAACAAAGTTTGATTTAGTCTTAAAAAACACAACAGGTCTAGGTAGACACACTCAGACTTACTTGTGGTCCAACAGACAGCTTTTGACCTGGTTTTAGTGCTGGGAACCCAGATGAAGATAACAACCTTGTTATTATTATTGGGATAGGGGCTATCGCTGGAGTGCAGCTCATGTCACGATCTTACATGAAAAATGACTCATTTAATTCTCACTCCAAGGCAGGCATGACTACGATGCCCATTAACAGGAAGAAACTGAGGCTTAAAGAGACCAAGAAACTTCCCCCAGTTGCACAGCCGGCCACAGCAGCCTGACTCCATAGGGCACGCTCCACCTGCATGGCAAAGAGGGACAGCTCCTGTCACTAGAAAGCTCACCGCAGGAAAAGTGGGGAGATGGCTAGTCAACATGCACTGATAGAAGACCAGCATGGGCAAGGCACTGGATTAGGTTGTGAGAGGGTGTGAAGAAGGCTGAGATACTGTGTCTGCCTGCTAGGAGCTTACACTCTAAAGGAGAAAGAAGTTTACTGATCTGATTAAGTAATCCACATCAGGAGAGAATTTCAAAGAATAACATAGGAAGGGCAAAAGAGGGAGAAATCATATGAATGACTGTAGTAAGTGATAAGTTCCAGTGTTCCTCTGGAGACAGTGGGCATTTTCATGTCTGTTTGCTCTGTTTTGCAGAAACAAAGGATCAGACCTGCCCTTGGGCAAAGTCATCTGTCCAGTACAGCCTGAATATAGGAGAGGGTGGCGGAGTCCATTTATGGACCTTGTGCCTGGCAGAAAGGCCTGGCTAAGGGTTCGAGAGCAGCTAAAGCCCAGCCCCCACTCTGCTCAAAGGTAAAGCACAGGATTTCAGCAGCCCAGAGTGGGCATCTTGTTCCTCTGCGATGGATAAACCATACCTCGGACACGTAAGCAGCAGCAGGGGCCGGGAGTCGAGGGGTCACACAGTCCAGGGGATACTCGGCACTACACTCCCAGAGTCTAATGGAGGAGCCAGCCTGGAGAGGTGATGTAATCAGTGTTGGGTATGCTGTGGGTATTTGGTGCCAGTAGGATATCCGTGTGATGCTATTCTGGAGGCACCTAAGATGAAGGTTCTGAGCTTAGGAGAGGAAGGCAGGACTGGGGCTCTGGACATGGAGCTGACTTCCAGCTGGTGGGGAAGAGAGGCAAGGACAGAGGTCCACAGAGAGGTGGACGTGTTAGAGCACTGAGACTATTCAAAGGGCCCTTGCTGTCCCCATCTCCCTTTTGCAATATCGTGCCAAGCAACGTGCAGAACTACCACAGTTCTTAGTCCTCTGCCAAAGGCAGCAACATTCTGAACGCCCAAGCAGTCCTGCACCTCTAACTGGCACAGCTCATTCCGATAAAGGGGGAGATGCTCTTAGCAGCAACAGGTGAGAGGTTCTAGGCAACTGAGTGATTTTAATACTTTTTATCTCCTTTTCCGGAACAGAAAGGGTGGCCCTTGGTGTCCAGCCAGAACTTGTTTTATATCTGGGGCACAACCATAGCTCTCAGTGCTGAGGAGCTGAGGGGCAATTCCCTGACTCTCCCTCATTTGAAACAGGAAGTAGGAAACAAGCAAAGTTCTTGGTTGGAGAGAGACTTCTCACAGGAATTTAGCAAAAAGCACACGTCCTCTCCTATTGCAATAGATTCTTTCTTTCCCTCTGGGAGACGGTTCTTAGTACGAATGACTTGATGATAGATTAGAATAATTCCTTAATCCTGTTTATCTAAAAAAAAAAAAAAAAAGGAAGGGGGAACATTATTCATTATTTCATATATCTTAGTGTCTCTCCTCTTAATAAAGCCAAAGACAGAGTTTTAGGGCAACAGGTACAACTGGAGGCTAGAAAGCAGGGTAAATAAAGAAAGGAACTAGTAAGGAGGTAGGAGGACCAAGACAGTACTGTGTTTCTAAAACCAAGACAATAATTCATTATTTATTTATTTATTATTTATTTATTATTATTATTTTAAAGATTTTATTATTTTTCAGAGAAAGGGGAAGGGAGAGAGGCAGAGAGAGAAAGAGAGAAACATCAATGTATGGTTGCCTTTCACCTGCCTCCAGCCATGGACCTGGCTGGAGACCTGGCTTGCAACCTGGTTATGTTGCCCTGGCTGGGAATCGAACCAGTGATCTTTGGGTTCACAGGCAGGCACCTTATCTACTATGCCACCCGCCAGGGCTTATTTTTATTTTTAAGATATTGTATTTAGAGAGAGGGGAAGGAAGAGAGGCAGACAGGGAGAGAGACATCAGTGTATGGTTGCTTTTCGCCTGTCTCCAGCCAGGTCTGTGGCTGGAGTCAGGTGAAAAGCAACCATACATTGATTCTCTCCATCTCTGCCTTTCTCCCTTCCCCTCCCTCTAAAAATAATAAAATATTTTTTTTAAAAAGGCAAAAGGGAGGGTGTATCAGTGTCAAAACTGTTGCAATGGCAAGGGGTGCTGGGCCGTGCAGGCTCAGTGCCTTCTGGGGTCCAGTAAGCAGAATGAGGGCAGCAGGGACGCAAGCAGAGGAAACGAGTTCAGGCCCTTCAACTAGGTTTGCAGCACAGGGAAAGGGAACAAGACAGTAGCCTGCCACTTAGGGAAGGGCTGCTTCTGGTTAGGGAAGAGTTGAGGATGTCTTCAAAAAGGGAGGAACACGTGGAAAGACACATGTGGGATGCGGAGACTGACGGACGCAGGTTCCAGACAGAGTAAGGGCAGAGGACAGCAAGAGCTCAGGCAGAGGTCTGGATCTGAGATGAAGGAAAGAGGAGCACAGGGAAACAACCAAGAGGCAGAAAAGGAGGGTGTGGGCCAGGTGGTGGGGGGAGGTCTTGTGATGGCTGTCCAAAAGCCTTCTGAAGGATGGGAAAGAGTCTCTGAGAGTAAGAGAGTTCAGGATAGAATCACGAACTTCAAGAGAGAGAAAAATGTTTACAGCAGCCCGGGGAAGAATGACACAGGCACCAAAAGGAGCTAAATAGCAGGCTAGATGGCTGAGCAGAACAAGGACCCAACCAAGGTAAGATAACAATTTCCTTATATCCCACTAAGAATGCTGTGCTGTTTGGCGTAAATGATCTACAGGCACATCCATTAGCCCCACAGCAAAAAAGCAAAGACAGACAGACAAATAAGTAGCTAGATACTCAGGGTTGGAGGCCAACAACTCTAGAACAGCAGCAGAAGCACGACAGAATTGCCAACACTAGAGGCTTCCCTGAAGAGGAAGTGAAGGCAGAAGAGAAGACTAGGTGAAAAATCAGGGTAAATAGCATAGAGATAGGAACATTCTGGAACCAGACAATGGTAACAATTACACAAGACTGTGAATATACTAAATGTCACTAGTGGTAAATTTTATGTTACCTGTATTGAAACTCTGTGTTCCTTGGAAAAAAGGTATAAATTCCACGTGTGTAATATTCTTCTGCTGTTTATTCACGCAAACTCCACTAAAGACTTTGAGGCCACATAGTTGCGGCCAGTGACCTAATACCATGAGAGCACCTTCCTGCAATTTCTACCAGTTACGTTGCCAACTGCTCACTCAGGGCTTAGAACACAGAACATCAACGTTCCTGGCAAGGCCAAATGGAGAAGCAGCCTCTTCTCACACATGTAGACAGACCTTCACCTTTGTCTCTTCCCACAGAGTGCACCCTCTGTTTCTAATGCATCTATGAAAGGCTGAAGGATAGACCCTCATTTTCATTCTTCTAAGACAGTGATTCTCAAAATGCAGTCTACAGATCCAAGATGCAGAGCCCAAGGCCCTTCAGATGCCCCGAGAATAGTACTGAGACACAGTCTGTCCTTTTCGCTGTGTTGATACCTGCACTGCTGCTGGGGGACACAGCCAGTGCCTAGCTCCAGTCAAGGCACCGCCACCAAGTGGCACTGCGCCTGGAACCCTCCCCTGCCTCATACTTGCAGAAAACACACTTGGCTTCACTTGACAATGCCCTTGATGAGAGATTAAAAATTATTAACTATCAATTTTGACCATTACATTGTCAAAATGTAATGTCTTTTTAACATTCTGCATGTCAATGTCAATGTCTTTTTAACATTCTGCATGATGAAATAGGAGGTAAGCATCAAAGTACAACATTTGTCTAAAGGAAAAAGAACTCATAAAAAACATATAATGCAAAATTTTTTTAAAAAAGAGCTCATGCAATTGAGCTGAGAACTGAGATAACTGATTTTTATCATGGAATTGAAAGAATGAGGGATTGACAAATTATGGGTGTTCACATTTTGGTAACTGGTAGACAGTCATTCTTTAAAAAAAAAAATGAAGTGAGCCTATTACTTCAAAGAAAACAACTGACATTATCACTAGTGATAAAAATTGAATTTTCTGGATAAGGTGCTGGCCTGCGAACCCAAAGGTCACTGGTTCGATTCCCCAGCCACGGCACATAACCAGGTTGCTTGCAAGCCAGGTCTCTAGCCAGGTCTGTAGCTGGAGGCAGGTGAAAGGCAACCACACATTGATGTCTCTCTCCCTCTCCGCCTTTCTCCCTTCCCCTCTCTCTAAAAAAAAATAATAGATTAAAAAAAAAAAATTGAATTTTCAAGTAAAAATTAGAAATTTGGAAAACTAGTCTCTGCCTTTTTAGCTGGACAGCTTCCCAATATTTAAAAATAAATGCGACTTTTATATTATATAAGGAAATGTCAATATCTGGACAGTCTGTATTACCTAGCGAACCAATATTTTCCAGATTGAGCCATATATAATGTTATAAAATCACGCATGCTTTAAGATCCATTCAAAGTACAAGATAAACCAATGGATTTTAACTTAGCAGAGAATGAAAATTTTGTTGATAATGTTTTCAGGTTCCTAACTGTAATTAACCTTTAGGAAACTAACACTGATCAATTTTTTTGTGTACCATCAAATAATATTCTCAATTAATGGAAATACGTATCTGTTAGGCTGATCTTTTCTTCATGTACTTCAGCCAAAGCCTAACATACCATAGCAGATTAAATGAAAGAAGCATATAAAATAATTCAGCTATCTTCTACTATCAAAAATGCAAAACAGGGCTATTCTTCTATTTTTTAAAAATTTGGACAATAGTCCTGGCTGGTGGCACAGGCCTGCGAACCCAAAGGTCACTGGTTCAATTCCCCAGCCAGGGCACATAACCAGGTTGCAAACCAAGTCTCCAGCCAGGTTCTTAGCTGGAGGCAGATGAAAGGCAACCACACATTGATGCTTCTCTCCCTTTCTCCCTCCCTCCCTGCCCTTCTCTCTGAAAATAACGAATAAAATCTTTAAAAAAAAACCTTGGACAATATAGTTATCTGTCATAGAAGTATATTATTTACATTAGCAGGTTATGTGTTTATCACTAAAATAGTTTTTTAATGTTGCAGTTTTAATTTTTAATATGGCAAATATCAATAGATACAACAACATAAATAAAACTCTTTGAGATCCTCAACCATTTTTAAGAGTGTAAAGTCTTCAGACCAGGAAGTTTGAGAAGTACTGCTCCAAATGAAAGGTTAAAAACTGGTAGGATGGCCCTGGCTGGTAGCACAGTGGCTAAGGCGCCGGCCTGCGAACCCAAAGGTCACAGGTTCGATTCCCCAGCCAGGGCACATAACCAGGTTGCGGACCAGGTCTCCAGTCAGGTCTGTGGCTGGAGGCAGGTGAAACGCAACCATACATTGATGTCTCTCTCCCTCTCTGCCTCTCTCCCTTCCCCTCTTTCTAAATATAATGAAATAAAATCTTAAAAAAAAAAAAAAAAGAAAGAAAGAAACTGGTAGGACATGAGCTAACTTGGGCCCAAAGGCATGTTTTTTAAACCTTTGAATCCAATGCATATATTTAGAAATCAAGAAAACTCACATAAAAATCCACATCTGAGGCTTCTCCTGAGAAATCAGGGCATCTGGCAAGACCAGGCCCACATGCCCATGCAGCATAACTCTACTGGCACGGGGGGCCGCCACCTGGGGTTCACTGTAAGGGCCACACCCACCCCTTGCCCAGCCTGCACTGCTTCTGGGCTGGTGGCCCTGCTTTCACATCTCGCCTCCTCTATGGCAGTGACCTTTCTGATGAACCAGCCATGTGCACAGCATAGCATTTATTTGTAATTCTTGTTCCTCACTAAATTCCTGCAGGCTTGGCAACTCTCAACCACGCATTAGAAACCAGAGTAACTGCCAGAGTCTTGCTTTCCTTGACCAATGACACATTAACTATGGCTCCCATCCCAGTCTATCGGGTGAAACTCAGTAAGCTTTCTGTTGTCTCTGGGAAGAACCTGGCCACACCCATTCAAAGATTAAGGGTGCAGGCCAAAAAGTTTTAAACCCTACTACCCTTGGAGGGATCAGCTCAGCCTCAAAGTGATTTAGGTGTTAAATCAGGCTGGCTTTCAACACCAGGCAGATCTGTAATCCTCTTAAAGCTTTTCAAGAACTCATTGCATCTGTGAACATTTTAGCACTGGATCCCTGAGAGCTTCCCGTCTAAGAGACTCCCCCAGGGAGCTCTGAAGATATTTTTGGATCCTCTTGGACTCAGGACAAACTCTTTAGTACCAAATCCGAGGGCTTTAAGTAGAACAATTTGCCAAGAAGGGCCGATGGGCAGCCCACAGCTGTTAGGGTTCAATGCACTTACTGGTATGCCGTGGCCCTGAAAGCGTGACACATTCTCTTCAGGAAGAGGGGTGGGGACAACAAAGTATGCTGGCAACCTAGAAGAAAGAGATGTCATCAGATTCAGTACGAGAGCTAATTCACTAAATATGAAAGCTCAGCATTAATACACAGGAAGCCAAGCAGAGCGGTTGTTAAGGACCAGGGTAGACAAACTCTTTCCAGCCAAATCAGTCAAGAATCTGAGTTCGAATCCTAGCTCTGCCTCTGATTCTGGTCGCTACAGACAAATTTCGCCACCTCTCAGGGTCAGTTCTCTCATCCACAGAAAGAGGGGATTGGAATATGTGATATCTCAAAGTAAATGAGTTCCAAAATTGGGAGTGATCTTTCTCATCATATGCAGTGACAATGTAAGTAAGCACTTGTGTTGTCTTCCGTCAGGCTAATATGACTACTGCCCATTTTATCAAGTGCTCTAACAACACTTAAGTGTTACTAATGAATATATGCCAGACTCTGTTCTAATTACTTAATAAGAACTATTCATTTAATTTCCCAACATCACTATGTGGCATGTACTATTATATTTTCAAGCTGACAGATGAAGAACCTGAGAAACAGCATTACTAAGGCTCTTCCCAGGTTATGCAAGCAGCATTAGTGGAACTGGGACCTAGCCCCCAGCAGTGTGACTTCAGCCTCTACCTGAGGAAATTTAGGTTCTAAAAATAACACGCCTGTTAAGGAGGGACATGGGAAAGATAGATTTCCAGAGTTGCAGAGATCAGAGATGTACGGGACACCACCTCCTCCTCTAGTTAGCAGAGGCAGCCTTCTTTTAATAAGAAGGTCACCTAAGTTTTATGCTGAGGAGCTGTGAAGATCTTTCACTCCTGAAATAAAGCCTCTGGAGAGATAAGAAGGTGCCTGTGGGGTAGGAACTCCAATCAGATGGTGTTTCTGTGCTGCATGCATGAAATAAACTTCTTCAAGTTTCAATATCCGGTCATGGGAACGATTAATTTTCCAAGCTGAAGAGATCCGAATTTGACTGTGATCAAGCCATTGGAGCAAATCAATTCTTAGGGGATGAAGCAACACTTCAAACATCACCAAGGGGCTGTGCTCGTCCTAATCCAGACTGTGGGAAACTCACAAATGGCTCAGTTTCTTCATACGAATTATAAGAAAATGATGGTGAGTGAGCCTACAGATTGAGACATCGAAAACCTATCCATTACAAGATATCCATCTCACTGAGTCCTAATTAATGATAAAATAGGTAGAAAGATAAAAGAGAAATTGTTTTAAAATTTATAAAAGAGTCAACACTGAGTCAACACTGAGTATGAATGATATGAAAGAGCTCATGTTATATTTGAAAGTTTTGATAAAGGTTTTATGGTTATACTTATAAAAGAGAACCCTTTTCCCAAGTGTTGGGAGTTGTCCCATGCAGCAAATGCTGAGCCACACTGAGCCACAGCTCGATTCCAGGTCAGGGCACATGCCTAGGTTATGGGTCAGGTCCCCAGTTGAGGTGTTTATGAGAGGCAATTGATCAATGTTTCTCTCTTACATCAATGTTTCTCTTGCTCTCTTTCCCCTCTCTCTAAAAACTAAGTAAACAAAATCTTAAAAATAAATAGTCATTCATTCTCAGAGCTGTATACTGAAATATTTATGACTAAAATGTGATGAGCTCTGGGGTTTATTACAAAATAATCTAAGGCAGGCATATAGAAAACAGAATGAGCAGTGACTTAGTAATTGCTGAAGCTGGGTGACAGAGAAAACGGAATGCATCGTATTCACTTTTTTGTATGCTGCCTGAAATTTTCCATTAGGAACACCTTAAAGGTAACTAAAAATAAAAAAGCTCCATAGTATTGTGATATAAAACTAGGTTTGGGAACCAGTGGTCAAGACTAAGATAACCTCAAATCATCAAAATATAGAAGCAGTATTTGGCTTTGAGGTTTTGAAGTGCTTAGGGTATTTTCCCATGTGTCTGCTTGAGTGCGTGGGTGGGACAGCTCTCAAATGCCCTTGTCACTGAAGTAAAAACTTATCAGCGGCTCTCAAATTCAGGCTGCCCAATACCATAGAATAAGAAGAAATATTCTTCCTGTCCAGGCTCCATCCAAGAACTATTCTCTATCAGAAGCTCAAAAGCTCTCCTGATGTGCAGTCAAAATGAAAATGGCTGCTACAGAAGATCCAGCTACTCGAAGTATGTGACAGCATCACTGGGATGCTGGAAAAGAAAGCAGGTTCTTGAGCCCAAGGCCTAAGGAACCAAGATCTGCATTTTGGTGAGTTCCCAGGAGACTCCGCTCAGCGGGACCAGACACTGTGAGAAGAAGCGGTGCTCCAGAGGGCAACGCGCACACAAATTGGTTTCTCCGTGTCATAGGACAGTCACTCGAGGGGTTTGCTTAAACCCAACTTCCAGCTTCTTCCCCAGAGGTTCTGTCTACAAAACTGGGGTGGGGCCATATTGCTTTAAAACATTCGAGTGTCTTACAGTGCTGGTTAACTAGTTCATTTTTTTATGTCTTTCACTGAAGGGAGGAAGAAACTGTCAGAACCAAGTGGATTAGCATATGTACCAGTCACTCAACAGAGAAGTTAGGAGCATTTTCTCAATCCATTGAGATGTTGCTTCCAGGTGATTGTTGTCAGTTTGGCTCAAATAAACTCACACAAATTCAAAAGGAAGTAAGGGAGGGCGGGAGAAGGGAGGAAGGGAGGGAAGTTACTCAGTGGCGGAGAAGGGGCTGGAGATGTCCTGTCCGATCCCACTGAACTACAGGCAGCTCTGTGGGACTCCCAATGTCTACAAGCAAGTAACCCTCCCTCCTGGGATGGCAGTCGTTTTAGTTAGTAGGATGAGTTCAGAATAGAAAGTAAACAGCTCCTTCAAATACAGGATGCTTTTATTCAAGGGAAGTTGTATGATCTACTGAGGCAAAGCCTGAGTTAGGGTGAGAGAACCCCAGAACAACACTGGAGCAGCACTGTCTTCCTATGGCGGCGTCAGTCTATTGACACGTTCCTCAGTTACACATATCCCATGGGGTTAAGACCTTCTGACACCTTCCTAGGGAGGTGGGACAAGAGAAAGGATTTGCAGAAGGAAGAGACTGTGGTACTGAAATAGCCAGCTCTCACCTTAGAGTATGGTTATGCAGACACTCAAGTTTTTTATTCTTATCCAAACTGATTGGAGTCCCCTCTAACTACTGATGGGCTTTCATTAATTTATTATCCTATCTCCTATTTCTTGAGTCTCTCATAAATCCAGGCACCACACTTGGTTCTGAGGCTAAAGGGCGGGGCAAAAATAGTTTTACAATTGTGAGTACACAAAATAGTTTATTCTTGTATTAACCTTTGTTAACTGTTGTATTACTTGTCATACAAACCCCTGTAAACCTACTTTTGCCACACTTGTAATGATGAACAAAAACAGTGTCCTTGATTCCCCGGCACTACCTTCTCTCCCAGGTGTATTTCTGATGTGCTGACATCTATGCAAATACCAGTGAATTTAATCAGTACATGGCAGGAATTTTTCTTAACAGTCCTGGGAATGGGAACGTCTCCCATCAGTTTCAACATCACATGGCAACCTACTACCTCCTAGGAGAGGGGCTTCCAACCCCTTTCTGAATGAGAGCATTCCCTTTTCAAGCTTCATAACTGTACAGGGGAGAAGGGGCCAAATGGGGGTCAGGATGGGAGTGGCATGTGATACAACACTAACCCTGCAGGCCCCTGCCACTGTCACCCCAGTTCTCACTTCTACAGGAGGGCTAATCTTACCAATGTCTGAGATTGGTCAGCATCAAAACTCATGTGCTGAAGAGACCCATTAGAAGCATGAGTACCAAATGCTCTACCCATAGGGATTTCTTCCCAAACCCCCAGTGGATGCCTGAAACCACGGACAGTACCTAATACTAAAGACCTTGTTTTTCCCTATACGTACATACCTATGATGAAGTTTAATTTGTAAATAGACAGTAAACGATTAACAACAATAACTACTAATAAAATAGAATAATTACAACAAAATACTATAATCAAAGTTATATGAATGCGGTTTTTCTCTTTCTCAAAATATCTATGGTACTGCACTCACTCACCTTTTCTCTTAAAGGAAACACTTCACGACTTGTTCGGCATATCAGATTTGCCACATCACTTACCCCTTGCACTTTAATGCCGTTTTTGAGTAAAACAGGGTTACTTGAACACAAGCACTGGGACACTACGACAGTCAATCTGATAACCAAGATGGCTGGTAAGTGGGCAGGTGGTATCCGCAGCGGGACATGCTGGACAGGCGGCGGGATGACCCACATCCCAGGCAGGACGCAGTAAAACGGCATCAGAGTTCATCATGCTACCCAAACATCATGCTACCCAATCTATGAACTGTTGATTTCTGGAATTTCCCATTTAATATTTTAGGACTGCAGCTGACCACAGTAACTGAAGTCATGAATAAGGGAAGATGACTGTACAAATTTTTGAAACTGTTAGCAGAGTGCTGGGGCGTTAATGTTCTGAAATGGTAAGATTCGTTTCTAAAAGAGAATTATGCAGAGTCAACCTTTAAAATGTAGGTCAGAACACATCACGCTTCTGCTCAGACTCCTCCTCACTGAACTATATATTCTCCTGAAAGTCTCCCAGCTGGTCACTGTCCAGCGGCCCCTCTTCCCTGGGCCTCACCTCCTACCACTCGGTTCCATGCCCCTCCTGTCCGGCCCCCACTCCCTGCTGTTCCCCACGCAGCCAGACAGGGTTCCACCCCAGGGCCTAGCCAACCCTCCTGCCAACTGCTCCTGTTCTCCCTAACTCCTTCCCTGATCTCTTTTTCCCTACAGCACTCATTTATTACCTTTTAATATTTTATAAATGCTCACTTATTCTATCATCATTTCCCTCCACTGTGATGACAGCTCCAGAAGGGCAAGAATTTTTAGCCTCGGTATATTTAGTAATAAATATGTACTGCAGAGCACATAGTACTCGGAAATTTTTATTGAATAAATGAAATATCTGATAAGAGAAGAGCAAATAACACAATATAAATTCAGAAATGCCTCTAAAAATTTTATACTTAGATAACAGGTACAATAACGGGAAATACAAATTCACTTTTGAACATTTTAAGAGATACCTCGGGATATTAATGTGGGGAAATGGGACCTTTCTGATGAAAATGTAAAATGGAGTAGTTGCTGTAGAAAAGTCTGGCAGTTCCCCAAAAAGTTGAAGTCCGAGTTACTACATGGCCTAGCAATTCCACTCCTAGGTATTTACCCAAGAGAAGTGAAAATACACATCCACACAAAACCTGGCACTCAAATGTTCAATGCAGCCTTATTCATAACAGCTAAAAAGTGAAAACAACCCCCACGTCCATTGACTGATGAATGGACAGACAACACATGGTATTTATGTATATCCATGACATCCCGATACAGGCTACAGCATGGGTGAGCCGTAATATTGTAGCACTGTGCTGAGGGAAGGAAGCCAGGGATGAAGACCACGGAACAGATGACTCCACTTGTCTGGAAGGTCCAGAACAGGCAGGTACAGAGCTAGACCGTGGAGAAGAGGCGCCCAGGGCGGGGATGCTGTGAGAACAGAGACAGGACTTCCCATGGACATGAAGCTTCTTTTGGGGACGATGAAAATGTTCTCCACCTGACTAATGGTTGCACGAGTGTGTGAATACATTTTAGAACACAATATATTTCAAATGGGCAAAATGTATGGCATGTGAATTCAATCTGAATAAAGCTGTTTTAAAAAGCACAGCCCCGAGGACTTACCTTTCACAAACTTTGTAGCCTTCATTGACACTCACTGCTTTGTACTTCACATTGCCCTTGGTCCGCTCCAGCTCCCAGCACCAGTCCTCAAGTGTGTCAAACATGACAGTATGGTTCTTGGGGTTGGTGGCTAGTCAAATAAATTTTAAAAGACAATCAAATGTTATCGTGAAGTGCTGGCGTTTGAATGATGTGAAAGTAAATCCTCAGGCCTTAACTGCCTTTACTACACTCATTTTTATCTGAGCAGAATGAATTCACCGCTTAATCCTAACCTTGTCCCTCCTTTTTGTCATTTATCCAAAATTATGACTGAGGTTTTGTTGTTTTATACTGGAGGAAAGAAGTTGTTCTAGTTCCATTCCTTGCAAAAGTAATTATAGCTCCGTTTTCAGTCATCTGACCATGAGATAATTTATATAACATAAAAAGATCCTGGGGGGCACTAAAAGACAGGCTTAGCACAAATGCTAAAACCATATTTTTAGCCCTACCAATATGCGCATAAGGTGGCAAACTCATCCGAACAGCATGTCGGATTCTGGAATGTGAATCCTCTTCCAATTTGAAGATATGCTGCCAACAAGAGGATTTTCCAGTGTGACACCTGGTTCCCGAAGGCCACAAACAAAGCAGAGCCTTGAGGAGGGTCAGGGTCTGCTGGCCAACAGCTGCACCACGGTGACAATACCTCTGCCCCTCCTTCTGCTCTGCCACTACCTGCTAGAAGGAAATGCCCAGGAGCACTGCTCTGCCCACTGACCAGACCCTGGCCCTTTCCCAAGCCACAGCACTGCTTGTTGCAGGTGACATGCACCACAATAGTTTTGGGTATTTATACAGATCAGTTAGTTCAAGCCTTTGCACATCTTAAAAACAAGCATTCTAAGAAAAATAAAGTGTTTGATAAAACTTCCACCTGCTCTTTTTTTTTAATTTTTTTATTTCATTATTTCTAGAAAGAGGGGAAGGGAGAGAGGCAGAGAAGGAGAGAGACATCAATGTATGGTTGCCTTTCACCTGCCTCCAGCCACAGACCTGACTGGAGACCTGGTTTGCAACCTGGTTATGTGCCCTGGCTGGGGAATCGAACCTATGACCTTTGGGTTCGCAGGCCGGCGCCTTATCCACTGTGCCACCAGCCAGGGCTCCCACCTGCTCTTTTTAATAACATCAGATCATTATTCAGGGATGATAAAAACAATAATGATAAAAAATAACAGTAGTTAAGTTTACATAAGCTGTTAGTACTGAGTATGTGCTAGGCATTGTTCTGAACAGATTACAATATGAGCATCATCCTTATAACCCTACAGGTTAGGTGTTATTATTTTCTCCATTTCATAGATATGGCACAGAAAGGTCAAATAACTTGCCTAAGATCACAGAGCTAGGCAATGGCAGAACTGGAATTCAAACCTAGGCAGTTGTAAAGGTTTCCATAAATGAATAAATGCAAAAATATTTTTCCCATGCACATAAGTATTAAGGACCTTTCAGCTAAAGCACATTTATGAATTAAGCCTGAAAATAATTAAAGATGTTCAAATGGCAAAGAAGCCACCTCCATAATCTCTTAGTGAAAGCCAATTGGTCAATTCAAATTTATCTATTATAACCTTTACTTATCAAAAAGTAGGGGTTAGAGGGAGAAAAGAAGGGTAGAATTAAAATAGAACAAAAGATACTTCATATCCTGGGCCTTGCAGCACAAAAAGCCACCACAAGGTAATGAAACTGCCAAGGAAGGTCAAGGTAAGGATTTCAGCACACAGACTGACATGCTGGCCAGCTAAGAAATTGTCTACAATGGGTCCAGATCAAGAATCTGGACATGAGGAAGGCAAACTCCTAAAAAAAAAATAGAGGATGGCTTTTCAAATGTAACCCCAACATGTTTAGATAAATTACGGTAGTCAGCCCTGGCTGGTATGGCTCAGTGGATTTGGTGGCCTGTGTGCCACCCTGTGGACCCACACAGGTCACCAGTTCGACTCCCAGTTAGAAACCCAGCACATGCCTGGGTTTCAGGCCAGGCCCCTGTTGGGGGCGCACAACAGGGAACCAGTTGATGTGCCTCTCACACATTGATGTTTCTCTTCCTCTCTTTCTCCCTCCCTTCCCCTCTCTCTAAAAATAAACTTAAAATTTTTTGAAGAGAAACCCTTCTCAAGGGAGGCATTTTTTTTAAAGTAGTCAACAAAGCCCATCTCAGATTGCAACGAGCTGTCGCAAGCATCACCCTGTTCATCTGCACTTGCACTTACAGCGAAAAGATGTCATTCGCAAAGATGAACTCACTGAATTAAGAAACAAATTTTAGGCTCTGGCTGGTGGCACAGTGGATAAGGTGCTGGCCTGTGAACCTGAAGGTCGCTGGTTCAAGTCCCAGCCAGGACACATAACCAGGTTGCAAGCCAGGTCTCCAGCCAGGTCCGTAGCTGGAGGCAGGTGAAAGGCAATGATACATTGATGTCTCTCTCCCTCTCTGCCTCTCTCTCTTCCCCTCTCTCTAAAAATAATAAATAAAATCTTTTTTAAAAATAAAATTATAAAAAAAAGAAACAAATTTTAACTCCAGCTAACTATTTTACATCAGCGTTATTCATAACATGTCCTGCATGACATGCAGATACTCTCAATTAACACTCATTTAATGACTACATCCTCTGTGTCATATATTTAATAATTTGTAATCTTTAAAACACTTCAAAGGAAGCATGAACATGATCGTTTTCATTTTTTTAATGAGAAAACAGAAGCCCCAAGTTCACACAGCTATTAAGTAGCTAAACAAGGACCTGAACTCAAGTGGGGCAGACCCTAAAATCCTATCTTTTTCTGCTAAATCACCAGTTCCCAAACTGCAACCTACTCTCTCAGATGTCTCCATCTCTGCCTAAAATACCCCCCTGTGCCTACCAGACATCCCTACATCCTCCATGCCAGTTGGTGCTCAGCCTTCACCCTGACAGCTCCCCCGCCCAGGATATCAGGTACTTGCTTCCACTGCTTCCACAATGCCTTCCAACAGAGGACGCCTCACTCAGCTGCTTCTGACATGATGCTCTGCGCGGGCAGGGCTTTAGTCCTCGTCCCCTCCATACCCGGTGCCTGACCCACAGCAAGCATTCGACAAGTGTTTACTGAACAAGCAGTGAGCAACAGAGCAACTCCACATTCCAGGAAGCCTGGTATGTGCTGCTACACTAACATGCCACTCCCCGGGCAAAGCACACAGGCACAGCATCACAGAACCTCCATTTCCTATGGCAGTAACGAGCAGAGCAAGACTGCGGGGAGAGACCTGCAGGAGGAAGACAGGCCTCCGGGGCCATGCTGCACAACGCGAGGCATTATTAACGGCTAGTTCAGATGATCAGCCTGTCTCACTTTTAGCACTGCTCTCTTTCTCAGTGAACAGGATGGGAAATACTTGGAATCTTCAGTTTTCTGATGGGTTCTTTTTTAAAATAGTGCTAACTGTAAACCTTCAGGATTTACCATAAGCCATGTACTCTTCTAAGTATTTTACATATATTCCCTAATTTAATCTTCCCAATATCCCAGTGAGGTACACACCATTATTATCTCCATTTTACAGATGAAGCATCTGGGACGCAGAAAATTTAAGGAATTTGCTCAAGGCCACACAGCTTACAAATGGTAGACTTGGGATTCAAACCCAGGGCCTCTCAAGCTCTTCCATAAAACATCTGGTTCTCACCCGATGTGTTCTTTTATGTACAACTGTTCCACTTCTCCCAAAATATTTGTTACCAAGCATGTTTTGATTGTTTAAAAACGTTCTAGAATGCAAGACATTCTCTAGAGTCTTATGAAATAAAATCAAGTCTATTGAAGTGGAAAAAAGAACCTGGGGACAAAGAGGGCTATTTTAACTTGTCTCAATTTTGTTTCTCTATAATCTCACATCCCTAGTTACAATATATTGATTTTATCTTTCGTAAGAAACAATCAAGCCAATAATTCTTCATAAGACAACAAACCTAAAAGATAAGTAAAAAGTAACAAAGATCAAAAGGGAAATAAAAGAAACCTTTTTTCTTTTCAAAGAAATCTGAACTCCTCAACCAAGCAAACGTGACCAACTGCTAGAGAAGAGGAGAAAACACTTCATGAACGGTTTCCTCCCAATTACAGATAGATGTTGGAAGAGCAGCCCACCAGCAAGTTAAGACCCAAAAGACACTCACCTGTCCAGTTTTCTATAGCAGCTGCGTAGGAAAAGAGAAACAACCGCTTGAGCAGCTTAGGAGCCAGAGTGTGATGAACGATGCCACTGACGATCTGGAGAAGAAGCAAGTGATGGGCGGTCAGCGCTGAATTGTATGAGTTTCAGTCGTGCTAACAGGGTCCTGGGGCAGCACACAGAAACCCTCACTGGGATCTGCACCTGTGACAGCATCCCTTAGAATGATGCCAAATACACAAATGCTAACCATTTCCTCAGGTTTTCTAAGAGCTTTCAACTTCTACCAAAATTCATAAAGCATAGCCTAAGTTCTCAAAAATTAAGTGCTAAAACCCCTCAAGTGCCATATTCAGACACTCTAAAAATCTGACATTAAACACATAAGTTGATATCAGATGCTAACCAAAATACTTAATTATTCTGATCCATTTGTGGCCTTTAGGACTTCTTCTAGAAAATGAGAAAAAGAAATCAACCCATTGTGCTTTTTATTTAAGGTTCCAAACAGAAGTGTGTTTGGATAAATGACTAAAATCATCATTCAGAATGAAGTTTCTGGCTTCTCAGGGAATTTTCCACATCTACATCACTCTTCTGCTCAGAATAGACACTAAAGTCATGTTTATTATTCTAACTGAACTTCTACACCACCTGAAAGAAAATTAAGGACTTGCCTGTAAGTGTGCATAGCTCACTGTAGCCAAAACGGAGGAACTGGCCTCTCGCTCGGCTTCCCCTGATGTACTTTATCTTGAGAGTGGCAAGTCTGAGACCTTCAATATCTCAATAAGAGAAATCTTAGGAACCACAATGACCACTGTAACCGGTTCCCCCAGATACACACTTTAACTTGCTGTGGCTACTGGTTAAGTGTTCTAAAGTGTCCAAAAGCACAGGCTCATCTGGTGACTTGCTCTGCCCACCAGATCTATGTACGTGCTCCTCCTTCCACCGCCTCCTTCATCCAGGAGCTGGGGGTTACCACATTGCCTTTCGGAAAGGCCATCAGGGGCAAGGTGGGAGGGTGGCTTCCAGCTACTCCATCCTTCCCCCACCCAGGCTGCCTCCTGACCGTGGCTTTCCATCTGCCACCCTTTAGAGGCTCCAGGAATAGAAAATTAATGGACTGAAGAATTAAAGGTAGCATGTGCCAAGATAGACACAGGCATACCTTACCAAATCTGTCTCCGTTCTAATCAAAGCACAGGGGATTATAACCAATTTCAACATTACAGAGTAAAAGGCTCCCCTCAAACTACATGCCATGTAAGCAAAAGTTAGTGGGGGAAAACCTGATGGGAAATAAAACCTGAAAACGCATGCAACTAGTTACCCTTTTGACTTCCTCTTCTTTCGTGTACCTCAGACAAAAGTGGAAGACCCGGAGGTCTTTGCAGTAGATGATGAGCTTCTCAGGGTACCTCTTCAGTTGTCCAAAGAGAATCTTTTTCTTCTCATCAAACACTACACACAGGATAAATGATCAAATCAGGAAGGGAAATGATGTTGTAAGGTAACAAGTGAACGCTAAAGAAACAGGTGTACTATTAATGTCTAAGGAGGCCTCCCAGGAGTGCAGATAGGCGCTACCGTCCAAGTAACTGGAGTGGGGCCTGGCTCCCTGAGGGCACGCAGGCCCTGCAGTCCCTGGGCAGCACAGGCTAACAAGGACTGGCCACTGCTGGAAGACCCAACGCCACTCATCTGCAGAAAGCCCGGCTCTGAAAGCTGAGATGACAGAAATGGATGGAGACAACTAGGGACAGCTGGCTCCTGGGTTGAGGGCTCAGGGCCCCTCCCGCCACCTCCCCCACTGTCCCAGAGCTTGGACCATGCAGCACCTACTGGTGTTAGAAGCATCATAAATGACTACTGAATGATTTCTGGAAAAGTCCTATTTATAAAAATAGAGGAATGGAGCAGAGAGAAGCTTTGAAAGCAGAAAAGGCACCCAAATGCAGTACAACTAATTTTTATCTGATTAGCCTTTAAACTTACACAACTAACATTAACAGCAGAAAGTATGATCAAAGTCTAATTTATAAGGGCATTGTAGAGTATTAGAACAGGTTCTAAGTTCAAGTCCGAGCCCCTCCAGCTAAGTAACCACAAACAAGCCACTTCATATATCAATTTTATCAGCCATAAGGCTGATTTAAACAAGATAAATATAGCAAGAAATCTTAGTATACTATAGAAGACCATACAAACTATCTGCCCTGGCTGGTGGCTCAGTGGATTGGCATCGGCCTGCGAACCCAAAAATAGCTGGTTCCATTCCTGATCAGGGCAAATAACCAGGTTGCAAGCCAGGTCTCCAGCCAGGTCCTTAACTGGAGGCAGGTGAAAGACAACCATATGCTGATGTCTCTCTCCCTTCCTTCCTTCCTCCCTGCCCTTCTCTCTAAAAATAACGAGTAATATTAAAACAACAACAAAAACAGATTATCAGCTACATCTTCAACAGTTGCCAACACCCCAGGGGAAAACTGATACTTACCTCCATAAATCTGATCAACACAGTGGAGTGTAATGTCATTTTCTCCTATAACCTTGTTCTTAAATTGGGTTTCCTGAAAGAGTCAAAAGGGAACAACTGTGACTCCTGTCTACACACCGTTAGTTTACAGAGCAAATCTGCACTTGGGCAGTAAGACCAACAGAAACGCAGCCACGTGCCCGGGAAAGGGGCGATGAAGGGTGTGAGAGAAGCTGGGGCTTCTGGCTGGTCGAATCTAGGCAGAACACGCCACTCCTGGGCTGCTCCTAGGCAAACAGACTGTGTCCACAGAGCACCTCGAGAGGTGCTGGGAGGTGGCCCGCAGGTTATGATTTCCACACACAAATGCCAGTAGCTAAGTGACAGCTATGCAGGAGGAAGACCCTGGAGACTCAGGTTGCTATAAATCGGCCTGTCGCAGCACTGGGACCCAAGTCGCTACTGGGGACAACAGCCAGGCCACACTCCGAGACAGGCAGCAAGGCGCTGCTGCGTGAGAAGCACAGGTGGGCGGAGGGCCACACTTCCGTTAACGCACAGCGCTCTCCCAGTGGTGTGGCCAGGTCTGTCCTTACTGCACTACTCACTCTTCATGAGCAGGGACGAGTCTTCCAAGGACACCAACACTGGGTGCAGAGCAACCCCAAATTCAAGTGCTGCCTTTAGCATCAGTTTCATAACTGAACCTAGTTCCCCAATTTAAGGAAGAGTTTAATATAGAAAAATCAGGAGGAAACCAGCATATTTGGGGAGATGTGATTCCCACTACAATGAAACGCAGAAGGAAATAAGAACAGCCAACCTACAAAGTCCAATGCAAGCCAGAGTGACATGGAGCATGGGCGGGGTTTCTAGAAGGTCCTACGCTGGAAGGGGAACCCGAAACACAGAGAGCAGACTACCCTCCGCACTGTGCGTGCTGAGGGCGGAGCATTGAGCAGCAGGGAGAAAGACACTGGGGCGGCACCTGCACTGCTCCCCCAAATTCGGCCAGATGCGCTCAGACATACTTCACTATCCAGTGCAGATTCGTCGCTGCCCAGGAAAGCAATCTTGAAGTCTGTGCAGACGAGCTTCCCACAGATGCCGCGCTGGCAGGAATCTTCCTGGACACACTTCAGCACCGCGCTGGCTTCGCAGAGCAGCTGCTCACCTGGGCGAAACCGAAACAAGTCCTCTTTAGGGGCCCCAGGGCCACGCAGCCTGTGAACAGCTGTTCTCATGTCAAGACCAACACAAAGCACAATGCCGCATTCAGTTTACAGTGCCCAACAGGGTGGGGACCACCGGCAAGTGAGACAAATGACTCAGACACACCTTCACACAGCGCTTCCCTCCATCTTCTCACTGAGTAACCAAGTTTCCAAGGTGGAAACGACTCCGCTACATGCGCAAGCAGCACTCTTAGTGTTTGTCTTACTTGGGCCCAAGCAGATGCTGCACAGAAGCGGTACCCCAAACAGTGAGGGCAGACAGGCGCGCCCGCACTCCGGAACGCAGAGCTCTCGCCCACCTTGCGGGGAGAGCGGCCGTTTCTGAGCCTGGAGTGGCTGAGAGTGGCCGCCTCCCTGGTCTCGTGGCTTTCCAGCAGCTTCCTCAGCTGCAGCGACTGCAGCTCCCCCACACTAATGCCAGCTCCACGGACAAGGGTGGGAGGAAATGGGGCCAGAGGTTTGGGGGGGCGCTTTCCTCCCTTTCTCAGTTGAGGTTATTTCCTCTCAGTGTGTCACCTTTCCTGCTCTATCTGCAGGCACCCGGCCCATGTGAAAAGCTGGGCTTCCTGCAAACAGGCTATTTCTCTTTACAGACAAAAAGACCAGGATTTAGGGGTAGATAAGCATTCTCCGCTCCCACCAAGAAGCTCCTCAGGGCTGGATGTCTGGGTGAGAGCAGGAAAAGAGAAGGTCATGGGAGAAATGAAACACTAAATATAAATACTTTGCAACAAAAAAAGGAAATTAATTTCCCCTCAGACAACCACTTTCCCCTCAGAATCTCCCTCTGGAGATTTCCTTCAGTGTCTTCCAATGCACTGTTTGACTCAAAATTCATTTAGTCTAACCTTCAATATGTAAAGAGAAAAGTCCCAGACATTAAGACTGTCAAGGGACATATATTATGGTATGTTTTTCATCTCCCACTGGGTTAATGACTAAGGAAATACTGAACAATGGCTCAGCCACTAGGTCAGCCTCTAGAGAGACCACAGAACTTGCAGAAAACAATGAAGTCAGGGCCTCATTAAGGTTTAAAATAGTCCCAGAAACAGCACCACAGCTAAGTCCAAGGTGGAAGACAAATGAGCAAGGCTTCCTGGGCTTTCAACACCTAGAAGAAACAGCTGTTAACAGTGAATCACTCCCCAAGACCAGGCCAGGCTGTGGTCAGGCAGTGGAGATAAGAAACTGGCATGCAGTGGCTAACACAGCAGCCAGTGAGGCCGTGCAAACACGGCATGCAGTGCCCGTCTTCCACCTGTGTGCACAGTCTTGAATCATGGGAGCTGGAAAAGAGCTTAGGCTAATGCAGGAAACTGGGGCTCAGAGAAGTTAGCTCACAGCTGCACACCCAGAAGAAGGGAGAATGTATGTAATATGAAGCTAAAAATAAAGTTCTACTCAGAATCTATAATTCAAGATAAGGAAAGACAATAGGGCACGTGGATTAAGGTTAAGGCCATTATTAAAGGAAAATGCCTTTGAAACTTAAAAAACATTAAAAAAAAGAATACTTATAGACCCTGGCTCCGTTGGTTGAAGTGTCATCTCATGGACTAAAGGGCCACTGGTTCGATTCCCGGTCACGACACATGCCTAGGTTGCAGGTTTGGCTTTCGAGAAGCAACTGATTGGTGCTTCTCTCTCAAATCGATGTTTCTCTTTCTCTCTTCCTCCCTTCCCCTCTCTCTGTCCTCAGAGGAGGATAAATAAATAAATACTTATAGGATTCCAATATATTTACTAAAGAAGGAGGACCAACAAGAAACATGCATATGCATATCCTCCCAATAAAATGGAATAACATAAAAGGTACCAGAACAAGCCCCTATTATTTTGGGAAGCAGAAAGGGAGTGTGGGGTGTAGAATTTGGGGGGCCAGGGGGCACCAAGATTTTCCTGACTGAGGACCAGAATACTGGATGGAACCAAATAAGGTAACCTGAAAAAGGCCTCATGTGCTTGTGAAAGAGGTGAGAATTCCGCACGTTTATTATCATCTGCTTGGGGAGAGGAAAAGAAGAAAAAGTCTTTGCAGATGTTGTCATACTCAGACCCAAGTGTGTAATTATTGAACTGAAGACCTTGATGTTTTGTCTCACTCATTCCTGTTACATGTCGTCTGGAGGAAAACAAAGGCATGTATATATATAGTGACAGAGGGAATGACATCACTAACACTGGCTTTGGGGTGCACATGGTGCTAACATGACGTTACCTGGCAACAAGTGAAGAGTTACTTCCTTCTCTGCGACTTCCTTTTCCTTTGTGTGAATTTCCTAAAAGAGAAGAGCAAAAGATAATATTTTTCTTTGTTTAAGGGCTCAAAATGAGTAACTTTAAGCCATGCTTGCAGCATACATACAAATCATAAACCCTCAGGAGGTTTTCAGTTGACAAGCTAGTTATGTTTTATTTTTTTTAGTCTTTTTTAACTAATGGGAGACAGAAATTCCAACAAACTAGTTCAACGTATTAAACTAATTATTTAGGACTGACAACTATTCGGTGTCCCAAGCACAGGGAAAGGCACTGGCACTATCTAAAAGACCAAATGCCACCCAGCAAGACAGCTCAGAGTCAGAAAGAGAATGGAAGAATCCTACAGGAGATCTGCCGATCCCCTCTGCCTCCAGTGAGAGACAAGGATTAAAAGCAAAAGCCTGTGAGTTATAAGGAGAAAATGGACTTACGTATAGGGCTTAGAGGTAAGGACAGGAAAATATAAATGTATCGAGCCAACATTCTATAAAAAGAATAAAAGAAAAACAATGGAAGAGTCGATACTGATACTGACCCATCTACTCCTGTAGTGCACCAGCACTCAATAAAGACAACCGGGGCCATCTTTGCCCATTCTGAGTTACCGAGGACCCCTAGACAGTGCCATGGGATACAATCATTTCTAACAAGGAATTAAGGCCAGGTTCTGCGTTACTGTTTCTCAATAAAAACATTTTCAAATGCCTCCCTGTTAGGTTCGGTGTTTGTTGAATAGTCAAAGATAACCAGCCATCCTTCAATGAACAGTCATAAAAGGTGTGAACCTGACAGAAAGGCAGGCATGGTGGCCCCTAATGCAGTCTAACATACCGCCCATGAAGTATCCTTGCCAAAACAGCTGACCTCAATCTGCCTGAGTGTCTGTGTCAATCTACCAATTTTTTAAATAAGAAACCATGGGACAGGGAAACATGTTAAATGACATCATGGGGATGCAACCAGGCAAATCTTGACTCTGGAAAATTCTACAAGACACAAGCAGTTTTGTCAACAAATAAAATTGTACTATCAGGTGAGGGGACCAAAAGGCTCTGAGCAGTACGAGTTTTCTAAGGTTGTTGATTCAGTCTGAAATATAGCGTCAGAAGAAACTTCAGTACAGCTGAGGCAGGGAGAGGCTAGACAACCCTTGAGGCTGAAGAAAAAAGTCATGGCTGTTTCAGAGACCCCGTTTTGAACAAGGTCTACTCTAGAGACGGCTACCTACGACTCCATCCCAGGATGGAATCAAGTCTGCCTGAGGTAGTGCTTCTCAAACTTGAGGGAGCAGCGGGATCAGATTATCAGGGGAGCCTGCCCCCTGGGTACACACTCAGGCCTTACCCACAAGCCTAAGGGTTCAGAGTGTTTGGGAAGTTAGAAACTCTCATTGAGAGCTTTCATCATCTGTCATTAGCAAAGAACTATATTAAAGCATAATTATTTTTGACAGGTCTATCATCTTTCTCTGAGGAGAGAGCAAAGCTGTTCATTAAATTCAATCAGCTGTTAGAAAACTCACCGTCATCCTGACTGGTGCTTGGAATTGAGTTCAAACACTAAGGCCAGCATGGAGAGAGCTACCCTACTGTTATGTCCATAGAAATATCATCAATCATCTTTTTTTCCCAACATTTTATTTATTAATTTTTAGAGAGGGGGAAGGGAGGGAGAAAAAGAGGGAGAAAAACATCAATGTGTGAGAGGAACATTGTGGCCTCTCACACACCCCCAAATGGAGACCTGGCCCTAGACCCTGGCATCTGCCCTGACTGGGAATTGCACCGGTAACCTTTAGGCTCACAGGCGCAGGCACTCAATCTACTGAGCCACACCAGCCAGGGCTCTATCATCTTCTGATGATAAAGAATTTACATTATCCAAAACCACCTGTATCAATTCGTGAAATGGTTAATGGAATTCTTTCTTTGGCAATCAGGAAACACCTTTTAGGATTCTGTCCTACCCAGCCAAAACATTGTTTAAAGGGCTTCAGACTTATTAATTCATTTAATCCTGACAGCAAGCCTTTGAAGTAGGGTTGTATACCCAACTGTTCTCTCCATTTTGCAGATGACAGCATACAGCATGTGGTAGAGGAGGAAGCTGAACTCGGTAGTTGGTTCAGTCTATATTCTTACATGATACCACACAACCTCTTATGTGAATGAACATACTACCCTTATTACCATAAAAATAATGAAGAAGAAAAGGAAAGCCAGGACAGAAAGATCAGTGAATGTATCAGCTAGACCCACCAGAAACTAGGTCAAAGCAACATCACTGAAAGTGCCCGGAGAAAGGTGAACATTGTGGACAGACAAAAGGAGGCTGAAGGGAAAACACCCAGGTGTACGAGCTGGCTGCATGGGGAAGAATTTGGCTTCTTCAACACCAGCAGCAAGTTACTTCTTACAACTCACTCCACTGGGTCCTCTAAGGCATAAATCTGACACCCCAACCAACCCTCCAGAGATCAAGGGGAATTCCTGATTCACCACGCCCCAGGGGAGGCTGCAAACAGGGCTATCCTGTGCATGGAGTCTAAAGTTCCTCCGAAGAGTTCTGCTTTAACACCTCCTCCTTCACCCTCAGCATGCAATCTATCAACATGCAATCTATCACCAAAGTCTACCAGTATTCCTAGCGAGTATCCCAGGAGTCCATGTCCCTCTCATCTTCTCCAGCAGCACCCTAGACCAAGCTCAGCATCTCCCACCTGGACCACTGCAACAGCTTTCCAACCAGTCCACCTGCATCTGGCCTCTTCCGACACTCTGCCCCAAAGCAGGCGTGATCTGTTCCGAACACAGGGTGCTCAGGATTACTGGCCGGGTCAAGACAATGATGGAACCTGGCCTCTGAGGCCCTTCTTGGCCTGGCCCTGCCTACATCCAGTCTGCACGTTGGCCACACGGGCCTTCTTCCCCCTCCCCAACCTGCCATGCTCCCTCCCACCCTGAGTTGTTCCCACAGAAAGTTCCTTCTGCTCAGAGTGCTTCTCCTTTCTCTCTTTGCCTTGTGAATTTGGGGTGTCCGTGGTATCTCGGGACAAGGGAAGCGTCTCTACTACAAGGTGCTTATATCCCCATGTACCTCTCCCTGCGAGCACTTGTCACAACGCAATTTCACCTCTGTTTTATGTAATTATTTAAGTTTATCTCCCCACCGATCTATAGTTTTGAGGGCAGGCCTTTGTCTGTTTTCATTTTTGTTTGTTTGAGTTTTTGTTTTTTTCCCCTCACCATATAGCCCCAGAACCCAATACAGGCCTGGCACAAAGTAAGGGCTCAAAAGACTTTGTTGAGTAACCTCACGAAGAATGACTTTAAATGGTAAGTGGCCTTAAAAATACTCCCAAACGAAATAAAATATTTTAAAAGTATAAAAATAGATTAAAATACTCCAATGGGGCACAGAGAAACATACGGGAGATTAGGGCACACTAGCAAGGCTTGGGCATCAATGTGGACGGCATCACCAAAGGCTCATGTCAAGGTACTGGAGAAAGACTGCCTTCCATTCAAGACTGTCACGAACGCGGCATTAATCCAGAAAGACTAGCGGTTGTGTAGCCTGTCAGTAAAAACTGCAAGGGCACAACAGCCATGGATGAATCTGGCATCATCCCACGTTCTTGCAACCAATTCAACCAGTATCCAACGACAGCTGTCTCTGTTGTCGCCCTGTTCTCTGGGGCGCTGGGAACTTCTCCCAACTGTCACCTGAGTTCCATGAAGGGTCCAGAGTCCCCCTTAACCCTTTGCTCCTTCTATCCCACTATTCTTCAACTCCGACACTCCTGACCATCTCATTTCTAGAAACTATGGAATATGGAAATAAATTCCATCCTGACCCCAATTAACTATCATGTTCAATGTACGGGAGAAAAAGGCAGAAAAGTAGGGTTCCGTAATAATCATGCAGTATTCGTTATACTAGTTATACAGACTTTTTCCTTAAGATGCCTAAAAACTAACTCATTTGAAAATGATAAAAACTTTCAACAAATGCGGTTACCAAACATGGCCCATGTGTTTTGAGTGGCACCTCTTGCTACTTCATCTGAGTTTGGACAAAGCTTGGCGTTTGGCACAAAAGAATAGCAAAGACCATTGGCACTGGTCAGAGAACGATCCAAGCAGGACGCCCCGGTGGCCTGAATTCAGCTAGAACAGCAGCATAAACATAAATGGAAAGTTCCGCCAAGCTGGTAGAACCAGGGCTGAGGGTTTTTAATTACTTATTTCTACATTTACCCCAAATGTTATGAATACTCCTTTTGTTTGTTTTAATTTAAAAAGAGGCTAAGGACACAAATAATAAATCTTCCAATTTCCACACATTTTATCCCATAAATCAAAAGAAGCGACATCTGTTCATGCTCCCACTTGGAATATCAACAATTCCCAGGGCCCTGCAGCGGCCACTGCCCCACGTTACCTGAGGACATGGCCCCGGGCTGGGCCAGAGCCTGTGAGTACTGAACAAGATGTGAGAATGTCTCCTGCTCTTCAGCACGCTTACAGACAAAGGAGACGCACCTACTGGAACCCATCGCACACACAGGCCCAGCATTACGAAACTGTTCACCCGATCTCTCCTCAGAAACTTGTTTCGGAGAAGGAGTGGCCCAAAGCACAGGGCTCCACTGAACCTGAGTAGTGAAACCAGTGAGTCAATGCTCAAGTTGTATGTTTCGTTACTCAAAGCTGCATGACGACTGATCTCTAAATATAGATCAATTCATTTCAACAAACAGCTCCCAAACACCTAAATATCAAATGCCAAGGATAAAAAGATGAATAAGAACTGACTCCTAAGCAGTTTAGTTAAGGAACTAGCATGGATGACCCAAGGATATGGACAAGTGCGATTGACTTTAGTGGAGTAGTGGGGAGACAGGAGGGGGGAGAGTGGGATGAATGTAATACAACAACAATAAAATGAAATTAAAAAAAAAAAAGAATTGACTTCTAGCCCTGGCTGGTGGCTCAGTGGATAGGCGCCAGCCTGGAAACCCAAAGGTGGCTGGTTTGATTCCCAGTCAAGGCTCATAACCAGGCTGCGAGCCAGGTCTCCAGCCAGGTGTATAGCTGGAGGCAGGTGAAAGGCAACCATACACTGATGCTTTTCTCCCTTTCTTCCTCCCTCCCTGCCCTTATCTCTAAAAAATAATGAATTTTAAAAGAAAATTAAAAAAAAGAAAACAAAGAATTGACTCCTGCCACCAAAAAGCTCAGACACCATATAAAAAATAATAAATGGAATGCTGGGTAATCAGTACAATAACTACTAGAACCTGCAAAAGATTTTGCCTCTAGTCATCACGCATTTAATCCTCACAGCATTACCTGCCATCACTGGCCTCATCTTAGAGATGACAAAAATGAAGCTGACCAAGGGAGGTAAAGTGGGAGCTTCAGTTTGCTGACCAGTCATGCTCTCCACTCCAACACACAATGCCAGCCCCTGCTGACCACATCCTCCCCTGCCCCCCTTGCCATCTCACACTTACATGGACTTCTTAGGCACTTGCACAGGAGTGCCCAGAGTCCAAGCAACAATAAAGACGTGTGCAGAGCGCTATGCTCGGGGAAGGACTAGCTATAAGAGGGGCAGAGCAGAAACACCCAACTACATTCAAAGAGGGACAGAGAAGGTTGCTACCCTCAGGAAGTGAGGCCTGAAAATCAGCAGAGATAAGTTCCAGGCCCAACAGCCAACACTCTCGCAGGGCTCTTCCTCATTCATGTCTCCAGGGTCCTCTTCCTTCCTCACAAGGCCTGTGCTCTCAAAATGAGCAATCCCTCTGACATTGTTGCATATGTATATCCTGATGACCCCCCAAATGGCTCTTCCCTCCAGATCTCTCAGAGCTCTCAACCTGGACACCCAAACAGCCTCCAGGCCACATGCACTGGAATGTCCCTCCGGTCCTCCAAATTCACATTTTAAAATCAGCTCACCACTTCGCCTGCACCTCATCAAACCAGCGTGCCCTCCTCTGGACTCTGGCTTGGCAGATGAGCCCACTATGCACCCAGCTAGCCAGGCCAACACTCAGGAGTCACCCTAACTTCTCCCACCTTTCACACTGCCTGCTCTGCCCCTTAACATCTCCAGAACCGCTCCACGTCTGTCTGTCCCTGCTGCTCTTGCTTCAGGCCACTGTCGTCCCTCAGCTTGCGTGCTCGATGATGACACTTGTACTGTTCCTGTCTAACCCCCAGTGCACCCACCCGGCCCACGCAACCCACTGTCCCCCATCCTACTCACGGTCTAACCCACAGCCTACACAGTTCAAGTCTTCTGCAAAGCTTTCTTTGATCCAACCTCCTTCCTGTATTGCAATAATCTCTTACCTTATCTCCCCAACCAACAACGCCAACTGGGTGGGGGCTGGGGTTCTACCTCTACGTACATTGCGCCTCAACTCTTTGTGTATAATCCTTGACAGACAGTAATTGTCATTGACAGTCTACTGAAAGAACATATACATCAAAACATACAAATAACTTTTGTCCTCATAATAGTCTTTGATCCTTAACAGTTTCTGAGAGATAAGGAAACAATTCTATTCAGAGTTACTACCCGAGTCCATGACGCACTGGCCTCTGAAACACACCCCAGTCTCCGGACAGGGCAGCCGCACACTCAGAGCCAGACTCGAATCCACTGGGGATACAGACTAGGGACTCTGATTCCGTCACCGTCCACTTCAAGGGGGCGAGAAAGCACGGCAGCATTCATTTCCTGGAGCCGAGTCCAGGGCTGCTGGTTCCCTGCGCCCAGCCAGGGGGCTTCATGCCCTCCCCAGCCAGCCTGCGTAGCAGGCTCGCTCCATTTTGCCAGCATGGCCACCTCGACTGCACTAATTCCACAGGGTCCTTGGCAATAACGAGCAACAGTTACTCTGACAGTAAACCAAGAAAACAGTATCTGAAGCCAGGGAAGCAGACATGCAGCCAGAGACACACCGGCACCGGCCCACACGCAGAGCGGCGCGGGCTCCTGGCCAGGATGGCCTCTGCTATTTACCCAGCACACAAGCAAGTCAGCTCCCAGCCACCAGAAGTGTTCACTCGCAGGGCTAGCTGGGAACTCCCAAGAGCAGTTAGGCTAAGCATTTATTATCCACAAAAATACATGTCTCACAAATACATGAATATGTAATTTGCTGGAAGTTTTACTATGTCCACTTTCACAAGTCCTATGTCATTTAGCTTCACAACAATCCTGTCCATTGTTTCCATCCCCACTTCACAGAAAAGGCCAATGATGCTCCAAGAGACTAAATAACATGCCTGGGCCTGCGCTCCCACAGCTACACAGGAGGGACCAGGACTCGTTCTCAGCAGTTCCGACACCAAGTTTAATACCTGTGATGCTAACTTTGTTTTCATACAAGCTTGAAGGCATAATTCACCATGTAAAGTGTACAATTTAGTGACATTTAGTATATTCCCAGAGTTGTAAAACCATTACCACACTCAGTTTTAGAACATTTCTTCATGCTTAAACCCTGTATGCATTAGCATTCATCGCTCATTCTCCCTACCCACCCTCATCCCTGCCTCTGGCCCTAGGCAACTGCCCACCTTGAATGTTTCCCTGTTCCAATACAATACCGTCCAATGTCCTTTCAACTGCACAAGTCTTTAGAACAGAAAAATAGGCTGCACCCTTTGACAGTGCACTGCCCTCGCCGCTGAGCAAAGCTACTCCTGTCCATTCTAAATCCTTTCTTTCATTTAGACTCTTTCTTCCCTTATCTCAGACTTTTTTGTCAAGAAAGGGAAGTAACTGCTATGACCCAAATGAAAGCCCTATTTTGACAGCTCAGCATTTTCAAATGATTTAAATGTTTTTGTTTTTTAATGAATTAATTTATTTTTAGAGAAGGGAAGGGAAGGAGAGAAAGAAACATCGATGGGCTGCCTCTCATACATGCCCAGAACAGGGACCAAACCTGAAACCCAGGCACGTGCCCCGAACAGGAAGCAAACTGGCGACATTTCGCTTTGTGGGACAATGCCTAACCAACTGAGCCACACGGGTCAGGGTGACAGCTCAGCATTTACTGAAGGGCAGTGAGAGTATTACTCATTCACACTTCTTAGCAAGGATCACTCTTGCCAGGCATTCCCAGGCCTTTCAACATTCCAAACATTTTATCAAACTCTCCTAGTAAGA
The DNA here is from genome assembly GCA_004026585.1 of Noctilio leporinus. Taxonomy (NCBI): domain Eukaryota; kingdom Metazoa; phylum Chordata; class Mammalia; order Chiroptera; family Noctilionidae; genus Noctilio; species Noctilio leporinus. The sequence goes on along the minus strand of PVIW01001275.1, from coordinate 99,137 downwards.
CGCTCAAGCTAAAAAATAAGTGTTAAGACCCAAATACCAGTGAAGCCTCCGAACCCATAGATCTGACCTCACCAAATAGTTAGCTGGCCCGATTCCAACAGAGGGTTGCTCGCTCAGTTGAGTATGAAGCTGCCTGAGGAAGCAAAGGGAAGCCAGAGACATAGTTTCAGGCATCCATGCCAAGCCACAGGTTTAACAAACTATAAGCCATGGTGACAGTTGAAGAAATATTTTAGAGCAAAGCACCTCATGCCAAAGCTGAGTCTTGGGGCACAAAGATGGAGAGTAGCCAGCAATCACACTGAAGGCCTAATACAGTTCTGCACCTCACGGCCCATATCACTCTGCAGGAGTTGGTTGGGCGTCACCCTGCAAAGCGAAAGGTCACCAGTTCAATTCCTGATCACGGCACATGCCTGGGTTAGTTTCGGATACTAGTCAGAGTGCGTACGAAAGGGAACCAATTGATATTTCTTTCTCATATTGATGGTTCTCACCCTCTCTTTCTCCCGGCCTTCCCCTTTCTAAAAATAAACAACTAAACTATAAAAAATAAAATAAGAGACCTCCAAATGATGCTCTTACTAGCTACCTTCTGAAACTCCCTCCTGGGATGGCCCGGGATCCACAGTTTTCTCTGAAGCATCTTGAGCTGAACAAAGCCACACTGCACGGTAGGAACAGCCCTGCCCTCAAGGGGCCCGCAGACATATAGCAATGGTACACCAAGGAGAGGAGAATGCTCAACTGCATCTCCAGGAACCCAGGGCTGCATGTAGACAGCCTGTGTGGCAGGCAAAAACAAAGGAAGAATATCAGCGCAGATAACCTTTCTGACTGGGAAGTAGGGCAGTGTTGATTAGTACATTCTGTTCCTATAAGGCATGGTGACCTGCAGATCCTGGAGAGCTGGAAAACTTTGTCCTTTGCTCCTATTTGTGGTTTCTGTTTTTGTGGGGATTGAGAAAATGCATACAGTAAAATATTCCTTGTTAAAAAGTTAAAAAGGCCTGAGAATGTAAAGAAGCTATGTGACAAGCCTCTTTTGAGATTGCCTGGCCAAGTATTTTTCAAACTATACTCACATCCTTTCTCTTTTTTGGTTCTCTCCGGATTTGGGTATCCTTTATGATTTCATATGAAACAGCAGTTCTCAACAGGGGATGTGGGGAGAGATCACAGTAAGTGAAAGAAATGCAGAGTCCATCAAAAAAAGAAAGAAAGAAAGAAATGCAGAGTCCTGCTACAGATGTCCTCCCTACACACACACACACACACACACACAAACACACACACACACACTCTCACCCTTCCCTACCCCTATGGCATATGTGAATCTCTAAAACAGGACTTGGAACAGTGCGCTCCGAAAAAGTTCCTCAAAGACCCATGTTGCTTAAAAACAAAGGAAAAAAAGAGGCAAAAAAGAAAGAAAGAGAGAAAAATTGTTGCTTAAAAAGAAAAGCTCCTTGCACATTTGCCCTGACTAGGCTGGCTCGGTGGGTTGGGCATCATCCTGCAAATTGAAAGGTCACTGGTTTGATTCCTGCTCGGGACGCATGCCTGGGTTGAGGGCCAGGCCCTCAGTAGGGCAACCGCACGTTGATGATTCTTTCTCTCTCTTTCTCCCTCCTTTCCCCTCTCTCTAAAAATAAATTAAAAAAAAATTTTTTTTAAAGTTCCTTGCACAAAACAGCTTTATAAACACTCCCCTAATCCAAGTCTGTAAATCAGGAAATGAGAGCCACACAGAAAAGAAACAACCACGGCCCAGGCCTCCCAAAGCCAAGCTCTTTCAACCAACCAGAAGGAGGCAGAGTCTGCAGTGAGCCTGGAAGCCTGACAAGATTTAGACCAGTGGAAGGGGCACCGGGAGTGAAGAACTCAGAGTAGAAAAATTGCCCATGAAGGCTGCATGCAGGGGCCTGGCCGTGGTGAGCAGGCAAATCAGGGCACTGCAAAAGGGAAAGGGAACAGTGGTTGCGGAGAGACCAGTCTAGCAGCTACGGTCTGTAATCCCAAGCACAAGATGGGGATGGCGATGGAAATGAAGACAGACCACCACAGAGGCCCTCCCAAAGGGTACCCTGGGGACCATGCCTGGTTTGGAGTATGGTGACTAGGGAGAGAAGGGGCCCCTGACAGGCTCTCCCAGAAGCCCTTCACACCAGGGAAAACGCTACTCCAGGAGGACAGAGAAGGAATCCAAGAAACAGCTCACTGAAAAAGAAACTATGCAGCTAGGGAGGTCCCCGAGGTAGCCGGGGAAGGTGCGCCATGTGAGCGCAGCACAATCTTACCTGATGGACCACACCCAGCTCCAGACACAGGCTCTGAGTGTACGAGGGAAGAACAATGCTGGAAGGGAACGTAGGTCAAGTCTTACCACGTCAGGACCGGCAATGGCGGCCCACAGAACATGTGAAACACACACATGCACACACACAGAGCTACAGCTTCTGGGAAGGAGAGTGACAGCCATTGCAATGAACACTGAATAAGTGTTTACTATATGCCAGGCACGGAGCTAACAACTTGCCATGGGTTGCCTCACTGAAGACTGACAACAGTCTTATGGACTAGTTATTATTTTAATTTCCATTTCACAGATCCGGACACTGAGGCTCAGAGTTAACTACCCAGCCCAAACCCACACAGTGAACAAGTAGCACAGCTCTAATTTGAAAGCCACGCTCTTAACCACCACATTACATTTAAAGAGGCAGCACTGGAATGTGTTCAAATGCTTGGTGGCATTTATGGGACTGTCAGTTTTATAATTTAAGCTAACTGATGTGACGAACAGCAGCTGCAGAAACACATGGCGCGGTCTTCTGTGCCTCCCCAGCCCCTCCCCCTCCAGGACTATATGAATATAAATGACAGGTCAGCGAATAGCTGGTGAGGAGCTGAAAGCCTTGGAGCAGAAGCTTGTCCAAGGTCTTGGGCAAGAGGAACGAGGGGCAAACAAGGTGTCTACAGGCTCATGAAGGGCCAGACCAACCTAATGGTGAGGCAGCACCCAGAGAGAGGAAGAAACAATCCTGCCCATCCTAGCAGCACCCCAGGGGTTTTTCAACTCGTCAGGACTTCTCTCACTCGCATCCCCAACATGTCATGTACAGGATGAGGAGAGATGCTCCAGCCACCTGATGCCAATGCGTGGATCAGTCTTTGGAGTTGTCCCTCTGGCCTGTGAGCTCCAGCCTCGTCCTCCCCCTACCAGGGCCCACATTATTGCTGCCCTTTGACTCTTTCAGGTCCCACAGCCTTCATATGAGTTCAGGGGCTGGGGGCCTGAGCAGGCTCCACAGCAGGCCCCCCGCCCCAGGGCTCCAAGAGCACTGCCCCCCCCAAGCAGGCAGCGCCCACCTCTCTGGGTCTGGGCCATCTGCTCATCAGGATGTGAACAACCTGAGTGCGCAAGCTGTTTGCTGCATTCCAAATTCTAACACAGAATTTAGCAAATGGTAGGTATACAACCAATAATTCTTCCAATTCAAGTTACTGTTAATAGTAAGAGCATCTAACATTTGTTGAGTATCTGCTGAGCCGGTACCCAAGGCGTTTCTTCCCAGGCTCAAATAAAGCCTGCAGGGCAGATGGTCACCCACGTTACAGGTGAGGAGAGGAGGCCAAAGAGAGCTGAAGTCACAGTAGGAAATGGATCTCAAGGGATTAAAGCAAAACAGGGATTCAATTTTATGTCTGGAGAAAAGGTAGGAACAATGAGACTTTTCATCCAAAACTCTGGGCTCACTCCTTCTGTGTTTCCTCCAGAATTTTAAAGCCCTCCTAGCAAAAACAAAAGCAAAAACCCAGCAGCTCAGGACAACTGTCTGAAACAGAGGTTGGCAATCCATCACAAGGGGCAGGCAGACTGTAAAACACTTCACCACGGGGCCCAGCTTTTCTTGTGGCTGAAGCCTCCCACTCCCCAAAAGCAAACTGAGGACTTAGATGCCACCTCTGAAAGGCTGCCCACCTGCCAGGTCTACAAGGAACAGTGAAGGACAGGGGCTGAGAAGGGAAAGGAGATGATGTTATTTTAGGAAAAGCGCTTATATAAGAAATCAAAGCAGTACAGTCTTGCAACTGTCTGTGAAATCAAATTATCACTCCCATAGGTAATTTGATTTTATGTACTCGTACCTTAAGTAAACCATTGAACAGATGCAATAGATGGATAAAATTTGTCCCATGACAGACTTGTTAGAAATGTAAGACAAGAGAGAAAAACAAGTACACAGAATGACACCAGCAAAATGTCAAAGGCCAAACATTAACAATGAAAAGTAAACTACTAAGCATTCACTTTAGTTGGAATTTTAAACATCATCGAATGATTCTCAAATGTTCAAAGGAACAAAAAGGGAAAGAAACTTTTCAAGATAGTGAAAGATAGTCTAAGAAAGAGTTACTACACGGTGAGCTTTCCTGGCATCCACCATGGCAACAACCCCAACAGCCAGAAACTCCACTCGCATGAACATTCGACAGGAAAGAGTTCTGTATTTGAAGGTTAATGCTCAAGCCCTTTCCGGAGCCCCACAGCGTCTGAATAGCAATGATGGCAGCGCACATATGAAGGCTCATCGTGGGCCAAGTACTCTGCTGAGACTTTTGCCCGGAGAGTCGCATTTAACATTCATAAATATACCTTTCAGATAAGAGAGGTATCATTTTTATTCCCATTTTCCCTTGGAAATATAGCAGACTCGCAGCTAGCAAGCGCAAGCGACCCACACGGGCTGGTCTCCCCGAGAGCTGTGGCGGGCACCACAGATGCGCACGCAGAGGGCGCTCCAGGAAGGAGGACGCCCCACACCCTTCCTGCAGCTTCACTCCCTCTGGATCTCGCTCCATTTTTACCTCCTCTCCTCTTCCTCCCAAAGCAACAGAAAATTAGAGGTTATAAGAATTATTCTAGTTCAATCCTACTTCCCAACTCATCTTAAGTAGTTTATTTTAAATGAGTCATTAAACTGTAAACCCAATGTTCTTATGGTCTTAAAAAAGGAGCAAATGAAGCCCTGGCTGGTAGCACAGTGGATAGGGCGCCGGCCTGCAAACCCAAGGGTTGCAGGTTCGATTCCCCAGCCAGGGCACATAACCAGGTTGCGGACCAGGTCTCCAGTCAGGTCTGTGGCTGGAGGCAGGTGAAACGCAACCATACATTGATGTCTCTCTCCCTCTCTGCCTCTCTCCCTTCCCCTCTTTCTAAAAATAATAAAATAAAATCTTTAAAAAAAAAAAGGAGCAAATGAGAAGTCACAAGCACAACATGATGAGAAACGAAGAATTCCCTTGCTGGAAAAACAACTTCAAGCATAAGTAAGCTCTATTGAAAAAGATCAGCGGTACCATCATCAAACCTGATAATCACACATATGTCATAAATTTTTATACGTATTATGATTGCAACCATGTAAGATACGCAGATGAACAAAGCCTGGTCGTACTTGAAAAAACAGAAATAATTGCTTTGGTTAGGGTAGCAACCAAACCAAATTGGTTTATATTTATATTTCTAACTCTCAAAGTTTTCAACTTCATTACATTGTCTTCATAGTGATAAAAAAAAAATGTGGCTCCTAAAAATAGACTTTCCTCTGATTATATAGATGGTTTAACATGGAAGTAGTCCAAGAACATCAAACATCCTGTTGAGGACAGTTGGAGAAGAACCGAGAACTTTATTTCTAAGTATGGGTTCCCCAGAGCCTAAGCTTTTGATGGCAGAGACAAAGTAGGGTACTTAAGAGTGGCCCTAATGCAGTGGCTGTCAGGGAGGCAGCTGCTTGATCAGGAAGTGCCGTTTGACACAGCCTCATGACATCTTCTGGTGCTCCATCTGCAGAAGTTGTGTGAAGCTGGATATGACCCAGGGAGATGCCGCAGGAAGCACATGCAGGGCAGGAAAAGCGGAAGCTTTGGACAGATCATCGGACTAAAGCCACAGCTAAGAAAGTGATCATTTTAGGAAGAACTTTTCATGTCCTTTAATGGCTTGTTAAATCATTATCAATGACCTCAATAATCTCAAGGAAAAAATTCTGCCATGAAAAAAATTAGATAGAAATAGAGAAGTTATAAAGTTATAGTCTTAAACAAAAAAGATAATGGATCTAGATTTTGTTTTTTTTTTAAATACTTTTATTATTTTTAGAGAGAGGCAGAGAGGGAGAGAGACATCAATGTATGGTTGCCTTTCATCTGCCTCCAGCTATAGACCTGGCTGGAGACCTGGAATGCAACCTGGTTATGTGCCCTGGCTGGGAAACAAACCAGCGACCTTTGGGTTTGCAGGCCAGCACCTTATCCACTGTGCCACCAGCCAGGACCTAGATTTTGCTTTTAAAGGTAATTTTTATTGCTAGGACTGGGGAAATAGGGCCATTTTAGGATACACCAATCTCTTGCCACTGATCCATCAAAGTCATCAAAATTAGAGGTCCAACACTCTAATTTTGTAGTATCCCACCACAAAATAATCTCAATCATTTCATCTGCTTGTGACCCCAACATTTAGAATAGTGCCTGGTACTAGAAGGTACTGAGTAAATATCTGTTAAAAGAATTAACTGTATCTCCATGGGGCCCCTATCTGCTCACAGTTACCTGGTGAATAACCTAACACAAGCCAAGAAAGTGCTACTGGAGAACACAAATGAGAAAACACTCTGCTATGCAAATACCACCAGGACTCTCAGCAGGTTTCACCAATAACACGTCCTGCGTTCATAAACATAAGGGATGAGAACAACCTTGAAGTCTGCCTGCCCTAGTTCAAATCCGGGGCAGCTGGGACCCAGAGTACTGAACCTCTTTGAGTCTCACTTTCCACACCTAAACACAAAAAAAGGGGGTAATAGTAGTTGCACAGGATGGTGGAGAGGTTAAAATGAGCCAACTAGAGTTCTAGGACACAGAAGTAACTAATAAATATTAGTAATGATTAGTTTGTTCATTTGTTTGCTATATACCCACACTCATTATCTGTGGAAAGAATACAGCATCATAGGTTGACCTCTCCCAACCAAGAGAAATAGCCTTAAGTGAGGACTAGGCAATCTAATGGATTCTTTTCCCTGAGGGATAAATGGGGGAAAAATCATCTCTTAAAGTCTGATTTTTTTTTCTTCTTTTTTTTTTTTTTTGACCCTTCTCAATCTTCTTTCTTCCCATGCCTTCACAAAACCCTTCCTGAGATCCTGTGACCTGGCTTAGCCCCTGGCACTGCTGGCTCTCAGGAGACAGTTCTTAACTGTTCTGCAATACTGCTGAGACCCTAGGATATTTAACCCTGATGGGCCATACCCTCTAGATTATCTTTAAAGATTTTATTTGTTTATTTATTTTTATTTTTAGAAAGAGGGAAAAGGAGAAAGAAAGGGAGGAAGAGAAACATGCGAAAGAAATTTTGATAGGATGCTTCTCGCCTCTGGGAACTGAGCCTGCAACCCAAGCATGTGCCCCTGACCTGGAATCGAACCAGCAACCCTCAACTCTGGGGCACAACACCCAACCAATGGAATCAAACTGGTCAGGGTGCACCTAGATTATCTTTAACTTCTCTTCAAAATCTAAAACTCCACAAACAAGAAACTGACAACTATTATTAGTATATTCCTAATATCTGACCTAAAATCTCCTAGAAAATACATTTTGACTGTATTTGGAATACCGCACAAATACAGACACAAGTACAACAGACTCTAAAAGCTGAATTTTTCCTGGTCTTGGTTTCAGAGAACACACAAGCCCCTGGGAGTTTTTATTCGACATCCTTCTCACAATGGAATGGACTATTAGTAAAGCAGGACTTTCTCTTAGAAGCACTTATTGGTCCTTTACTTACAAACTTCTGGGTACTGACACTAAGCACTTCTAATCACTACAAATTACCAAAGCAGTGCTTATAATTTCAAGGTTATCGTGAACAGAGATGATAGTTTTGAAGAATGAGAAATGTCACTCAGCACCAGAGAAGGTGACTAACTAGAAAAACATTAACAATCATTCTACTTTGGTTCTTTCTGCTACCTTAACATCGCCCCTAAGTCACTGTATGTGTCTGTTGAAGAAAAAGGGTCAAATTAAAATACAGGTTAACAATTAACATGGAAAATACATTTCTGGTGAAAAAGGCAGATTACAAAATAACATAATCCTATTTCGGTAAAAAAAGTTTGTAGACACCCACACACATCCAATAGGATATACTATGAGTCAGTCGTTAATAAGCTTACAAATTCTTCTGTAAAATGTTTGTATGTCTTTATTTTCTTATTCTTCTACAACGAACATTTACACCTGAAATTCAAACAGCTGTTTAATCTAACAAGAAAAATTGATCTCCCACCCAAACTACCAACAGAAGCCTCCCTGAAGCAGAGCTGAGGCCCTGGGGCTAAGCAGGGGAGGGGGTCTGAGAAGTTTTAGGTTCCAGCCATCATGTACCACCAAGGTAGGTTCAGATCTCTCCTTCCTGATGCTTCCTACTTACAAACATTACTGATTTGTAAACCACTGGGGCAGAGCTTACCAAATTGACCAAAGGTCCTAAATTACAGTTCAGGATTTTAACTTGCACAGTCATTGATTTAGGAGGATCAGTAACAGAAGATCCCAAGTTACTCTGGAAGAGACACAATTTTAAAAATCAGAGGTAAAAACTATCCCTCATTGTAAGCTGTCCAATGCCAATCCTTTCCAATCACAAGCATTTTTAAAAAACTAAGCCATAACATCTAAAAGCATCATCTTCAATTCAAATACATTATCTGTGTAAACATTTCTGGTTTTAACACTAAGTGCTGACTCCTTATAGATTCCCCAGCAGCCGTCATGGAACCTCCCAAGATCTGATCATCACCAGGCACAGGCATCATTACATCATAAGGAAGAAGGTTGTTCTGGCAACCTACCAGCACAAAGGTGTGTCGAGAAACTGATTTCCCAGCTAACAAAAGCAAAGCAAATACAAAGTGGTAGTACGGCATACATCAAAGGCGGTGAAGATGAACGCACAAGGGAAAGGAGGAGAAACGGGAATGACCGTCTTCAGAAAAATGTTCTGAGGAAGTCCTCCCACTGAGCAGGAGAATGTCACTAGATCCAGTGCACAAAAGCTTAGCCTCAAAGCTGCTCCGCACATTTCCAATAACATATCTAGCTCAAGCTAGGCACACACTTAAAACACCAATTGCCTTCTCATGCCCTCATTCCCTTATCTCTTAAATACCATCCACAAATCACGTCAGAGCCTTGTCCTCAGATTACAACAAAGCAGATTACACAGCACTGTTTTATTGCAAGGGAAAAAAATGCCAACTATAAGGATCTGAAAAATGTGACCACTTCAGGTTCACTGTGGTTCTAAACCACTCCCCTACCCTATTACCCCTCAAAAGAACTATCACAGGCTCTCCAGGCACAGAGGGAAAACAAGTCTAATTACAACATGTGCACTTGGTGGATGAAAAATGTGAACATTCCTGAACTCTGGCCACATTTCAGAAGTCTTTCCGTTTGCAGTTTAACTTCACCCAAGAGAAAGGTTAAAGATCAGTTGCACTTCAACCAGAGGTGCTACCAAAAAAGACACAAGAAGAAATCAACTGACCACAGTGTTGCAGTGTTGCCGGGGACACTAAAAGGGAAGCCAGCTGAAAAATGCAAAAAAAAAAAAAAAAAAAAAAAAAAAAAAAAAAAAAAAAAAAAAAAAAAAAAAAAAAAAAAAAAAAAAAAAAAAAAAAAAAAAAAAAAAAAAAAAAAAAATGACCCTGACTCTTTATCAAGCATTTACAGAGAAAGAGGAAGTGGTTTTTATTTTTATTTTAAAATTAGGACTAACAATAAGACCCATTTCAAAAGGGCTCACCACTGGAGAGAACACACATTCCTAATTTGAATAGACAGACGCGTGGTCTTAACAGACACATTTCCGCATCAACGCCCCTCATCTGCAGCCCACCTGCCTTTGCTTCACAGCCACCTGTAGCTGGTGGCAGGCAGGCAGTTAGTGCTTCAGCCCAATGCTGACCAAGTGCGGGGACAAGGAGCAGAGAGCAACGTCAGGAATCCCACAGGAGCACCTGTTTGATCAGGCATTCGGGCTGGGAGCCACTGGTCCAGAGGCCCTGGCCCTGGGCTGGCTGCTGGGACGCTCCCCCAACACCCCAAACTCCTTCCCCTACCAGCGCTACTGATCCCCCGGGTGCCAAGCATCCTTCAAGTCTCTCTGCTCAGATGCCATCCTGGCAAGGAGAAAAAAAGGTGACACTCTCCCCATGACACTTAGCACCGTCCAATGTACACAAAATTTGCTTCGATCTGTTTTATCTCTTGCCCACTCCTCAGTCGCTCTCCAAGAAGCTCCAGGAGAGCAGAGAGGTCTGTTCTGCTCACTCATGTGCATCCCAAACGTTTAGAACAGTGCCTGGCACAGGGAGGGAACTCCAACAGTATTTCCTGAATGAATGAACTTGACAATAAAAATCCGGGAGGAAAGCAACAGGGGGTGGAAAGGGTGACAGTGAGTGGGTGAAGTGAAAAGAAGGGAACGCGACAAAGGGGAATTCACCAGGGAGACGTCCCAACTGGCTGAGGTGGGGCCGACCCAGAGCTGCTCCCTGCGGGGCTCAGGGAGGGGAGAGACGGGGCTCAGTACCCCGCCAGCGGCCTCAAGCAGAGCGCCGCTCAGGAACCGGCCGCGGAGCGAGGGGAGCTCCGGAAAAATGCCTCGGACAGGGCAGACCCACCGGGCGGCGGACTCTGGGAAGGCCCCACTGGGTCTGCACCCTCCAGCCCTTCCCCTCCCGCACGGCCCAGAACCCCGGCTGCTCCGCAGCGCACCCCGGGGCGTCCGGGCCGCAGTACCTTCCGGACTCGGGCCCCTCCACCTGGTCGACCCCGGCACCTGCCTGCTCCCGCCCCGGGTCACACCCCGACCCCGAGGAGGCCCCAGCGCGCCCCTGAGACCTCGCCCCGCCCGGTTTCCCTCCCGCACACTCCCGCCTCTTTATCCGCAGCCGGGAAGGGGCTCCCGGCGCCCCCCGCTCGGGCCGCTCAAGCCGGGCGTCCTGCCCGCGCGGCGTCCCCTCACCTCGGGGCGCACGTACGACACGAAAGAGGGTTTCAGCGCCTTGGTGCCGCCGCCACCGCCGACTACCCCTTTACCCAGCATACCACCGCCCTGGGAAGCAGCGACGCGCCCGAAGAGAGGTGGCGGCTCAGACTACGGCAGCGGCGGCGGCCACCAGCGCAGGCGGCTGGGGCTCCGCCCATCCCCAGGGTCCGGACGGCCCCGGCACCGCCCGTATCCGGCTCCCCAGCTGACACCGCTCGTCCCGCCCAGGCCCGCGGGCTCCGCCCACTCCGCGTGCGTCGGGAGACCTTGGTCGAAGGCCACGCCCCCTCCACTCAGGACTGAGGAGTCTGGCGGAAATTCGCTGGCTGAAATAGGCTCTATTACATCCTCCAGCGACAAAGCCCGCCCCCCCCCGCGTTTTCTGATTGGTCAGAAGCTCTGCGGGGCCGGGCTCCACGCCGTGGGTCTTCTTGAATGAACCTGGAAAGATGTTTCCTCTGACCAATCTAGAGAGCGTTTTCTCCGGACTCCTCGGCGATTGGATAGCAGGAATGTTTCTGTCGTCCAATGATCCTGCGGTAACTAAGTCAGAAGCAGCGGCTCAAGGAGATTGTCGTCTTCTTTTCTTGTCGTTTTGGACTAAAACTTCTCGAAAGTGTAGGTCGAATCTCCCTGGATGAGTTCCAAAAATTAATGATATTTAGATTTACTATTTTAAATGTAGAAAAAAATGAGATAAGCCAAGAGTTATTATAAAGGGCCTTGTAGATCCCATTTTCCAAATATTAGTTTGTGTTTCTATCAATAGCCTCTAAGAGACTTCACTTACCCACTCTCCTAAATTACAGATAAAACCCCCATTTTTTAGTGAAGATTGTAAAGAAAATTCATTTAAATAACACATTTGGCCCAAGCATTATTAGACACCGATGAATAATACAATAATATTAATACAAGAAATTTAGTCTTGCGGAAAACACTAATAAGTATTTGCAGTTAATTTTTTCTGTATCAGGGACTAGTGATCTTATCCAGTTCATTATCATGAGTGTTTCCCCTCACTTTCTGCCAAGCAACTCCAAATAAATATAAAATCTAAGTGATAAGGAATGAACTTAGTTTTGCAACACAGTGTCAGGGCAAGTCCTGTAGCCTTATTACCGGACCTTGAATGCCAGGTTCTTGAGACTCAGTGTCATAGAGATGAGCATTGAACTCAGCACAAGATCAAGCAGATAGTTTATTGTGGAGGCTTATACAGGGGCCTCGAGGCTTGGAAATGAGACTGAGGTCAGCTGTCCCTAGATCATCATCTGGCGGTGGTTGATCCCGGAGTAGTCCACAAGATGTTTTCCACTGTCAGTGACCACCCAAAGGGCCTGTAAAATAACGCGTGTGCAAATATCCTAGTTACTATTTCATTTTAACTATGGACTTTTATTGAAAGCAAGGAGTCATGGGCCCCTAAGATAGAATTATTTGTCAAGATGGAGTCCCGCGCTATACTGTCTCAGCTTCATTTCCAACTCCTTGGCCCTCATTAAGCCTATCCAGTTTTCAGCACTGTAGCCACCAATGAGTTGCATTATCCCCGCAAATCATTTGCCCAGGTCTCACAGCCAGTCACTGACAGAGCTGGATTTCAACCCAGATTTGTCTGATACCAAAGCCCATGCTGTTAATATTACAATTATACAAATTAGGAAGTGTCGATTCTATATGTGAAGGCCAGGTCAAGTTTCATGAAGGAAGACAGTCCTTAAAGAGGTGTTGAAAAAGGAGATTATTTGTCAGGACTAATTTTATACCACTATGTATTTCACAACAGTTTTTACTTTCCATAGTGAAAGGGCAGGGCAGATTTTCACACTCTGAGCAAATTTTTACTCCCTTTTCAAAGGACTGAGTTTCCATGATCTTCCATCATTGTCAGTGTGTTAGTGTGAGCACCTACCGTCAGGACTGGCTTCTTGGACATAAAACTAGTTCAGTCACATAGGGTCCACACTTAGAACAGCTTGCTGTTTAATGCTTCATAGTTGTAGCCTTGACATTCTGAATCACTTTGTCTCTGAATTCGTGGGTTTTGAGTCAAGTATTATGGGACAATGGAGCAAGTATAGGGTCTTGGAGTAACAGCTCCTGCAAAGTGCCACTTCCCGTCCTTTCCCCACCTCCTCTCAGGGGCCCAGTATGCCCTGGCACCCTGGTCCACCCCAGCCAAGCCTAGACTGCTGCCAGTCTCTGTGAGAGTAGCAGCCAGGCCTTATTGCCCAGGAGAGATGAGGAAGGAATCTCATGTTCTGCTAGGGCACCCCCATGAGTGCCTGGGCATGGACTAGGATATGATCAGGGTTGGGTTCAGTTCCCCCACTCATCCCTGTGTCTCTGAGTAAGATAAGCATCTACTCCTGCTTAGGCCGGCAACACCATAGGGACTGATCAGAGCCTCTCACCCACCCTTACTCAGATACTTAGTGTGGCCAGGCACATAGGCTCCAATCCCCATACCCCGGGACTGACTTCTCTGTCCTGGGATAAAACCTGCATTTTCATTCTGCACTGGACCCTGCAAATCATGTAGCTGGCCTTGCCTACACCTTTTGCTGTGTCCTTGGGCAAGTTACTTCATCATTCTGTGCCTTTATTTCTATTTAGGATGATAAAAAGCAACAACAATAATTACCTCATGGTTTGGGGTGGTTTTGGAGGTTAAACGAAGTGTCCCAGTGAGGCCTAGTAAGCAGCAAGAACTACGTGGGAGCTATCTTTAGTACAATTCCACCCCACAGGACAGGACTGACTCCTGTGCCCAGACAGCAGAAAGAGAAGCAAAATGACTTCTCCCAATAATCAGCTTTGGGGCTTTGTTAAGCAAAGAGGTTTTGTTTGTTTGCTTGTTTTGTTTTTAACTTCTGCCCCAATCCTTGGACTAGAAATAATGGCATTTATATCTAATCCATCAAACCAACTTCCCTTCCCTTCAAACCATCCTACCTTATAATAACGACTTTATTCTGTTCTTTAGCACTCAGTTATCCAGTTGGTTTGCCATGTGATGAATCTGGAAATTTCATGCTACCGCTGCTTGTATACACACTCAGAAAACTCTAGCCAACAAGTGAGGAAAGTTTTTTATTTTGTTTTATTTTTCATTGACGAGAAAGAAAGAGAAAGAGAGGAAGGGAAGAAGAGAAACATTGATTTGTTGTTCCACTTACTTATGCATTCATTGGTTGATTCTTGTATGTACCCTGACTAGGGATCAAATCTGTAACCTTGGTGTATATCCAATTGAGGTTCTAACCAACTGAGCTACTGAGCCAGGGCAGAGGAAAGTTTTCAAAGACTGAAAAGTCAGCTATTCCCAGGGGCAGTTTTGACTCAGTCATGAAAAGTCTTACCTTCTTTAAGAAGCAAAATGGGAGCCCTGGCTGGTGGCACAGTAGATAAGGCACTGGCCTGCAAACCCAAAGGTCACTGGTTTGATTCCACATCCAGGGCACATAATGAGGTTGCAAGCCAGGTCTCCAGCCAAGTCCATAGCTGGAGGCAGGTGAAAGGCAACCGTACACTGATGTCTCTCTCTATAAAAATAATAAGTTTTTTAAATCTTAAAAAAAAAAAAAAAAAAGCAAGATGGGAATAATGGAGAATGAGCTAACATCTGTCTCCATCTTGCTGTTAAGGTTCTCCAGCAACCAGCATAGTTTTACTCAACATTTAGGGTGTGGGGCAAATCTCCTTGGGAGAATCTCTCTTGACTGACTGAAAAATTTCTGTCATGTTGAGGTCAAGTCATTCTCCATCTATTAATAAACACAGATGGTAGCCCTTAGACGTTGAAACATTTTAATTTATGCACGACAGTTTAAGGTCACTCTTTTCTCCTAATGTTGCCCTACGCGCTTTCTCAGAGAACTATGAATAGAAGCAAGTGGACTCTTAGCTCGCATGGAACGAGTGCCAGACCAGAGGTAACATGTTTCTCCCCGCAACATACTCCCAGGTGGGGAGAAACATTCCTCTGACAATTAAACCTAGCCATCCCAGCAACCTGCTTGTATGTGTTAGTCATCTTTGTCTAACAGGTGCCGGGCACATAAGAGAAATTCAATAAATATTTGCCCCTCGGTGAACAAATGGGATCAGATGAAAAGTAGCCTGGGAAGTTATTGATTAGCAAGCAGGGGAAGCAAAGAGTTCAAACTCTAGCACCCAAGTTAGAGCCTGCACTTTTAAATCCCTTGGATACAAAATAGGTCCTGATTTTAAATAAACAAACAAACAACTAAATAAATAAAATTATATATTATTATATATAACATTATATACAATAGATGTATATGTCATATATGATAGACTCTTATTTATAGTTATAAGTAGGTTATATAATATATAAATATAAACATTATATATCATGTTATTTTTTTTAAAGATTTTATTTATTATTTTTAGAGAGAGGGGAAGGGATGGAGGTAGAGAGGGAGAGAAGCATCAACCAATGTATGTTTGCCTTTCACCTGCCTCCAGCTACAGACCTGACTGGAGACCTGGCTTGCAACCTGGTTATGTGCCCTGGCTGGGAATCGAGCATATGTTATTTATATATGACATACATATATAAAATACTCAAGGGCTAAAATGGATGTGTCAGTTAGTGGCCACTTGCCAAACTTCAATTTTAGCCAGTGGTCCAGGTGTGAAGACTTGCCCTCTTTTTTCACTGAAAACAGAAAGCTCCTTGGTCTCTTGCTGCAACCATATAGATCTTTCAACCATCCTTTGAAGATGATGAGGAATAAACCTGAATTAAGAAGCATTTGGATTAGTGTCAATCTTGTGGTACCATAATATGAGGACCTGCTAGGGAAACATACCAATTATAAATAAGGACTTCTGGGTGATCCCCCACCCAAAAAACAAAACAACCACCCCACCCCCCGCCCTGGCACAATCTAAATTAGTCGCATGGTACGGAGCTTAATGAGCCTACTCTATATATTCTGTATTCTGTCTTCTTCAAAACCCAAGTTTGTGGCCTGATGGATTTATTTACTGAATAAAGGTTTGCCAATAGTCCACCTGACTCCTCTCTCAGCCTCTCTAGATAAGACTGGAAGTTCTGAGAGCAGGGATGGTCTTCTCTGCAATCTCCCAGTACTTGGTGCTGCAATAGTAAGTGAGCTCTCAGAGAGAAGGGGAGAGCCACTCTCATCATTACCAGGGGAGGGGGGTTATTGATGGGGCGGGAACAATTTTTCAATATCCATCAAAATTATATCAGGAATTTCACTTCTAAAAGTTTATCCTACAGAGCCATTTACACATGTGAAATGCCCTATGTCCAGGCTTACTTACTGCCCAGAGCTTGTCATGGTCACAGGAGGCCCTCCTGTGTTTTGTCTTCATTTTCATTTTATTTTTTTAAAGATTGTATTTATTATTTCCAGAGAGAGGGGAAGGGAGCGAGGCAGAGAGGGAGTGAGACATCAACGTATGGTTACCTTTTACCTGCCTCCAGCTGGGGAAGTGGCTGGACACCTGGCTTGCAACCTGGTCATGTGTCCTGGCTGGGGAATCCAACCAGCGTCCTTTGGATTCGCAGGCCAGTGCCTTATCCACTGTACCACCAGCCAGGGACTTTTCTTCATCTGAAAAAAAAAAAAAAATTGTTTTTTGATTACAGTTGTCCCATTTCCTCCCCATGGCTCTCCCATGCTCTGCCCTCCCACCCCCGTCCCCACAGCCAATCCCCACTTTGCTGCGCATGTCCATGGGTCCCTTATACTTACTTGTACCTTGACAAGACCCTTCCTCCTCTTCCCGCATTATCCCCTCCCGGCTCCGTCTCCCCCCTCCCCTCAGGTCCCTGTCAGTTTGTTACTTATCTCCATGTCTCTGGTTCTGTTCAGAACAGAACTTCCTGTGCATCTTTTTTCAAATTTTATTGTTGTTGTGTTA
Organism: Noctilio leporinus; assembly: GCA_004026585.1. Classification (NCBI taxonomy): domain Eukaryota; kingdom Metazoa; phylum Chordata; class Mammalia; order Chiroptera; family Noctilionidae; genus Noctilio; species Noctilio leporinus. The sequence goes on along the minus strand of PVIW01001275.1, from coordinate 82,078 downwards.
CATCCATCCCCTTTTTGCTCTCCTCTGTCCCCCTCCCCACCCCTCATTCCCCCCAAAGTCAATCCCACCTGTTGTCCATGTCCATGGTTCCTTTATACTAGGTTCTTGTCTAAACTGCTCCCCTTCCCTGCCTTCCTGTGCATCTTGATATCCCCTACAATACGGTCCTCGGGGTGTGGAAGCGACGATCCCATAGATGATAAGCTTTCAAACCCCAAGGAATCAGGTCGCTGAACCCGGCAGGCCTCCGGGATGTGGACACTGCGCCCTCTACAGGACTGTTGGAGTAGTGAGCCAGGAAAGTTAGGGGATTTCCTCTCCTGGCTGCAGGACAGAGAAAAATAATAGACGAGGAGTCTGGGAGTGTACCTTCCGGTCCTCCTTCACCTGGGCACACGTTCTGGGCCAACAATTCCATGAAGCACGCCCTAGAAACCGGGCCTGCGTCAGCTGCTGGGCCGCCACCCCTGCAGGCTGTGGCCCTACTTCCAAGGCTGGACACAAATTCATTTTGAAGAGCTAGGAGTCGGGACATCACAAGGCTCAGAGAAGTATCAACTCATCCAAGATCACACGGCTGGTCAGTGCTGCTTCTGGGACTTATTTCTGTAACACAATATGATTTCCGAACGTGAATTCTAACTTCATCTGGTTGCTTCGGAGCTTTGTCTTTGTCACTTCAAGTCCTCTAAGGCAGTCTTGACCCATTTCAGAACTCCTCTGTTGGTTCTCCTACTCTCTCCTGGACTGGTACGAAGCCCAGGCCAGGCCTGGGATGGGGGCGGGGCAAGGTGCCCGTGTCCCTGACTTGGTCGCAGTGCTTGTCCTGTGTGTTCCTGGGCAGAGAAGGTGCCACTTGGGGCCTGAAGTCACTCTGTCCTGCCCCTGTGCAGCTGCCTGGCGTGACGATTCCTCAGCGATGCAGCCAGGTCCTCACCCCTGGGCTGGGCTGGGCTGTTTCCCCCGCGGGCAGCACCTTGGTTCTCCCTCCTAGTTACTTTCTAGGTCTCACTCAGGAGCTGTGGTAAACTGTGGATCATTTCCAAACCCTTGAGGAGACACAGAGGATTCAAGGGGCTTCTGCAGATCCTGGAAAGACCTTGTGGCTCTTCCAAGTACTCTGTGCTTATGAGCCCCCGGCAGGGAGCTTGTCAGCAGGGCAAGGGTCCTCCAAAATTCCCGAACAGGGTGTCCGACTCAGCCCACTCGTCCCAGGTCCCATAAATGACAGGGAGGGTAACTGTGAAGCAGGGGCCGAGTACAGAGACACTACATGCTTCTCACTCTCCCAGTTCAACTCTCTCCCTAGCTGAGAGCCCTGCTGTGCGTGTGTGTGGTGAGAGGAGCAGTGGGAAGAAGGAGGAACCAGAGAGCAGAAAAACCTGTTATTTTGGTTGGCTTTCCATTTCAAATTTCCCCTGACTCATTCCAGGATAATTGCAGTCAAGATCTGGCATCTGTTCCAGAGCTGATCTCCAAGAGAGAGGAATGATAGAAGCTGGTTGACGTGCCACATTATTAAGGCTGTGTAACTCAATGCTTTACATGCCATTCAATCATCTGAAGGCTGAGGATCACAAAATAAAAACAACGTGTTATTCCTTCTGGAATGTTTACTGAGATCAAAGCCTTCAGTTTAAATCGTACCATTTCTGGTATTGCCAAGCTGGTTTCGGAAAAGTTAGGAACCTGGCATCCAGGCTGTTTATTCTCCGATTTGAAGGAAAATGGCACTGAGAGAATCTTCTCTTCCTTCCAAGTTTTGCTTGGGCTGAATCTGGTCAGAAAATCCAGCACAAGAGCAGGAAAGATACACCTTGAGCCTATCAATGATCTTAGGGGGGAATAAGGAAGCCTTTGCTATCGTGAAGGCCAGGAGAACCTCCTCAAATAAAAACAGGCCAAGCATGCCTCCCCGCTGGGATATTTGATCTTTGCTCAAAGTGCAGTCAGGCCTGTTTGGAGCTTGGCTGACCCATTCCCACTCGCTGAAACCCTGAAAGGCGTATTGTTCAGGTGGCTGTAAAAGAACAAACGCAGAGGTTGTGAAAGGCCCACTGTTTTATATTTGAAGTAGTCGTCTGTCCCCAGGTTAAAATGTATTCCAAAAAAAAATTTTTTTTTAATTAAGAAATTATTTATTTTTAAAGATTTTATTTATTATTTTTAGAGAGACAGGGGAAAGGAGAGAGGCAGAGAGGGAGAGAAATATCAATGTATGGTTGCCTTTCACCTGCTTCCAGCCACAGACCTGGCTGGAGACCTGGCTTGCAACCTGGTTATTTGCCCTGGCTGGGAATCAACCCAGCGACCTTTGGGTTTGTAGGCCTTATCAGCCACTGTGCCACCAGCCAGGGCCTAAAAAAAAAATTTTTTTTTTAATCCTTTTTATCTAAAGGCAAAAAGAGAATGAAAGTCGTGGAAGGAGCTGAGCTGCACAGGAACATGTCTACTTCACAGAGTGGCTTTCCTGGAGCACTGTTACTGAGCAGCCATTTCCCCATTTCCCTCCAGAACACTGACCCCTATTCACCATTCATTCACCTGGTCTATGAAACGGGTTCCCAGGGCGTCCAAGTAAAGCATCAAGAAACTCCACCTCAGACTTTGCAAACATCTTACGTAGGTTTAAGAAGTCTGAAAAGAAGTTTTATGGCTCAGCTGGTTTGGGAGCCTAGAAAGGGAAGGGGGAAATCTGTACATTCTCTCACCCCATGTGAGAGATGAATGAACTAAGAGAAACTTAATTTGGAACCACAGCATAAGGTCAGAGAAGTAATTGATTAACTTTTAGTAAAAAGCATCTGATTTACTTTTTTACTAGCTTCTTTTATAACACCAACACCTTCCCCCACCCCCAAGGAAAGGCTTTGTCTCTTGGTCAATAAAGGTGTAACCCACATAGGCCTATGAGGAGCAGGGCAGGAACGGGACAGTGTGTGTGTGTGTGTGTGTGTGTGTGTGTGAGAGAGAGAGAGAGAGAGAGACAGACAGACAGACAGAGACACAGAGACAGAGACAGAGACAGAGACAGAGACACAGAGAGAGAGCTCTGCCCCGGGCCTTCCACTGCAGGCTCCAGGCAGGGAGCGGCAGAATGAGAGGCTGGAAGAACAGGTTAGAACTGCTGGTTATGGGACCCTGGATTCCTTGGTAAGGATTTTGGAATTTATCCTTAAAGAACGTCAATACGTTGGAAAGTTTTCACACTTTAAGATTTTGTTTATTATTTCCAGAGAATGAGGAAGGGTGAGAGGCAGAGAGGGAGAGAAACACCAATGTATGGTTGCCTTTCACCTGCCTCCAGCTAGGGACCTGGCTGGAGACCTGGCTTGCAACCTGGTTATGTGTTTTGGCTGGGAATCGAACCAGCGACCTTTGGGTTCGCAGGCTGGTGTGCCTTTTCTTTTTAAAGAATTATTGTGTAGTAATTATTAAAGAATTACTAGGTAATTATTCATTATTATATGGTGAAAGTTAATATAGTAACAGAGATTAGCAAATCTCCTAAGGAGTTAGGAATAAAAGCCCCAAATTGAACAAGCCATAATCAAATTGCAGAGAGGTAACCGCTAGAAACCTTTTGGAGAAAGTATAGCTATTAAAACAAAAAGGGACAATACTTCACACGTGGTTTTACAATCTAATTTTTCCACCAAACATTATAAATTTTTCATGTTATTCTACTACGTAGTTCTTTCGCTTTTTAAACATTTATTATTGATTTTCGAGAGCAAAACATCAATTTGTTGTTCTCCTTAATCATGCTTTCCTTGGTTGCTTCTTGTATGTGCCCTGACCAGAGACCGGACCTGCAATTTTGACCTATCAGGATAACACTTTAACCAACTGAGCTACCCAGCCAGGGTCTACATAGTTATTTTCAACTTTTTTCCAACCTAACATTCCTGGGGGAGCTGACACCCTCTCATGGATAATAGAGGTTGAGCAATAGTATTTTTAAGAAGGGGACACTCTCCATTATTTAGATGAGTAAGCTGTATTTCAGTCAAGTGCTTATTGGACATTTCAATTGTTCCTAATCTTACACATTTGCCAATAGTGCTTAGGTAAAAATATTTGAATTTATAGTTTTGTATACTTACCTGATTAGATTTAATTCTTTAAGATAAAGTCTTAGAAGTTCAGTTGCTGGGCCAAAGAGTCTCCCTGTTTGTGTGTGTGTGTGTGTGTCTGTTGAAAACAATAAAGACATTCCAATGTTGACTGAGTTAGTGCCCCTTATCTTTTGCCTTTGTGATCTTAGTGTTACTAGCTCAGACCAGGTCGGATTATTTTCAAGCTTTATAACCTTTGTCAATCTGGTTGAAAAAACATTTATTGCCTTTATTGTTTTTCCTTTGATTTGTATGTATTTGATTACTAGGAATGTTGAAATTTTTTCATACGGTTATTGGCCACTTATACTTATGAGAATATTTACTTCTTTTGAGAATTGTCCATCCATGTACATTACTCATTTACCCATTTATGTATGTATTTATACTTTATTTTTAAGGAGAGGGGAAGGGAGGGAGAAAGAGAGGGAGAGAAACATCAATATACAAGATACACACCTCCAACTGGGGATCTGGCCCACAACCTAGTCACATGCAGTTCTCTTTCTACTTTACTAAGCCCTCACGTTTTCATCTCTTTTGATGTGCAAGAAGATTCCTTAGGGAAAAAAAAAATTAGACACTTATACAATGAAGAATTTTGCCATCTAGGAAGTCTTATTTTCCTTTTAGCCCATCTTTGTTCTTTCCAATTCCCATAACCTTTTCTTCTACATCTTTCTCTTAGCCCAACCAAAGAGCAGGCAGGAAGATGCGCAGGCTGCTCCAAGGTTACAAAGAGATTTTCAAGAGCTAGATTTTGGTCTCTACTCAGAAATACAGGATTCCCTTAAGGCTGTATTTCAGGCCTCCTTTTTGGCATTTCTCTGGAAATAATGAAGTGCAAGGGTTTCTTTCTCTTCTCCCTTTTTCCTTACTTCCTTTCCTTTTTTTTTTCTTTTTCTTTTTCTTCTAGCATTTCTAGACTCCTCTTTATTTTTGTATTTTTTAAGAAGTGTGTTTTATTGACTATGCTGTTACAGTTGTCCCAAATTCTTCTCCCTTTGCTCCCCTCCACCCAAGATCTCTATTTCCTCTCGGAGTACAACTCCCCTTAGTTCCTTTCCATAGGTTATGCATATATCAGTTCTCTGACTTCACCCTTTCCTTATTAACTACCCCCTGTCTATCTTGTACCCATCTATTATATTTCTTAACCCCTGCACCCTTTCCCCATTTTATCCCCTTCTCCCTCCCAGCTGATAACCCTCCCCATGATCCAATCCCCATACTGATGATTCTAGTTCTATTCCGGTTGCTTAGTTTTTGTTTTTATTTTTAGATTCTGTTGCTGATAGTTGTGATTTTGTTGCCTTTTTCATGTTCATAATTTTGACCCTTTTTCTTGAATAAGTCCCTTTAACATTTCATACAGTAATGGCCTGGTGATGATGAATTCCTTTAGCTTTACCTTGTCTGGAAAACACTTTACCTGTCCTTCCATTTTATTTTATTTTTTAAAAGATTTTATTATTTTTAGAGAGAGGGCAAGAGAGAGAGGCAGAGAGGGAGAGAGACATCAATGTGTGGTTGCCTTTCACCTGCCTCCAGCTACAGACCTGGCTGGAGACCTGGCTTGCAACCTGGTTATGTGCCCTGACTGGGGAATTGAACCAGTGACCTTTGGGTTTGCAGGCCGGTGCCTTATCCACTGTGCCACCTGCCAGGGTTGCCCTTCCATTTGAAATGATAGCTTTGCTGGATAGAGTAATCTTGGTTATAGGTCCTTGCTTTACATCACTTTGCGTATTTCTTGCCAGTCCCTTCTTGCCTGCAGTCTTTTGAGAAATCAGCTGACAGTCTTATAGGAACCCCTTTGTAGGTAACTTTTCTCTTGCTGCTTTAAAAAATCTCTATCTTTAATCTTTGGCATTTTAAGTAGTGATGTGTCTTGGTATGGTCTAATTTGGGCTTAGCTTGTTTGGGACTCTGTGCTTCTTGGACTTGTATGTCTATTTCCTTCACCAAATTAGGAAAGTTTCTCTTCATTATTTTTTCACACACATTCTCAATCTCTTGCTCTTCCTCTTCTTCTGGCACCCCTGTGGTTGGGATGTTGGCATGTTTCAAGTTGTCCCAGAGGTTCCTAAGCCTCTCCTCGTTTTTAAAAATTCATTTCCTTTTTCTGTCTTGTTTCCTCGGGTTGTCTGTATTTCTTCCTTACGTTCCGAACCGTTGATTTGAATCCCATTTCCCTTCCCTTCACCATTGGTTTTGTGTGTATTTTCCTTCGTTTCACTTAGCATAGCCTTCACTTCTTCCCTTCTGTGTTTGCCATACTTAAGCATGTCTGTCAAGTCTGTAAGCATCTCTAATACCAGCATTTTAAACTGAGCATCTGTCAGGCTGGCTATTTTTTCATCACTTAGTTCACTCACTGGGACCTTGATTTGTTCCCTCTTTTGAGCTAGGTTTGCCTGTTTGAGGTAGAGCTAGTGCACCTGTTACAATGTAAGGAGTGGAGCCTTAGGTATTTGTCAGTACAGCAACAGCCAGTTTCACCATGCTATGATGCTGCATGAAGGGGAGGGGTCTGAGAGGGAACAATGTTGCTTGCTCAGCACTCCCCACCCCTTCCCAGGCACTTGTCCCCTTCCTATATGGGATTAGCTCCTCTTTAGCTGTTGCCGTGGCCGTGGTTCCGAGAGTGGGTGGGTCTGCAGATGTTCTAGGCCTGTGGGAGCCTCTAAACAAACAGACTCTGCTAAGATGGGCAACTTCTTTCTCCACCCCCACTGGTTTTCAGTTAGAAGCAATATGGCTTTATATTCCCCCTGCCCCAACTCTGGATCTCTGCCTGAGCCACGCGGTCTGGTCTAGCACTCAACAGGGGTCCCTATTGTGATTGCGTCTTCCACTGATCGGCCACAGTTGCTGTTCCACTGCAGCTGCCAGGCTGCCAACCTGTGCCACCAAACTGTTCTACTAAACCATGTTCTCCCTGCCCTGGCTCTGCCCCTCCTACCTATCTGGATGAATATTTCTTTACATCTTTTGCTCATTGGACTTCCATGCAGCTCAGTATTCTAGGACTTCTGGTTGTCTCTAGTTTTGAGGTTGATGTACCCATTTCTGGCTGTAGAGGAAGACAGTTTGTTTCTATGCCTCCATCTTGGATTCTCTCTCCCTGTTTCTGTGTGGCTGTCCTTCAGATGTGGGTAACATCGGGCGCACTAGTGTACGAAACGCGATCGCAGAACTGAAGAATTTTGGAACTGAAAGGAATTTCTGACCGTCAGTGCCTTGGATAAACAGATGCAGTTGCACACTGACACTGGGAGCCCGCAGGCAAAACAGGAAAGGGAGGCTGCTGCCAACTATCCGGAGCATGCTTTGTCTCAAATTTACCCTCTGCAGGAAGTGGCCACTACGCCCAGCTTTCGCTAATTACTACCACGTAGGAGCACATATCCTGTTGTCACATGTTCCAATTGTTCAAGAGAAGTCAAATTAGGATTTTTGTGTGAAATCTTTAATGTTGGCTCAGGGTTTCTAACAGTGTTTGGGCCAAATGACACATGGCTATCCATCCAGGATTTGGTACAGAAGGTGTCTATTCTGACTTCTGGCTCAGTTTAAGGTTAAAATGCAAAGGAAATGGACTCCCTTTATTTTCCCACCCTTAGTTAACCATTGACCTTAGAGATACAGCTTTGTTAACTTATTTAAAATCAGGAGAGAAAAAGGCTGGGGTAAGCTGAGTAGACTAAAATTGGGATACTTAAAAGCTACTTGCATACCAGTATCTTCAGCATTTAAATTCTATAAAGATGGTTGGCTAAAAACGTATCTACAGAAGGCCCATGGCATAAAGATAAAAAACCCAGGCTTTGAAGTCAACAGAACTCTCCAGGTAGGTAGTTTTCTGATATGACCCAACTCCAGAGACTGTCATTCTAATACTCTTTTGTTACTTAACCTCAAACCCTCATTTGCTCATGTGTAATACCTACCTACCATGTAGTAATTTTAGGTTGAGAGAAAGGGAGAAACATCAATTTTTCCACTTCTTTATGCACTGACCAGTTGATTCTTCTATGTGCTCTGACTGGGGATTGAACCTGTAACCTTGAGTTATTGGGAAGACACTTTAACAGAACCACCTGGCCGGGGCTATATACTGTTTAAAACAGTGACGTGGAGTGCTTGAAGGTCTTTCGAGTAGCATCAAACAGATGATGTAAGAGGTCTAACCTAGGGGTTGTAGTGAACAGTGTAGATACTAGAGGCAGAAAGAAAAAAAGACAAGTTTGGATAGACAGGATTAGGAAATAATTTTAACAAAGGGAGTATCTAAAACTTGGAAGATGAATGAGATCATCAATATCCTGTACATATATAGAAGATGCTAATGACCAGCCAGGAAAAGTGCTATTTAGAAGCAGCTAAAGCAGAAAAACATTGAAAATGTAGGAGGAAAAAACCCTAGTGACTTCAGTGCCACAAAAAACAGGGAAGCAGTTAAGGTACGTCAAAACCAGCACCTATTTTTCCAAAATCTTAATTTTGGATGCCATGAAATAATTCTTACCAACTTTGAGGCAATTGGCCATTTGATTCCTGTTCAAATGACCTCTAACAGGTACATGGACTAATAGTATAATAGCATTAAAAAAAATTATATTTGAGAGGGAAAGGGAGGGAGGTAGAGAGGGAAAGAAACATCAATGTGTGGTTGCCTTTCACCTGCTTCCAACTATGGACATGGCTGGAGACTTGGCTTGCAACCTGGTTATGTGCACTGGCTGGGAATCGAACCAGCAACCTTTGGGTTTATAGGCCAGCGCCTATCCACTGAGCTGGCACTGAGCCACCAGCCAGTAGTAGTATAATAGCAAGTATAATAGCACTTTAAACTTGGAAAAGACTGATCATCTCATATACTTTCATACAAAATACCAGACTGTAAACAAATCTTACACAGGTGGTTATAATTATGAACGTGGGCAACAACTTCTTTGCAAGTGACCTCCATTTTATTGTTGCAGTTGACATTTAAAAGTTGTTTCAATTGATATTTTCCCCACAAACATTCATGTTAGAAGATACAATACTTTCTCCCCAATTATCTCTTGTCCCTCCTGCTCTGTAGTCTCAACTGTACATGATAGGGTTTCAAACAAATTCACTACACTGATCATGTTCTTTTGAGTATTACTTACAAACTAATGCCCAGAATTGAACACCACACTCCAGATATGGTGTGAGCAATGCCAAGTGTAGAACTATTAAGAGTAGTTCCCCCTGAATCATGGGGAATATGTCCCACAAGCCCTAGCCGGATGCTCCAAACTGAGGATATTACCAAACTTCTGGTTGTCTCTAGTTTTGAGGTTGATGAACCCATTTCTGGCTGTAGAGGGGGACAGTGTGTCTGTCTATGCCTCCATCTTGGCATAGATACGTACCTATGATACATATGCTATCATATGATAATGATACGTACCTATGATAGTTTAATTTATACATTAGGCACCATAACAAATTAACAATAAAACAGAATTATAGTGATATGGTAGGATAAAAGTTACATGAATGTGGTCTCTCTGATAACCAATCTAATCTAAATAGCTAGGTGACTACCAGGTGAGTAATGCATATGCTAGACAAAGGGATGGTTCATGTTCTTGGTAAATGGAATGGATGGCTTAAGATTTTATCATGCTACTCGTAACAGCATACAATTGAAAACTTATTAACTGTTTGACATTTCCCACTATTATTTTTGGACCTTGGCTGGCCACAGATAACAAACTGCTTAAGTGAAAGTGCAGACAAGGGGGCAGGGGAACTACTGTATTTCTCATTTCGGGTATCAGTCAGATGAAAGACAAGCTCCTGTTAAAAAGGTTCCAATGCTACCTCACTAAAACTAGCTGTGAGGGATAATGCAGGTTTTAGCTTCTCTCCCACGCCCCGTGCTATGCACTAACAAAAGGCCTTCTGCTTTTATCTGCATATTGTCGCCTAAATTGCCTTAAGTACATTTCACGGTACAGCTCATAGCAAAGCTTGAGATAAATTACAACACCCGGAACGCCTTCTCATCACAAACCTGTCATACTGCATTATCATATGTATTTTTAAATGCCCACATTGACCCAAGATGTGTTTTCTATTTTCTCTACTTCCGAATTCTTAAATATTCATGTATTTTAAGTAATAAATTGAGATCAATTTAATTAACTAGTCTTACTTGGGATTATATTAGGGTAAGGTGAATAGGTGGTCAACAAAATAGTTTCGTATTTAACATGAAACCAGTTTAAGTATTGTTCAAAAATATTATTCAGGCATTAAGTTATAGAATTGTTTTTATTTTACATTTAACATTATACTTAGTGCAATAAAGGAAGACTCAAGCTGCTCACAGAATGGGGATTTTATGGTTTGCTGAATATTCCAATTAACCTATTACTACACATATTGTATGGCTGATAATAAAATAACCTTTAAGATTAAATTAAAAATATTCATTTTGGACTATACATTATAGTCACTGTTACAAAGCATGTTTATTGAGGCATGATCCAAAACCATCTCTAACCAAAGAAAATAGCTGGAATGATCCTACAGTGCTTGTTAAAAGTCAGCTTCACTATGAGTCCTGATAGGGAACAATCTCCAAGATTCCCAGATATGGAAAAAAGGCACTGTGCAGAATGGTGTGCACAGACCCTGTATGGAAGAATATACAAATGGGTAACACTGACTGCCTCTGGGAAGTGGCAAGGGGAGACAGGAGACATTTTATGCCATATACTTCTTCATACCTTTTTGACTTTTACATGCGTACGAACCATCCATTCAAATTAATTCCTAAGAGAAAGTCATCTTAAAATGCATTCTCAGGCTTATTCTGGTCCTCCTCAGTAAGAATCTTTGGAATTAGAGGTTAGAAATCTTCATTTTTAGGATATTTTCCAAAGCACTATTATGAACAGTCCAATTTGAGACCTCTGCTATGAACTGTATCTTCCCATAATACTATAGTTTTCCCTTTCTGGGATACATTTTTTAAAAATTAGATAGCTCTGTCAAATTCAGTATAAAAATGGTGGCTCTATGAAGTGAACTGTACATATTCATAATATTGGGCTGGTCAAATAGTTCATTTAGTTTTTTCACCTGTAAAACATTTTTCATTTTCAGTGACTTTATTGATTTGGATGTTTTAAAAATGAAAATTGGCTATCTGCTAAGTGGTAGAAGGCTGCTATTTTCAATTAATGTCTTAATGATCATTTAAAACTTCAACTGGTCTACCCAACAGTGAAGCATTGTCCAGCAAATTTCTAGCATGGAACTTCACAAACCACTTGTGACATGTTAGCCATAGCACCTTCTCCGTACACTCCACAAATTGTTTTTTGCATTTCAGTTGCATTTTTACCTTTCTTGTAAAAAAGCACTATGTGCTGAAAATGTTGTGTATTTTCTTCCATCTTCAATATTAAAATGGCTACACAAAAATTCACCCATTTTGATGTTTTAAAAAAATGCACATTGATAGGATGGCTGTCACAAAATATACAATCTAACAAAATTGTCTCAAATGAAGTTAAAGACAACTAAGTGCTACTATACCCATCTTACCTAAACCCCCCCAGAACTAAACACCACAACAGAACAAACTGTTTGGCCAACCCAATATGCACTGAGAATATAACACAACCATGCAAGACAAACATTTATATTTTTTGTCAATTAAGTGAAAAAAATTATTTAAAATACTGTTGACTTAAATCAGGTATGCTTTGCTATGCTGTTAATATAATATTGCATTTTTAATTCTAGCTTACTCAAAGAAACAGAAAAAAACAAGCAAAGACAAAATTCTAATTTGGAATATACTATATAATTGGGGAGGGTGAGAGAAAGAAATTTGTTTTATTTGGAATCATTAAATTAACTGTAACATAAGCATGCACGAGTAACAGGGAAACCAGCCTGAGATGCAGAGAGTAACAGACAAGTAAATTAGTTGCCAAAACAACTGTTTTAAGAATGCATCCACAGGGTGATAACCAATGCTGCTTTTGATGAGAGTTTAGTGTTCTTTAAAAATTGCCAAAGCAGAGTTTAGTGTTCTTTAAAAATTGCCAAAGCAAAGCCCTGGCTGGTGGCACAGTGCATAAGGCGCCAGCCTGCAAACCCAAAGGTCACTGGCTCAATTCCCAGTCAGGGCACAAAACCAGGTCTCCAGCCAGGTCTGCAGCTGGCGGCAGGTGAAAGGCAACCTTACATTGATGTCTTCTTTCCCTACTCTCTAAAAATAATAAATAAAATCTTAAAAAATGAAAATGAAAATTGCCAAAGCAGCCCTGGCCAGGTGACTCGGTGAGTTGAAGCATGGTCTCCATGCAAACAGACTGGGTTTGACCCCATCAGGGCACCTATGGGAGGCAATCAATCAGTTTCTCTGCCCCCTACTTCCTCTCTAAAATCAATTATAACAGCCCTGCCTAATGCGGTTCAGTGGATTTAGTGCTGGTCTACAAACCAAGGGGATGCTGGTCCGATTCCCAGCCAGGGCACATGCCTGGGTTGTGGGCCAGAACCCCCTGTTGGGGACATGTGAAAGGCAACTAGTTGATGTATGAGGTCTGTCCTGAAAGTATTGAGCCAATGTCAATATAAAGTTTTCGCAGCTGATATTTTTGGGATATACCTCATACCCCTCACACACTGATGTTTCTCCCTTTCTTCCCATCTCTCTAAAAAGAAATAAAATTTCCTTTTTTAAAAAAGAAAATCAATAAAAACATTCTCAGGTGAGAGAATTTTTTAACGGTCAAACAGAAGATACTCAAGAATATTCAATTCATGTTATTTCAGACAAGATGGTGAATGTGGGTCTCTAGTCACAACTATGAAAACAAGCTATGGGGGAAAATACTTAAATAATTATTTTAGTGAACATTTTAAATGGTGCCAATTGTATACATGGATGAAGACACCTAAGTCAAATGCAAAAATTTGAATCACGCGATGAAAACATCTGTGAAACCTAAGCAAGGTAAAGGGAGCTGCCTGCCAAAGTGCTGAGCATAAACGCTAAAACCTCCACTTTAACTGGAACTTAAAGGGATGTGCAGGCTCTAAGTTAGCCACTCTGGACTTCGGTTTCCTCATCTGACAACTAAGAAATTATAACACCTTTACTTATTCTTACTGTTAGGATAGTTTTAAAACAGGAGAATGTGTAAAAAGACCAAGCATGGTGTCTGTCATTAGTGTGTGATAAATTTCAGTTCTTTTATTCTCTATTAAGTAGAAGAACTGTGAAAAGCACATCTCCAAAATTTTACCGGGTGACTAATAACTCAAAAGGGTAAAATGAGACCCAGAAATATTACAAATTTAAAAAAGAAAACGGCTTGCCAAAGTGACACAGACAGTATGTGACAAACCTGGGAGAAAAGCCCACTTTCTGATCCAGTTCCCCAGTGGCTGCCACCCAGTCTCCTGGTCCTCTGCAAGTCCAGGGGAAGATTCTAACCCAAGAAAAAAAACGAACCAAGACAGTACTGAAAATTAGAACATTTTCTGGAAATTGTATGCTCAGGCAACAAACATTTATCAGGAAAAATAAGATGTAACCCAATACTTTTGAATATGGTTTTACTACAGCATAAATCATTTCAAAGCAAAAGTAGTTTATGATGTCAATTCTAACATATAATACATTTAAGTCATTATATGAATTTAAGATTTTATTTGTGTATTTCACTGTAGTGCTGTGACAACAATAGGACATCTGTGTACCAGAGCATACACACATCAACAGTAAGATGTAACTTTTTATTACACCACTGCTAGAATATTTAGCTTTTTGTAGGACACATAAGCATGTAAGATGGCCACACCAAATAATTTTCTGTTTTTTCCCCTTAATCTTAATTTTATGTCAGTAATACTTTATCAACCTCACTGTAAATGAACTGTAAATTAGCTGGGTGCTAGGGTATAGGGCAGGAGGGAGGAAATCATTCAACTGTTATACTGTAACAGTCGTTAGAGTAATCTCACACACACCAATAAGGAACTGTCATCATAATTAAGGGCTAGTTATTGTTGTTAGTTGCACAATGATAAAGTTCTTTTCAAAATATTGGTTAGCCCACTTATAGTATGAAAAATGCCCTCTCCACATATGCAGAAGAAAAAAATATTCAGAAAGTTATTTTTGGCCTTGCTACGTCAAAAAGTCAACTGTACAAAGATCTACGTGTCAAACCTAAAATTATAATTTTAAAAGTCTATTCAAAACAAAAATGTCATGCATCTTTATTAATTATGCAGAGGCTTTTAAAACTGTTGCAAGACCATATAGTATATATTAGCTTTTATACTGCTAATGCACAACTAACAGCAAACTTGATTAGATTAACAGAAATCTGTCTTAATTACACCTTTATATATCACACTAGAGAGACAAATGCCACAAGATCTGCAGAAACATTCAGTTCTGAGCATTTAAATGGCAGGTTAACTTTTTGTGTTATTATCCATCACATATAGAATAATAAACAAAAGAAAAAAATTCCGCAGTCTCATATTACAAAAAAAGTACTACTGTGAAATATTAAAAGAGTAAAGGATATCATCTGTAACACAAAGAACTAGTGTCAAAAAACAAAACCTCTAAATAAAAACCTCAAAATACACATAGCAACTGAAGGACAAATGCTGCATTAAATACAGTAAAGATTTAATAAGACTAGTTAATAAAAGACAAAAGGGCAACTACGGCAACCAGTAAATAAAACCAAAATAATGGGGGGGGGGGGGGGAGAATCTGAACCACTAGTTTTCCCCTTAGTTGGAGCACAATTTTTAAGGGGTGTCTTTCCATTCATATAATACCTAACACTGTACATGAAGATTTTAATGTCACAGAAAAACTTGGTTCTTCTATGAAATTCTTGATAAATTTCTTGAAGTAGACATTATGATGAATGAAAAACAGCCAACAGGCAGGCACCTATTAACACTGCAGATTCACAGAAACTTTTTAAAAGTTATCATAATCTTTTTTGTCCTTTTTCCCCTCAGCTTCAAACCCATCGACTCCATCGCTATCCCTTCTTCGTTTCCTGTTGTTGTGGATGTTAAAACGTTGGCTCATTTGGGGTAATGGATCCATGCCTAGAACTTTGTGTATCTGGCGGAATGCAAGGAGTCGCAATGCAAACTGCAACAAAAAGTCAGAATTTACAGTTATTTTTAAAACCAAAATAATTATTACTAGGTTTGAAAAAAGCTTCTGTTTAATGAAATACCTTTAGTAATATTAGTTTCATAACTGAAATATTCCATATGTTCTGTTGATTATATTTTCATGCTTTTCTGTGTGCATGCTATTTTTTTTAACCTAAGTTAAAAACTTTAAACAATTTAGTATTATGTTCATTTTTTAAAAATCACCCTGAAATAATACAGAGCAAAAGACAAGTGCCTTACTCATTGAGTGAACCCCTCTTTGGGACACAGCTGCCTCCTTTCCCACTGTGATATCCATGGGCACAGGCTGAGCACCAGCAGCGCGCACACACACACACGTATGTGCATATACACACACTTCTCCAGGTTTACAAAAAGTGGATCACATTTCTGCAACTTGTTACTTGATGAACAAAAATGATTTTCACTACATGGGTATGTATACACAGGACTATGTTAGGCATGGATGGTACACAATTCCATGAAATCCTGAAACTAGAGAGACTTTTGAGACATAATTCATCCCTCAAATGGTTAAAAAAATATATATACTTTAAACTAATTTAAGGAGATTTTGTAGTAATTTGATTAAATGGCAACTTAAACTATATGATTATAAGCCTCAAGGTAATTATTTTTTGAGATATAAGGTTCATCTGCCCTGGCAAGCACTAATTTACTTTTCTGTCTCTGTAGACTGGACATTTTACATAAAGGCAGTTGTATGGCTTTTTGTGTCCGGCTTTTTTCACTCAGCATCAAGGACCATCTGTATTGTAGTATGCATCAGCACATTGCTTTTAATTGCTGAATAATATTCTAAAGCGTAGATATACCAATTTGTTTATCCACCCATTCATCAACTCATGAACATCTGGGATGTTTCCATTTCTTGGCAATTATGTATGATGCTGTTTGTTATGTACATTGATGAACAAGTTTTTGTGTAGATGTGTTTCTAGTACATAGGAATCAAAAGGTTTTGTCAATACGGCTACTACTTCAACTATTTTTAAACCCTCTTAATTTTCTTCAGCTAGTATACTTAAGTGCATTTTTGGAATCAAAAAAAGAAAAGAAAAAAGGAAATCTACAGCAATTTTTAGAGCGATAGATTTTTTCATTCATTTTTTTAGGTTCACGTATTTTTCCCTTTTCTGTAATTCTTCTTCTAAAAGGATTGATAATTGATAATGATAACCAATATAAAAGCTGGACAATGAAGGCAGATAGAAAAAAAATTCAGTCATTGGAAATACGGTGTTAGGGGAAAGCTCTACAGTTATCTTAGACCACCAGAAAGACAAGTAAGTGGGTCTCAGAGCATATTAAGCCTGAAATATAATTGCAACTAGAAGTAACAAACCTGAAGCTGTCCTACTTTGGGCATATTATGAGAAGGCAGAGGGAGAAAAGAAATATCAAGTAAGAGATGGACAGATTCTATTAAGGAAGCCATAAGCATGAGTCTCAAGGAGCTGAGGACTGTTGAGGACAGGACCTTATGGGCATAACTCATTCATACAGTCACCAGGAATCAGAGCAGATTCAGTGGTGCATAAAATACACTTTATAGTTACACATATTAACTCATTTAATCCTTCTTGAGACAGATAATCTTTTCATCCCCATTTTACAGATGAGATGGCAAAGCTGGTACTTAAAGCAGGAAGTCTTGACTCCAGAGTGCACACTTTTAACTATTGCATTAGACGACCTTTCCAGGGGCAGGAGAGACTAAATTGTAACAATAATTCCCATAAACCACATCACTTCTATACAACCAGATGACACAGCTTCTCTACTGACCTTGATATATAACTTAATACTCAGATTTAATGAGACACTGAAAATACTGCTTTATTTTTATATTTATATAGTATACTTAGACCCACAGTTAAAATAATAAAATTTCAAATTACATTAGTGACATCTAGTTTAAATTATAATCCCCCCTTTAAGACTTATTTGTTAAAGCGGAAGAATGAATACTATAGTGTATTTCTTCTAAAAACCAACTATAAAAAAACTGTAAGGCAGTGACCCAAGAAAGCCTTGGGATTAGGAACACATTCTTACCTGCGCACTGGATGTGATGTCCTCTCGCTGCTGGTCAGTCATCGTGGCCAAGGTATCAAAGGGATCCTTCTCACAAGGATCCAGAAGTCCAGGACTACCTACAGCCATCACCATAGGAAGAAAAAAAAAATGAGGTTTTTTATAGAACAAAGGAGAGTCTTATTTATCAAACATAAATATTAAAAATTAAGTAAAACTTACCTTTAAGAATAATCCCTGAAGAAATGCACTCAAAAACTCTTCTCAGTGCATCTCCAGGGCTCTGAGGACTAGAAGCACTACTGATTGCTTTCTCTACTAGTAACTCCATAGCCTAAAAAATAAAAACATAAAAATGTGTTTAACAG
Organism: Noctilio leporinus; assembly: GCA_004026585.1. Taxonomy (NCBI): domain Eukaryota; kingdom Metazoa; phylum Chordata; class Mammalia; order Chiroptera; family Noctilionidae; genus Noctilio; species Noctilio leporinus. Next base: position 64,308 of record PVIW01001275.1, on the reverse strand, counting down.
CTTAAAGAACAAACACCAGAATGACAAACTACTTAATGAAAATTAAAAAAATTTAAATTGAAAAAAGACCCAATCACAAAAACAAAACTACATGCAATATAAAAACAAAGTTAAATAATAAAACAAGTAAATGAAAACAAAACTCACAAGGCAATATACAATTTACATTCTAAAAAGATTTTACAATTTATTTTGAATGAACAAAATAGATGAGGGTTTTTTTGTTGTTTAAATTGCTGTTATCCTCTCCTACTAAAAGTTCTTAAAATTCTTTAGATATTTAGATCTCACTCACATACATTTGTTCTTTAATACCTACAGACTGATTAAAGATACTAGGGGGTTGTAGAAGCCAATTTTCTAAGTAGAGGAGAAATTTTTCTTTTTTTAAAAAGATTTTATTCATTGTTTTTAGAGAGAGGGAAGGGAGGGAGGAAGAAAGGGAGAGAAACATCAGTGTATGGTTGTCTTTCATCTGCCTCTAGCTAGGGATCAGGCTGGAAACCTGGGTATGTGCCCTGACTGTGAATCAAACCAGCAACACTAGGGTTTGCAGGCCCGTGCTCAACCCACCAGCCAGGGCCTGTTCTTTCTTTACAAAACAACGTATATTATCTAAATTTTCACTTAATGAATAACTGAACTTCTATTATCCCTAAGGAAATTACAAATGATGCTTTCACTGTAAATTACATTTGAGAGACTCAAAATCTAAACCAATGAATAAAACAGAAGAGTAAAAGTACAGATTTAGAAAGCAGTCCAATTCAATGAAGTATTTTGAAGGACTTATTAGAAAATTTGCTTTCTTTTAGATTTAAAAAATTGATATATAATTCCCATAACATTCACTCTCTTAAAGTTTAACAATCCAGTGGTTTTTAGTATACTTACACAGTTCTTCACCCATAACCACTACCTGATTCCAGAACACTGTCATCACCCACAAAAGAAACTCCAAACCCATTAGTAGTCATTCTCCATTCTCCTTTTTCTCCATTCCCCTGGCAACCACTAAATCCCTTTCTATTTCTACAGATTTGCCTATTCTGGATATTTTATACAACTGAAACCATCGAAAATGTTACTTTTTGTGCCTGGTTTCATTTAGCATAATATTTAAGGTTTACCCGTGTAGCTTTTAACTTAAATTTTAAACAAGATCACATTTCAAAGAAAGTAAACAGACTAGAAATATAACTCAATCCCTAAAATAATACTGAAGCTGAAAATACCTTTGTGAGAATCCATTTTTTGTTGCCTGCTTAAAAAGCTCAGATTTAATCAGAGCTAAGAACTATGTCAAGCTATTCACTCCAAAGCCATTACTCGAGATTTTAAAAATAAAATTCTAAGATGTTTGGACATGTGAAGACTGCAATCCCAAACAAATTAGGAATAGATTATAGGAGAGATGGGAATAAAAAAATAAAAGAGTGCACATAACAGCAGTTATTTTAAAAAAGAGAGAGAGAGAGAGAGACAGACAGACAGACAGACAGACAGACAATTGGGGCCCTGGCCAGGTAGCTCAGTTGGTTGCAGCATTGTCCCAATATACCAAGGTTGTGAGTATGATCTCCTGTCAGAGCACAGAGAGGAATCAACCAATGACTGCAAAAATGGGTGAAACAGCAGACTGATGTTTCTCTCTCTCCTCCTTCCTCTCTAAAATCAATTAAAAATAATGGCAGCATGAGACTGAAGAAAATTTAAATAAATGTTCATAATGATAAATGTAAATCACAACTAAAAGAAAAACAAAACAGCTCAGTGCATTCAGTTTAAGAATGCAAAAGAAGGCCCTGGCTGATAGCACAGTGGGTAAGGCACTGGCCTGCAAACCCAAAGGTTGCTGGTTCTATTCCCCAGCCAGGGCACATAACCAGGTTGCAAGCCAGGTCTCCAGCAGTAGCTAGAGGCAGGTGAAAGGCAACCCACACACTGATGTTTCTCTTCCTCTCTACCTCTCTCCCCTCCTCTCTCTGGAAATAATAAAATCTTTAAAAAATAGAACAAAACAAAAACAAAAACACCCCACAACAAAACTTAAAAAAAGCAAAAGATGTTCAAGACACTTTTAAAAAATTTTCATGAAAAATTTTAGCATGTTAAGGAATTAGCTTAGTTTTCCAAACAAATCTATGAATGTGTGTGTATAAATCTCTCCTTGCTGAACAAATCAAGTATTATTTTAAGATGACCAGCCCTGCTGGTGTGGCTCAGTGGATTAGCACCACCCTACGAACCCGAAGGTTGCTGGTTTGATTCCCAGTTAGGGCACATAACCCAGTTGCAAGCCAGGTCTCCAGCTGGAGACAGGTGAAAGGCAACCATATACTGTTTCTCTCCCTTTCTTCCTCCTTCCCTGCCCTTCTCTCTAAAAATAATGATATCTTAAAAATAAATAATCTATAATCTATACATCAAGATAGAAAACATATTTCAAGTAATTCAAACTTTTTCAAAATCTGCTTGCTTACTGACCTACCTTAAAAAATGAGAATTTGTGACTTATGAGTATACTTGCATATAAAGGTAAATAGAAACAAATTAAGAACCAAGAAAGAAATGAAGTATTTAGGGAAAACAGGAGCTAATACATTTAGATGCACAATGAAACTAAATCAACTATCTAAACTTCTGAGATCATTTGTTGTGAAGGAAGCCAATTAAAAAAAAATTTTCTACAGAACATGGCTATCTACTTAGGAAGACAACAAAAATTTAACAAATACAGATGGTTTATGAACTCTGAAATACATATATATACACTCACAAGTAAAAGGACAACATCAAAGATAAAGAAATTAGGGAAATGATATTTAGGCTATAATGTAAAGAATCCCAATGGCTTAAGTTACTTAAGGAGAAAAGCTCTCCTTGTTAAATGATTTGAAACAAATGATTTGGAAGAAATGACTGCAATACATGTATTTTTAAAGTCACAGAACATATTTTTCCTTCCAATCTCTAGTAGTATATATATTTTGAAAGATTTATTTTTAGAGAGAATGGAAGGGAGGGAGAAAGGGGGGGACACAAACATCAATGTGTGGCTGCTTCTTGTAAACTCCCAACAGGGGACCACCCTGCAACCCAGGCATGTGCTGACTGGGAGGTGAACCAGCAAACCTTTGGTTCGCAGGCTGGCACTCCATCCATTGAGCCACACCTGTCAGGGCTCCAGTGGTATGTGTTCAAATTATTTTTTATTTATTCATTGTGGTGGTGGTGGGGTGGTTGAGTGCGGGGAGAGAGAGAGAAACATAGATTTATTATTCCATTCTTGAATGTGCCCTGACCTGGGATTGAACCCTCAACCTTGGTGTCAATAAGGATGACAGCCTAGTCAACTGAACTACCCAGCCAGGGCCCTATCTCTAATAGTATTAATAACAATAACATTTATTAAGTGGCAGGCACCATGCTAAGCACTTTAAATAAATGATTTCATTTAATTATCATGACTACATGCTATTAGACTACAATTTTAAAGATTAAAAAATTGTACCTTGTCTAATATACAATTAAGTACAAGGTAAAAAGACTAGGATTTTAACCCAGGTCTGACTCAAATCCTGTTTTTGTTACTGAAGATTTAAATAGGGCTATTATACTTACATAAAAGCACATTAAAAAAAAAATTCACTGCAGCTGTTTACTTATAATGACGGGAAACAATAAAAATATCTAATATTAGGAATTCTGGTTAAGTAATAGTAGCATCATAATAACTTACATGCCAAGCACTATTCTGAGCCTTTACATAATTATTCAATTTTTATCATCACAATCACTTAGTAGATGATTTATTATTCCCATTTTACAAATAGTTTGTTATTAAAGTAGGATTTTACGAATACCATTACAACAATCAATTGTATACACAAAAGCCATTTCTGCATTCCAGCTGGCATAGGTAACACTGATATACATGTGACAGATTTCCATTTCTAAATTCGCAGGATATTGTACTTGTGTATTTTATATATATATATGTATGTGTATATATATATATATATATTCTTTAATCTTTTTGAACTGTTGTATTAAACATTAAAAAAAAATTTATTTATTATTTTTCAGAGAGGGGGAAGGGAGAGAGGAAGAGAGGAAGAGAGGGAGAGAAACATCAATGTATGGCTACCTTTCACCTGCCTCCAGCTACAGACCTGGCTGGAGACCTGGCTTGCAACCTAATTATGTTGCTCTGGCTGGGAATTGAACCAGTGACCTTTGGGTTCACAGGCTGGTACCTTATCCATTGTGCCAACAGCCAAGGCTTATTTGTGTATTATATTTATGCACAGACCTTTTTTTACAGTCAACAATTCTTACTGAAAACTGTTAGGTCTTGTGAAAAGAAAGTTTACGCACAGGTACTGATGATTTGGGAGTGCGTGGGCATTTAAGTAGATGGTTTTAATTAAGGAGTAGCTAAGTGCTGAGTTATTATTTTTAAGCTAAATTGAATGAGATGACAAAGTCCAGGTAAAATTTGTTGGTTCTTTTGTCAACTCAGAGAATGTTAGTTTATGTATTCTAAAGTGAACTCTCTTCCTGTAAGCCACCATCACTAAAATCTAAATTATTTATGTCTGAAATATTCTTACATGGAAGAGAATTTAGGAGGGGATAAATGATGATGGAAAAAAGAATAATATAAAATATTCTCGAAAAACCTGTAAAATATATGCAAATGTTAAATCATGTATTTCAACTGCTAATTGAGCAGAATGTATAGTTATATTTCTCTCTGCCCATTCTTTTGGAACTGTTCATTTACATTCAACAGATCATTTTTAAAAAGTGAGGTACAATTCACGTATCATCAACTATTTTAAAGTGAATAAATTCAGTGGCATTTAGTACATTCAGTGTGTTCTACAACCACCACCTCTATTTCAAAACGTTTCCATCACTTCAAAGTAAAGCTCCTTATCCATTAAGCAGTGTCTCCGCACTTCCTCCTTCCCCAAGCCCATAACAGCTATCTATCTGTATTCAATCTCCATGGATTTGTCTATTCTGGACATTACATACAAATGCAATCATATAATGTGTGATCTTTTGTGTCTAGCTTCATTCACATTTTGGAGGCTCAGCCATGTTGTGGCAGATTATTTTTTTGGTAAAATATTCTTCACCCTAATATAACTGTTTAGAAATATACAATAAACATTGAAAATTAATTATATATCTTTTGCAAATTACAGCAGGTGTACCATTTTAAAGAAGTTTAGGTACTACTTATTCTGATGTCAGACCAACCTGACCAATAGAACACACTACTTGTACTTTCGTTACTTCATCACCATGGATTTAAGACAAAAGAACTAATCTGAAGGCAGAATACCATTTTCAGTGCTCATCCTACCGTAAAGGAAGAGCCTAAAAGAAGGCATTGTTACTTAAGATTTAATCAAATTAAATAACCTGAATGCTATTTAAAATTAACAACAAAGTTCATTAGAATTAAAAATTTCCTTTATAAAGATCAAAAAGAAAAGTCGCGCTCTGGTTAAGGCAATAAGCTCCTAAACCTGGCTTTCTAGAAAGTGTTGGCAGTTGAGTGAAAATCCAAAAAATTTCACCAAGAATTTCCCATTTCAGAGCGTTGTAACAAGTCATGCTGCAGGTGGTCCTAACATAAGACTTTTCCTAAACATAAAAAACCCTTCTGACCATGTATCTCAGCAGAAAGAGGTAAATAGAATTTACCATCCCAAAGAAATCTTTGTGGAAGTGAGGAATGGAAGAGTACAAGAATCCTAATTATCTGCATCTAGTTATCTCTAACAATAAGTAGACATTTGCCTAACATGCAGATAAAATGAATAAATAAGGTAGTATCTTCCAAAGGAGTAAGAGTTACAGAAAAAGTGATATACCCAAGATGGCTGAGAACTCTCAACAAAAGTCTCCCAAAATGACTTTTACCCCCACCTCTCTCTTGGCTCAGGAAAGTATAAATTGTTTCTGAGAAGAAAATAAATATAAACACAGTGACTTCTGCATAGGCAAAGGTTCCAGGCATCCATCCTGGGTTTGAAACCTGAAGCCTAAAGGTAAGCCAATGGAGCCCACCCCATGGAGCACTCCATTGCATTTGATCAAGACAAAGAAAAAGCACAACCCACGTCTCTAACAAGGCTGCATGCAACCAAACCCTACTTCTTTCCCCAAGCAATCCTCAAAGCAGAACTCACAAGTGAGAAAAAGGAGAGGTATTTAAAAACATGTGCATAGTTTCAAAGCAATTTTTGTTGAGATATCTCAACACAAAAATTTGACTTTGTAATGGAACTGATGATACTAAACACTAATGACATGAAAAATAAAAAACAAACCAGGCATTACAACTTTATATTTGGGTGAAACATAGCATGAAAAATAGATGGAAAAAAATTTATTTTCTATGGGCTCTGAGTGATAATGATGTGTTACTGTAAGTTCATCACTTGTAACAAATGTATTGATCGCTATTGAAAAATGCTGATGGGGCAGCTATATGTGGAAACTCTTGGCACTGTACTTTGCTCAATTTTGTTATGAACCAAACCTACTTGAAAAAACAATCTCAGCCTTAGCTGGTGTGGCTCAGTAATTAAGTGCAAGCCTGCAAACCAAAGAAACGCAGTTTCAAGTCCCAGTCAGGGCAAATGCCTGGGTTGAAGGCCAGGTCCCCAGTTAGGAGTGTGTAAGAGGCATCCACACATTAATGATTTTTCCTCTCCTCCTCCTCCCTCTCTCTAAAAATAAATCAGATCTTTAAAAAAAAAAAAAAAAAAAAAAGTCAATTAAAAAAATCCACTCTGGTCCTTGTCAGATAGGTGAGTCAATTAGAGCATGATCCTGATACATCAAGGTTGTAGGTTTGATCTCTGGTCAGGGCACATACAAGCAACCAATGAATACACAAATAGGTGGAATAACAACAAATCAACATCTCTCTCTCTCTCTCTCACAAATCAATAAACAAAATCCACTATGAAGAATCTGAATCTAAGGGAATATATAATCTGCTAATGTTCTGAGTTATAAAAATTGAATACAAAAACCTAATAAAATTAAGAGCTCAAAGTTGAGATGAAAAGTTTGCAAAGTTAATAAGCTTGAAATGTAAAATAACATTACAGAATAAATGAAGTATAAATAGCAGCGATCAGGATATAGCTTAAAATCAAGTTACTGCCAAAAAAGACAATCACAAGAGAAAAGAGAACAAAAATTAAAACAATTACAGAAGACGACAGACACGTAGGACAAGGGCAATCCAACAAAAGGATAATTGATGTCCCTAAAATAGAGAATCATGTTGGTCAGATATAGTAAAATTGTTTTCCCTACTACCTAAAAGAAAAATCAAACCTGCAGGGAAAAAAAACAAACAAAAAGTGAAAAACAGATTCCAAGACATAATTTGGCTAAATTATTGAAATTCATGGGTAACAAAGGAATTCTTTCAGAAGCTATAGAAAAAGGGCAAAATAATTAAGCTGAACTTAGACTCAGCAATACTTAATGCTGGAAGATAATGGAGTGGTACTAGAAACAGAGAGGGAAAAACGGACCTAACAAGTTAATGGCAACGGGCAGATTCTCAATTAAAAAAAAAAAAAGGTAAACACTTTTTGATACACTAATTGATGATAAAATATAATCAACTTAGAAATGAAAAGAAACCATTTAAATACAGAACATTAAATAATCATAGGGAATAAGACTACAGAAGGTAGCCCTGGCTGGTAGCACAGTGGATAAGGCGCCGGCCTGCGAACCCAAAGGTTGCAGGTTCGATTCCCCAGCCAGGACACATAACCAGGTTGCAAACCAGGTCTCCAGTAAGGTCTGGGGCTGGAGGCAGGTGAAACGCAACCATACATTGATGTCTGTCTCCCTCTCTGCCTCTTTCCCTTCCACTCTTTCTAAAAATAAAGAAATAAAATCTTAAAAAAAAAAAAGACTACAGAAGGTAAATAGTTATTTCTACACGTAAGATTTTAAAATAGTACATGTAAATCTACTTTTTCTAAGTGAAATCAGCATGTATTAGAATAACTAAGTGTGGATATGTTTATTATGGGGAGGGGAAAAAAAACAAAACAAAACAAAACATAAGCACCGGCCTTCAAACCCAAGAGCGCTGATTTTTGGGTTTCAATTCCCAGTCAGGGCACATGCCCAGGTCTCCAGCCAGGTCTCCAGCTGGAGAAAAGTGAAAGGCAATTATACATTGATGTTTCTCTCTCTTTCTTCCTCTTTCCTTTCCCCCCTCTCTAAAACAACAAAATCTTTTAAAATATTTTATTTATTATTTTTCAAGAGAGGGGGAAAGGAGAGAGGGAGAGACGTATCAGTGTGTGGTTGCCTTTCACCTGCCTCAAGCTAAGGACCTGGCTTGCAACCTGGCTATGTGCCCTAACTGGGGAATCAAACCAGCAACACTTGCGTTTGCAGGCCGGCACCTTATCCATTCAGCCACCAGCTAGGGCTAAAATATTTTTCTTTTTTTTTTTTAAAGAAATATGTTTTTTAAAAAATGAATAAAACAAAAGAAGAATATACAACAAAAAAACCCAAAGGAGCAAGTGGTAGAAAAAAGTGGTATATAATATTACTTTTCTCAGTTTTTATAGACAAGAGGTTGACAGACATTAACTAAAATTGTTAAGTAGATAAATGAGAATACCAAATGAAGTTAGAAAGGTAACAACTAGATGTCTAAATAATAATAAAACACATTTATAAAAAAGAACAAGGAAAAGATAATTATAGCAGAGGATAGAGGAAAACAAAATGAAACGAGTAAAATCATATCAGACAAATGCTGAGAAAAGGAAAGCATGTGTTTCAATATTCATATGAAAATAAGTCTTACCAACTCATGATGAAATTAAACTGATAGGTATGTATATATTTATACACTATATGTTGTTGAAGATTCATCTTCTAAGTGCCAGTTTATAAAAACTGTTATGTCTTATTAAACAACAAAGTTTATATTTAAAAATTGTAAATAAAATACATTTATTAGATGACATTACTATAAAAACCAGAAGTAATTTACAGTAACAAAAGCCAACCTCCTTCAAACATGCAGAATTTAAAAATTCCTTGCAAACTACTGTTGGTTTAAATACAACATTAAAACATTTTAGATGGCAGAGAAAATAGAGAAAAATATTACATATATAGCAAAAATCTGTGTTGAGCTTTAAATTACAGCTTTAAAACCTCTATGTCATTCAAGTGTGAGTGAATGAAACAAGCATCCAACTCAAAAAGTTTGTTAAAATATAATAATAATTCCACACTCTTGGCTAAGAATAGGAAGTTAATATTATAAAAGTTATGATATTCCCCAAATTATTCTATTAGTTCAATGCAGTGCTACTTAGAAAACATTACTAGAACTTTGGAGAAAATAAACAAAATGGTAGTCAAGTTCATTTGGAAAAACAAACATGTAAGAGCCAAAAAATTTCTTCTGTGCAAAATGGTGTTTATAATGGGAGGCAGAAAAGGGGAGGGAGGAATGTGAAGTGGACCATCAGCACTCTGAAACACATTATGACGCTTCAATAGTTAGAGTTTACTACAAGAGAAGAAAATGGACTGAGGAATGAAGACAACTTCAGAAATAGGTCCATAACAAAGGAACTTTGGGTTTATGATAGGTTTCTCAACTTCTGTGCTACTGATGACCATATCTGACAACCAAAAATGTCTTCAGTCATTGCCAATGTCTCCTAGGGGGCAAAACTGCCTGTCCCAGATTGAGAACCAGTGGTTTATAATAATTATACTTCAAAGTGGGGGTTGGGAGGATAGATAATTATTAAGTAGTTCAATGGTGTTAGAATAATCGGCAAATTTAAATTCATCTTTAATTCTACAAGCAACGGATGTACATTTCATCCTAGTAAAAACCAGACATCCGCCTTGGCTGGTAGCACAGTGGATAAGGTGCTGGCCAGCCTGTGAACTCAAAGTCGCTGGTTCGATTCCCAGCCAGGGCACACACATAACCAGGTTGCAAGCCAGGTCTCCAGCCAGGTCCTTAGCTGGAGGCAGGTGAAAGGCAACCGCACAGTGATGTCTCTCTCCCTCTCCACATCCCCCCAACCCCCAAACATCCAATCCTCCCAGCTCCTCAGAGACAACCACTAGTGAGTTCTGGAACATATCCTTTGAGGAGCTTTAGCTAGGCATTAAAATATCTATATGCACTTGTAGATAATTTGATAGGAAAAAAGAAGAAATCGTATGTGAACTGAGTTAAAACAAAAATATGCATGGTTTTGTAGGTAAAATACAAAACATGTAAGTCAGAAGACTAATGAGTTAGAATCTGTAAAAATTTTAAACTTTTATATAGCAAAAACTGCATAAATCTGAAAAGCAAATTAAGTCGGGAAAAGTAATTTTCAATACAGTAAGAGCCAACTTTTTATAGAAATATAAATTATTAAGAAAATAGTGATTAAGGAAATGGCAGTTAAAGAGAGAAATAATTACAAGTACCACAAATCATTCAAAGAAATGTAAATTATAAAATGAGCCCTGGCTGGGTAGGTCAATTTTTGTTCCAAGACACCAAGGCTGTGAATTCAAATCCTGGTCAGAGCACATACAAGCAGCAACCAATGAATGCATAAACAAGTGGTGCAACAAATAGATCTCTCACAAATCAATAAATCTTACAAAAACACCCAAATATGACACCATTTTATTAAGAAGTATGATAACGTCCCATAGTTAGTATGGGTATAAAGAATCACTCCAACAGTGTGTGGAAATTTTATTTAAATGATCCAACTTTCTGGTGAACCAATAGCACACTCTTTGATCTTAGAATGCTAGCCCTAGTAATTTATCACGTGTATGTATAATACTCACAAAAGTTTGACAACTATTTGAAAATTTAATAACAAAACACTACATACAAGCCAAATGTCCATCAAACAGATACCAGTTAAATAAAATATGGCATGTTTTTACAAAGGGAATACCATGTAGTCAGTGCAGAGAATGAGGCAGACTCAAAGAGCCCCAAGATGCATTCTGATAAGAATGTAAATAATTAAAAGAAGTAAATAGCATGATCACTCCTGTGTTGAAAAAAAGGAAGAGGACAAGAGGGGAGGGAGGGAGGAAGACGCACTTAAGGTATCTCTGGCTTACTAACCCAATCCAATTCTGGAATCAAAGGGTTCAATTATATTTTTGAATGAACCCCTTTCTAGCTGAATTTGTTCTATTTGGGAACCAAAAATGTTCAAATATCAAAAGGATACATGTACATATATTAAAATAGGAACATATGTGATGTACATGCATGCCCCTTTCCCCTGGAAGATATCACAAGTTATTAAGATATAATCTGCCTTTATTTTAATCAATCAATCCATCAATTACTTTATTGAGAGATGGGAAGGGAGGAAGACAGGGAGAAACACTGATGTGAGAGAGAGACAGACATATCAACTGGTTGCCTCTCACAGGCCCCCAACTGGGGAATCTGGCCCGAAACTCAGGAACGTGCCCTGACTGGGAATTAAACTGGCAACCCTTTGGTTCACAGGCTGGCACTCAAATCTACAGAGCCACACCAGCCAGATAAGGTTTTTACTTCCTATTTTGAACCTTTCTGCATTATTTGAATCTCCTGCCACTATACATCATTTCTGAATAATGTATATTTCTGAATTTTTTTAATTCCTAAACTTATCATTTAAAAATGTCAAAAGAACCCTGCAAAAGGAGGTTAATAGCTCTTTTAGTCTTTGTATCCCCATATATATAAAAGCCAATTAATAACTGCTATTAAGAAACTTAAAACACCATGAGACCAGGAAAAGAAAAAAGGAAATTACAAAAAGAAACATCAAGTGCAGTCTTAAATACTAAATTCTCAAAAAATTAAATACTCCAGGACTTCTCACTAGAAGAGGAAAGAAACTGTATTTTAGGAAGGGAAAATAAAGTTAAGTACAAGATCAGACAATAAAAACTGCTTAAGTATTTCCTAAATATTCATTTTTGATACCACAGTGTTACACACTACTTACCCAGCTTGGAAAATCAGACCAAGTTGGAACTCGTTGGCAAAGGTCCCGGAGAATACGTATGATAATCACACAGGACTGCAGGCCATTAGCTCTAGCCTTGAGAGTAACAAAAAACCAACTGAATTAATCTTAGAAATACTGAAAATATCCCTTGATGAAAAAAAGTTAAAATACCACTGTTCAATGGAAGCTCAGATAAAAATAGAACAAAAATAATCACACTTGAAATTGGATTCAATGAGCTGCCATTTACAGCAGTATTTTATGCCAGGGTTAGTATTCAAAAGCTGGTATTTTAGGTCAAAGTAAACAGATTATACAAGAATAATATTTCTTGATACCCTGTGAACCTTGACCTGTAATCATTTAAATCAGTCAACTTCTTTTAAAAATCTGCCTACATTAGAAATAAAAGAAAAAGTAAAGAGCTAAAAAGTTTGTCTAGGGACTGAAAGGTTAAGGAAATCTGTTTGGTTTCCCTTCTGTGCCTTTGCATGACTGCAAAGTCACTAAACCAAACAGCTGCTTCCTCACCTTTCACTCCCTACACTTATTAACTTAGAGAAAGGGTGGGGAGGGACCTTAAAACTATACACAAAGCTTTAGACACATATTCCATTATTTAAAGCAAAGTCAATCTGCAGCCTTATGGAATATAATATATATACACAAACATGTGATGTTCCTAAACAAGTCAACTTTAAATATATCTCCTAAAAATAAAAATTAAAAAACAAAACAAAACAAAACAAAAAAACCCAAACTACAAAATACCCCTAAAGCTTCCAAATTCATTGTCAAAGAGTAACTGCAATATGCAGATCTTCAATCCCAGCTTGCTATGTTAACATATTTTCTGAAATTTAATTTAAAATAGTGTTGCCTGGGCAATCTTTTGAAATGTTTAAACGCAGTTAAACATGTTGCACTGAACTACTCTCTCTCATAAGGCTACAATAAAAAAGTAAAATGATGTTCCGAACCTGGAACCACTTAGCGTGGCGTAGAGCAGCCAGAGCGTCAAGGCATTTTTGCCTGTCCAAGACGTCCGGTGGGTCTTTCACCATACCCGAGGTTACATCTAAAATGGATTGAATTGGCAAAATGCAGTGAGGAATGGGTGTTTGACCAGGTGAGCAAGACACTTCCTTAAAGTAGCATCAGTGTCACATGAGCCATTTGAGAGTTTATCAAGTACTTTAATGTACACAGAAAAAATAATTTTCAACAAATTTACATAATCCAACGGAAAGAACAAAAAGAATTAAATTCTCAATTTAGAAAAATATTAATTTCTGTAAATACAAACCCTACCCACCAAAATAAATTCAAAAGGAAGGATTACTGGACACAGTGCACCGGCACAAAGATGACAAGACAAGAGGGAACACAAAAATCCACCTTAATAAATGAGGATGTACAATAAACTACTGAGTTTGTTCAGTATTTTAAATGGTCATTGGTTATTATTCTGGGACTAATATAGAAAAGAATTCATGGTAAATATGGAATGACATCACAGTAATAGTCATTAAAAAAAATAAGCAAAAACGAAAACAAAAAACAAAACCCAAAAGGCATTTTTAAGAGTTTAACCCTTTCTTTCTCTTCCACAAAGAGATTTTTAGCTGAAAGGGAGTATGAAATGCCCTTTAAAATCCAAAGTTCCCCTAAAACATTCCAAAGAGTAACTGGAGAGAAACAATGGGTAACACAGAAAAGGACAAAAGGAACTATCATTGTTAAATAGAGTAAGTATAGAAATAGAGTAGATGAAGTAAGCCAATGCTTTGAAAATATGTAGGATCTGAGGTGGTTATAGCTGATTTTAAGCATATTATATTAAATCATATATGAGCTACATAAAACTTGAGAAGAAAATATGAATCTAAGTCAGGATAAGAGGTTAACATATTCACCTAAATATATGTGTATAATGTGTTTAAATGTAACAGTAAATTTGCTAATCAAACTATATTCACAATAGCATATAAGTCCATCAAATTCACAACTCTTTGAGATTTTAACAGTATTTTCTTTAAATTTTATTGTTATTGTATCACATCCATCCGTTTTGCTCCCCTCAGTATTTTCTAAATATAGGGAAATTACATATCAAATCTATTGAATTTAACAGTCTTGGCTAAAGAGCAATAAAACTATGGGTCATTTAGGATATAATTTAAAAATTATTGAGCGTACCAAATTGATGAAGAAAATGAAGAAATATAGGATAAAACAAAAAGTTAAAGATGATTTTAAGAGTACTATTGTAACTCTAGGCAAGTTGCTTGATTGTATTAAGTCTTTTACCTAAGACTATGCTTACTGATTTTTAGAGAGAGGGGAAGGGAGAGGGAGAGGGAGAGAAACACTGATGTGAGAGATAAACATTGACTGGCTGCCTCCCCTATGCACCAGGACTGGGACTGAACTTGCAACCGAGGAATGCACCCTGACCCAGAAATCAAACCTGTGCCCTCCTGGTTTACAGGGTGCCAATCCAACCAACTGGGCCACCTGGCCAGAACAACTGTATACTTTTTTCCATTATTTTATTTTTATTTTATTATTTCCAGAGAGAGGGGAAGGGAGAGAGGCAGAGAGGGAGAGAGACATCAATGCATGGCTGCCCTCCACCTGCCTCCAGCCACAGAGCAGGCTGGAGACCTGGCTCGCAACCCAGCCATGCGTCCTGACTGGGGAATCAATCGAACCAGTGACCTTTGGGTTCGCAGGCCGGCGCCTTATCCACTGTGCCACCAGCCAGGACAACAACTGTATACTTTTTACAACCACATAGACACTTGCCCACATCTTGTGTAGATAACATATAAAAAAGTGTATTTTAAAAGTGATAAAGAATTCTGTCCCCTGTCTGACGTTCTACTGTAAATTCGTACCCCTCAAATAATCAGATAGCACAGATTTTTAGAAGTCATCTTAGAAGGGAGATTTACAGATAATCGAAGAACACTATGCAGTATTTTGAGAATAAAATAACAGGAATCTGGATACGCAAAATAAACTATCAAGACAAAATTATTATTTTAAAAAAGTAATAAATAATCTTAAAACCTGCAAGACCAACTCCTGAATCCAGAAATATACTTAACTTAAGAAATGAACTACTCTGAGATAAGAGAAAGGAACATAAAAAAGCACAGCCAACCAAGGAAGTGGAAAAGAAAGAAAAAAAGAAACAACAACAACAAAAAACCCCCTCCCCAAAGCAGGGTTATAGAACATGCTGAAAGATGCTCTTTCCATGTCCCTCATTCTTTACATTTGTTAAGGCTAGAATGCAAATAGGTGATAAAATGCTCTCTAAAAATATTTCTCAGTTTCTACTTGTTAATTCAGAATGTTATAATTTGCTCTAATATGTAAGAACTTTTTTGCAAACAAGCATTCATAACTTTTAAAAATTTAATTATTAACACAATTTCAAAGACATCCAGACACCTATTGCAATTTAAAAAGAAACGAAGAGCTAGAACATTTCTGTTAGTGTGGATTTTTGCACCCACTTTTTATTTCAAGTGGATTAACCCCTTATATACACTGTACTAAAATCATACTTGTTTCCTAATGCCCAGTTAAAACAAAACAAAAATCCATTAATTTATTTTATAAAAAGAAAGCAAATTCTTACTCTACATGAATCTATTTCATCAACTTTAAGGGGTTAATCACCAGTTAGAAAACATGCTGTGTCCACACTATTTTATGATTAAAAGTTAATGGGAATATATTAATTTAAATTAACATGATTATATAAAATATATAACCCACCCAACCATTTAAAAACTAGTGTGAACACTGCTCAATTCTAAAAGAGACAAAGACAGAACAAAACAGCCACACAAAGGACAAATAAATGCCAGGCTCTGCATCCAAAATCCCTTCTTAATCAAATGGCAGGTGTGACACTGAGCTTTTGAAAACCTTGGTCAAAAATCCTT
Organism: Noctilio leporinus; assembly: GCA_004026585.1. NCBI lineage: Eukaryota > Metazoa > Chordata > Mammalia > Chiroptera > Noctilionidae > Noctilio > Noctilio leporinus. Next base: position 48,266 of record PVIW01001275.1, on the reverse strand, counting down.
CCGATGTCTTGGCAGCAACCCCTGACAGGAATCAATCCCCTCTGCTAGAAGGCTTTGGACCGGGCCTGATAAGCTACAGGTGGAAAAAAACACATACAATACCTGACTTGCTGCAGAAAGCACTCTGTAGCAAGGGTTAGAGCATTTTGAACATTTCAAGCCTCAAATCAATTAAACATTTACTTAATATTTAACTGTCAAACACAGTAGCGTAAACCAGATCTCTCTTGCGTTTAACAGTTATTTTGGGCATTTTAATAATTTCCTAGAAATCATTTTTGGAATTAAACAGGACTGTTACGCATTACGGAGGCTACACAGTATGCGCAAGTCTCACGATTTACAATTACTCCTCCGGCAAAGCCTTCCTTACCCGCTGAACTAACTCCCCAAAGCAAGCTATAGGCTTTAAATGATTTTAAGACACAGAGCATTGGGAGCTGCAGTGAGAGAGAATACATACCGTTATTCTGCAGCAAGAAAGAAGCACTCTTCATAATGAAGCTAAAGACATGGTTTACTGCAGTTATCTGCAGCAAGGAATATTCTATCAACGTCTCTACACTTTTTGCACATCCAACTTTTCAGCTCAGTGTCTTGAAGTAAAATCTTTCAAATTTGAACTGATCATTTCTCTCAGTATTTATGAAATTCAGAACAATTAATTATATCAAGTCTGGGTCAGACAAAAGTATAAATTTGTTTCCTTTAGAAGGGATAGGTTATTAAAACTCTACTACAAGTAACACTGACTTTAGACTTTTACAACATAAAATGACTTGATACTGCAAATTAAAACAGACTAAATATAATTGGACAAAATATGCTCTGAAATAAAGTTAATTGGTTATAGAAGTATAATTTCATCCTAAATATAGCAACTTTTAATTTTAATATATCACATTTAAAGATCCCCCCCCCTCCCCCCCAAATCCTAAGAGTCACATGCTGCATGTGAGTTGACTCAGGAACTGTTTTCCCCAGTAATATCCACAGTCAAACCTTGAGTGGAAATTCATGTTCATGTAAAAGATCCATTACACAAAACCCATTTGTTTTTAAGATTATAGAAGCTTATAGAACATACAAGTCCTGATATGCTGTATTTACAAATTACACAAAATTACACAAGTCTCCCAATGATGTTTTTAATAAAAAGTTCTTTTCCTGGGTTGAAGAAAGCCCAGTGCCTTAAAAAAAATTGCTTTGCTGTAAGAAAACAAGTTTAAACAAAGTAATTGAGAGGCTACGATGCTATTTTAGACATATTTTACTATTCAATATATTATTTTCTCCTGTATATCACAAATATTAGTGTAGACTATAACTCCATTATCATCATGTTAAGATGAATAAAAATACCAAGAAAGGAAACAAAGTAAATTTTATCTGACCCATAAAACAACAGAACCAACATATGGCAGACACTGATCATGCTTTTGGCTTAAGCTTTTGAAGCTTTGAAAATGTTACAGAACAGTCCCTAAAGCAACATTGCTGGCACCAGCAGGATTTCATGTCCTACAATTGTAAAGTAAATCCTGAATTATACTATAACTAACTATACTTAACACTGTTTGTCAGTATCGCTAGTGTAAGAGTGGGATCAATGCCCAAATCTATGTGCATTAGGATACTCTGCATTTATTAAAGCCCTCCAAACCAAAGAACAACCTCAGAGAACTAGAAATCTTTTTTACCACAGGACAAGCCAAATCCATGATTACATATATAACAATGCGTCTAAAAGAATCACTTAATATTTAACCAATTTTATTTCAGAAACTTGTCTTTTTTGTAAGACAAGAACAAGAACTTCTTAAGAAGTTCAATTTGTGGCTCCTTACTAGCAACAATTAATTTTTTTATGTGTTGCGACTATCCCAGGAAGAATGATTTTGAACTTTTTTTTTTCCAGAAATCTGAGGTTAGCAAGAAAAGAAAGAAAAAAAAAAAATCCAGAAAATCAGTAATACCATGAGTGTTTTACATAAAAGTACATTACTAAAAAGAGTATCTACTTTCTAGAAAATGATCTTAAGTAAAACTGGTTGCTATATAAGTTAAATCTATCAAACTCATATGCCAGCATGTTGCCTTCTAGGGCTTAATGCCATCTTAAAGAGTAGGTAAATGAAAAAAATAGTTAATAGAAAAATAGAATGTTTAATGGCTTTCCAACCTCCTTCCCTCATGTTCTCTTCTCGAATAATTGGAGATGTTAGGGTGATAGTGACTTGCATTTTGGGTTCCACACATGAATTCAAAATTATTGCCGCTTCAGACACAGCACATTTTATGTCATACTTCTCAGGACTTATAACCTACATAATGAAGAGTACAAGAAATTAGTTGGACCTTTTACATTATCAGACAAAGCAGTTTCATTATGGATCTTTCATTTCCTCACCATCATAACCATTTTATAAGGACTAGACCATACACTACTCCCTTTGAGAAGTCTTGCAATAAATGTATTTATCATTGAACTCCCTTATATCTGTTTCTGTAGAATGGGGACAATTCTATCCTTTGAGATTGTTGGAAAATTAAATGAGTTCACTATATAAAAGGAGTTAAAACAGCCCTGGCTGGTGTGGCTCAGTGGACTGGTGCCAGCCTGCAAACCCAATGGTTCGATTCCCAGTCAGGGCACATAACCAGGTCTCCAGCTAGGTCCTTAGCTGGAGGTAGGTGAAAAGCAACCATATATTGATGCTTCTCTCCATTCCTCCCTTCTCTCTGAAAATAATGAATAAAAGTCTTAAAAAAAAAAAAAAAGCAGTTGAAACAGGGCCTGCCTTGTCCATAGTAAGTGCTATATCAATGTTAATTATGATAATGGTGGAAAATTCTATTTTTCTTGCTTATCTACTTCTACAAGTACAGATTGATTTGGAAAGAATATTGTTTTTTTTTTTTTTTTTCTTAACTGTTAATTATTTAGTTAGGATACAACATTTCTTGTTCTGTGGTTTTACTAGGCACTGAAATTAGGATCAAGATATCTGTTACAAATTTACATAATTCTTTCAAGGTCCTCAAGCCTCTTCTCTCTCCTCACTGCCCTAGCAGCTCCACAGAGGGGTGAAAAGTAGATAATGCCAGATCTACTGGCTTTTAATACTTAAAAGGACTCATCTATAATGAGAACCATCATACCTGGAACAATGGTAATACAAAGCAAATAGTAAGTGCCAGAGTTGTCAAGAGCTTAAGCTCAACAGTATGCTTCATTATTCCTTTATTAGATGCTCTGTTGTGGTCAGGTACTATTTATTCTGACTCACTAGTATACAATACACATTAGCAATAAAATCTCAATCACTGTATTTAAAATTGCCGAATTAAAGTTCAAGGTTTGAAAAAAGTTTTATACATTAAATTATTCAAGGAATCTATTTTATCTAAGCCTGAAGTTCTGACAGGCTAATGTATATAGTAAAATATTTAAATATTCAAACAAACAAAAAAAAACCCCTGCTTTTGTAGGACCAAATGGAAATACTCTACTAACTGTGCACTGCCACAATTTACTAAATGGAAACCAAAGAAGTAATTCCTATCATTACAACACATAGAAAACTCGAAAGACTATATTTTTTATTAAAAATATAACATTTAACTAAATAGGAAAGAGGTTCATGATTAAAAAATGTAAGTTTGCTATACATGGGCTTTGTTTAAAAAACAAAACAAAACAAAACTTCTGTTCTGAACTGCCTTCATTCTGATGATTCAAATCTTGGAAAAAGAACAAGGAGAGGACATGTACTTTTACATTTTAAAATAAATTCATAAGGTGGCTTCATGCCAAATACAAGCACTATATAAAATCTAAAAAGACAAGGTAGAAAATGGCCCTACCAATTCACACAACCACAAATAAAAATAACTCAATGTGGAAAGTCCAAGGCAAAATTATAAGGGCTGTTTTAAGTTTAAGCTAAAGCACAGGCAGTCCTGCCAAAAATTTCTGAACCAAATAAGGGGTGAAAATGAACATTTCCATAACACTTACAGCAAGCTGTTTGGGTAGTTTTTCTGCAATACGACTTAATAATGTCTTTGAAGGTTTCTCTGAGCACAGCAAAACAAGGCTGACATTTCTGTCTCCTCGGAGGAGTAATCCTTTTGCCAATACTCCCACTCGCAAAACTCCTTTTAAAGCTCTGCAGTAAAATAAAATTATGATACTTCTCTTCTCACCCAGAACCATGAATGTCTCTGAACACACAACAGTAAATTAGTAACTCATATACTATTGTATTTTCCATCAACTATAGTAAAATATTTGATAGGTAGGAATTATCTTTAATTTAGATAAGGAATATAGATAAATACATCAAGAGTTAAGTTCTCACAGGCACAACTGAAAAGTAAAGAACATTAATGCTTCTCAGTCACATTTACAAATTAGAAGAAATTTTTCAAGTATTTCCAAATAAAGGAAGCATGGAAAGTTGCACTGCAAAACCTGCTAAGAAACATGTTGTTAAACCTTCGCTTATTCATGCTTTATGGTTAATGCATAAAAGACAGCTGCCAAAACAAAGACTGAATCTACGATACAGTAAATAAAAACAGCAGATAAATGCAGTTAGAAAATTAAAAAGGTGGTTTTTGAAAACATACTCAAAATAGTTGTATATAAATTTACAAGGTTGGCCCTGGCTGGTAGCTCAGTGGATAAGGTGCCGGCCTGAGAACCCAAGGGTCGCTGGTTTGATTCCCCAGCCAGGGCACATAACCAGGTTGCAAGCCAGGTCTCCAGTAAGGTCTGTGGCTGGAGGCAGGTGAAACGCAACCATACGTTGATGGCTCTCTCCCTCTCTGCCTCTTGCCCTTCCCCTCTTTCTAAAAATAATGAAATAAAATCTTTAAATAAAATAAAATAAAATTACAAGGTTGGAGATTGTATGGAATTGTATTTTTCACATTTTAGCAAAAAACAGCTGAATACAAATCTCTAACCTAAGCATAATACAGGCTCAAACAAAAGTTCGTTACTTTTATTTCAAGCAAGTCCATGTAAGGAAAAATAAAAAATACAAAGCAGATAAATTTGAAAACACACCTGTCTTTACCTCCCTCCTTCTTATCATCTCCATCCTTGCTCTTGCTCTTCTCATGTTCAGACAAATTGTCTGAAACAAGTTTTAAAGCACGTTCAGTGATAGAAACAATTTTCTGAACTGCCTGTAATTCCTCTTCAGTTGGGTAAATGGTAGCATGTTTTGTCATCACGTAACGGTCATCAGATGAGTCAGGACGACGTAAAGGCTAGAGAAAAAGTTACTTTATTTAAAAAAATGATTCCTAAGAAAAAGTTAACTATTACTTTTACAATATACATATTTTTGTCCTACATTCTCAATAACAAAGTCAATTATGCAAAACGTCCATTTAAAACTTTTTCTTTTTCCATTTCAGTAAAACAAAACTGCAAACTACAAAAAGTTACTCTACCTACATAAAACAAAACTGCAATATACACCATCTCAAGTTATGACAACACTTCTTTACTCAACTTTAAAAACCAGTGATTCTGAAATTATTTTTTGCTTAACAAAATGTTTTTTAGATGCTTAGTCTGTGTAAAGACAAATTAGAAACAGAGTAGGTTAAAAAGAAGGAATTGGCTGTTTTTTTCCTAAGTGCTATCTAGAAAACAAAACATCCTCTTGTTTCCTGTAGTCTAAAGTTCTATGAAATGTTCCTCACACCCAAGATCCTTCACTCACATTCCCCAGAACACAAATTCTAAGATACCAATCTTTCCTACAGTTTTCCTAATACATCAACTCTGATATTATTCTTGAACTGTTTATGTACTACACCTTATCCTGCACTCAATACAGTAGTAGTATGTTTTACACGACCAAGATTTAAAGAAGGAAAAAGGACTCTAAACTACTGGTAAGGGGAAGAGAAATCAATTCCTACTGATGTAATCTAAACAACAACAAAGGCAAGAAAATCTTTTGTATTGATTGGCAAAAGAAGCTCTACTCCCATTAGCTGATGAAAAGACTCACAGAAACACTAAGAAGTCTTATACATACAGACACTGAGAACCTATAACAAAAGGAGGAAAAATTCTAAATCAGATGAAATAATTACATTAAGATTACAAGATTATTAAATCTAAGAATTAGGTCCCCAAACTGTTATCTTCTAATGCTGTTTAAGGTCTCCACTTTCACCTACTCCCCTCCCCCATAAGCAAAGTGGACACTCACTGCAGGCCCCTGCGGCTGAGGAGGCATGCCTGGTCGAACTCCCAGGAGACCTAATGGACCTGGGGGACCATGAGGATAGCCACCGTCAGGCATTCGGCGGCGATCATCCCAATGATGTTGTTCTTCCTCCATTCTTCTCCAGTACATATCCTCTTCATAACGTCTGAAACACAGAGTGATATTATAAGCCTATAAAAAAACAAGCAATAAGGCGCCGGCCTGCGAACCCAAAGGTTGCAGGTTCGATTCCCCAGCCAGGGCACATAACCAGGTTGCAAACCAGGTCTCCAGTCAGGTCTGTGGCTGGAGGCAGGTGAAAAGCAACCACACATTGATGTCTCTCTCCCTCTCTGCCTCTCTCCCTTCCCCTCTTTCTAAAAATAATGAAATAAAATTAAAAAAAATATATATTTTATCGATTATGCTGTTACAAATGTCCCAGTTCTTTTCCCTTTGTCTACCTCCACCTGGTACCCCCCTTCTCTGCAGCAGTGCCCACATGGTTTTCTTTATTCTCCGAGTTGCCCTTTTAATTCACCCTGTGCCCCTGTGAGGGTTGGTAACCCTGGGTTTCCCTGTCTGTTGCAAAAAAAACAGGAAAAAAAAACAAGCAACCCAAGAACTTAACATCAATAGTGACATAAAAACGATTAAAAAACCCACATCAGCCTTGCTAACACCTTTCTTTGTTCCCTACTGTATCTGATTTCCCTTATTTGCTTTCATTTACAAGTAAATGGAAGTGAGTGTCATGAAAAGAGAAGGTAAGAATACAGAGAAAAGCAAAACAAAATTTCAGCCTGAGGTCCAAGTTGAAAGAACAAGGGCCCTGGCTGGTGTGGCTCTGTGGATTGGCACCAGTCTGTAAACCCAAAGGTCACTGATTCGATTCCCCAGTCAGGGCACATAACCAGGTTGCAAGCCAGGTCTTTGGCTGGAAGCAGGTGAAAAGCAACCATACATTGATGCTTCTCTCCCTTTCCTCCTTCTCTCTGGAAAATAATGAATAAAAATCTTTAATAAAAATTTTTAAAAAAGTTTTAACGAAAAAACAAAGCAGAGGAAATGTTTAAAAAAATTTAAAGAACAAGCATCAGAAACCTCAGTTCCCTACAATCTCTCCCACTTAAAAAAAAATTTGTCGTTGCAGTTTTTATATTTTTTAAATTTATTTTTAGAGGGAGAGAAACATGGACGTGCAAGCAATGGTTGACTCTTGTTCAATATGCAGTTGCTTCTTGTGAGTCCCCAAATGGGGAACTGGCCTGCAACCCAGGCATGTGCCCTGACTGGGAATCAAATTGGAAACCTTTCAGCCTACATGCAGATCTGTGCTCAACCCACTGAATTACACCAGCCATGGCTAACCTCTCCCACTTTAAGGGACAGACTGCCAACTTAAATGTCTACCTACGGTGGCCAGACCAGTAATAAAAGATCCAAAGCAAACATTCAGGAATTTCTTCCTATAGCCAAAGAAATGCTCTCTCTCCTATATATTTTTCTTGGAACCTCTTAAGACTACCCTTAATTTCCCCATTGATGATACATGGAGAGATAAAGACATTTCTCCACAATATGGAATAACAGTGAAAAATAATGATAAATGGCAACTAACATTCTGTCTCGTTCTTGGGAACATTAAGAGTGTGTTCTGGCTACAGACAACAGCTGTGACTCAGGTCCTATTATCGTCATAAGGTAATACTCATATATACTGTAATCCGAAGGTCACCAGGATTTTAACATTTTTAAATGTCTTGATGTTGGTCTTTAAGAAAAAGCTTCTCAAGTAGCACTGTTTATTAGGTCATTCAACTTAAGACCACACCTGCATGTTATGTAGGCCTTGAGAGAAAATGAATAAAAACAGCTTGAAGGCTCTGGTAAACCATGTTCATGCCAGTTTCCAACAGTTTACCGTTATCACTAAATATGTTTAAGTTAAATAAGAGCAAGGACTGTTATCCACTGTTTTCTTTTTAAAGAAAAAAATGTCTTTGTTATTTTTAAAGAAGACCATTTATTTTTAGAGACAGAAAGCGGGGTGGGGAATACAGACAGGAACATCGGGTTGGTTGCTTCCCTGACCAGGGACCAAACCTACAACCTAGGCAAGTGCCCTGATTGGGAATCAAATTCTTTGTGGGACAACGCCCAACTAACTGAGCTACACTGGTCAGGGTTATTAATTATTTACCAATTCACACTCAATGCTTCTGGTATATACTAAATGCTTAATAAATATGTATCAGTGAACAGAAAAGAACTGCACAATCTAGGTACAGAAAAGAATTTCTAATGAAATACAAAGGCAGAAACTTCAATAAGGAAAACAATCAGTAGATTTAAATATATTAAATCAATACATAGCCCTGGCTGGTGTAGTTCAGCGGATTGAAAACCAGCCTGTGATCCAGTCACCAGTTTATCTAAACATAAGAGGTCTCTATATAAATCAGCAAGCAAGTTAAAAAATAAATAAACAGGCAATTTACCACAGAAAAAAATAAGTGGTCAAGCATGAGATAAAAATTCAATTGGCCAGTCGTAAACAACTCAAATTGAAACAAAAATGGCTTCTACATTCTCTCATTGGCAACAATTTTAGTGATAGCAGTTCTCCAAGTGTGATCCAAGAGTCCCAGATGGTCCCTGAGATGCCTTCAGCGAATCAATGACATACAAACTACTTTTATAATAATGTCAATACATTATTTGCCTTTCCCATTCTCATTCTCTTTTAAGTATACAATGGAGTTATCCAAAAGCAAAATGCAGTAGTATGACATATTGAACACAGAAGTATATATGAGAATTACTCTGTTTTCCTTAAAGCTAGACATTAAAGAGATTTCTAAAATGTAAAACAATGTCATTGTCATGATTAGGGAAGAAACACTTATTTTATAGTTAATTTCTGTCATATATATTTATTAAATATATTTAATGTAATCACTGAATGTTATATTTAACTAATTTCAAAAAGTATAGGTAAAACCTCATTTTAAAATTAAATATTTAAACTTCTCAGTTTTAATTTCTAATACAGTAAATCTTGACAGCTATAATCCACTATAATTCACATAAGTATAAAAAGTCCTGAGACCAAAATGTTCACGAACCATTAAGTTACACTATCTAGAACAGAATGAAGTATGGGTATCTTTGAATCAAACATTTCCATTTCTGAAATTTTATTATTAGCAACTAATTATGATTTATACATTAATATAGCCTCAAAGATGGTCAATGTAATTATAATAGAGAAATACTGGAAACAATCTAAATATCTGATAAATAAGGAGCTGGTTATAAAGAATATTTTATCTATAAGAGAATACTATGCTCCCATGAAAAAGGGGTTATAGACTATGAATAAATTATGCTTCTGTTCATATTTTTAAAAATTATATTTCAAAACTCGCACACAAATACTCACAGCAGCAGCCCAAAAGTGGAAAAACACAAATGTCCATTAATTGATGAACAAAATATGGTACAGCCATAAAATGAAGTGCTGACATAAACAATAACATGCATCACCTTGAAAACATGCTAAGTGAAAACAGTCAAACAAAAAGGAGCACATATTGTTTTATTTCATTTAATATTAAGTCTTCGGAATAGGTAAATCTACTGAGAAAGAAGTATATTAGAGGTTGTCTAGGAGTACAGGAAGGGGTTGGGGTAAAAAATCAGCAGTGGTTGCAAATGGGTTTTGTTTTTTTGGGGGGAGGTGGTAAAAATGTTCAAAAATTGATTGTAGGATGGCCACATAACTGTGAATGTATGTGAATTATACCATTAAAGATATGGCAGTTAAATCAATAAAACTGAAGATATCTTTAGAAGATATATTTCTCGTTTTTTATACACACTCTAAAGTTTCTTTAATTAGTTTTCTTTTTAAAAAAATATACAAAGCTATCTAGACCACCAAATTTTAAATGGCAGTATTTTTAGCATATAATCAAATGTTCTATTCTGCTTATTTTAAACTCAGGCACTTATTCATAATATTAAAACTATTTCTTCATGTATTTAACACACAATAGATACCACTCCATCATGTAATTTTTAACACCGAAGCCTTGGTCAAGGATTAAAAGAGCCACCAATTTAATTTAATGCATTTATTTTCCAGACCTAGGATCTTTCTGAAAAGTGAAAATTAAAAGTATATTAAATAAATTTGGTTAGCTTTGAATGGGAGTCACATACTAAAAATAGCTACGTTGTTTAAGAAAGGCTCAACTACCTATCATACTATTAAAAATTAAAGATGTTACCTCATTTCCATTCTCCAGCGTTCTTCTTCTTCCCGTCTTCTCCAATACTCCTCTTTCTGCATTTGCTTCCTCATTTTCTCTTCTTGAATCTTTCTGGCTCGAATACTGGGCTTTACTTCTACTTGCAAATCTGGATTGACTTTTTTCTGTTAATATAAACAAGATATTCAAAAACTACCACCCTTCCCCCAATAATCAACACATTTTAAAATTCATAAAAACCCACATATTCTTTCATCATACAGGCTTTTAGTCACAAATTATCTGTTACATAAGAGTAAAATCAAAAAATCAGTATGCAAGTTGAATCAGAGGATTCAGAATACATTAATAAAACTTCTACCCCTAAACTACTTTTTTCTGAAGATTTTATTTATTTTTAGAGAGGGAAAGAGAGAAAGCGGGAGAGAAACGTCAATGTGTGGTTGCCTCTCACATGCCCCCAACTAGGGACCTGGCCCACAACCCAGGCATGTGTCCTGACTGGGAATTGAACTGGTGGACCTTTGGTTCACAGGCTGGTACTCAATCCACTGAGCCATTGAACCACACCAGCCATGGCCCAAACTTCTTAATTGTCCATAGATTAGTGCTGACCAACAGAAGAGCTCCTTAAAGGTCAATTCATTTTCCTTTTTGTAAGTAGATGATTCTAAATGGACTGTGAGGTTATAAAGTTTCTTTACATAGAAAAGTATTGCCCTTTAACAGACTATTTTAATTTTCACTATGTTTGTAAGTGAAAACATGAATCCAATGCATTAGATTAGGCCAGCCTAATTCAAAACCTTACACACAATATTCACATTTAATTATCACTTTAAGTGTTTCAGGGAAGGATTCCTCATCTCAAAATTCATTTTAGTGGGAATTGAACCAAGATAAAGCAGGTGAATGGAGATCTGACACTTCTTTCAAACTACTTTTATTATGTGAAAGAATTACCCTTACATGATTACTTGATCCAACTAGTGTTATAATTTAGCCAGTCACTGAAAATGAAATTTGGTTATAATCATCTTACCCAAGTAAAACAAACAGTAAAAACAAAACATGTGAATCTGAGACATAATATGTTAATCTAGAGTGGGAGTTCATGGACTAAGTGCTTTGTTCTACATGTAGAATGTTCCAAGCTGTTTAAAAAAAATAAAACAGTAGTTGAAATTTTTACTCACTTTATACTGAAGTCGGTGTCTTCGCCCTTTTAAGTGCATTTCCTTAGCATTAGGGTCATTAAAGCTGCACTCACATAATTTACAATGGAACCGAATTACTTTTCCTTCATCATTTCGTACCTTGATGGGGGGAAGGGGAGAATCCAAGAATCACCACAGGAATGTTACAGTTGAGAATTTCATTCGTATGATTTCTGAGATTCTGATAAAGAAATGTTGTGAAAAGACTAAGAGTTTAAAGTGAGAAAAAAAAAGGTAATGTCTGTAATTTTTTAAAGGATAATTTATAAAAACAAACTAAATGTTAGAATTCTTTTTTAGTTTTTTCCCCTATTTATAGATTGAAAAGAGAAAGAGACAGAAACTTGGATTTGTTGTTCTATGTATTTATGCATTCATTGGTTGATTCTTGCATGTGCTCTCACTGGGGACTGAATCTGCAACCCTGACATATCAGGACGATGCTCTAACCAACTGAGCTAACTAGCCAGGGCAAGCACTAAGAATTTTTTAACAGTAGCACTAGCATACAAGATATGTTCACTTTTGTAATTAACCTAATACTTTTTTTTATATGTAAACATTTAAGTGAAATTAGATGCCTTAAAATTCTCTAATAGGTACTGAATACCAGGTACTGTTGTTGGAGATGAAGATAAACATGATTAAAGACATAATTTTGGTATACAAATGTCTACAAAGCTCAAGATTTTATATATGTAATTTCATGAAAAAGTCATTTTTTTCTAAGTGTACAACCAGTCAGGAAAATAAGTAGACTGGACTGTTAAGAAGTTTATGATAGATACTACATTCAAATTGTTAGTATAAACTGTGAAGACTGGCTTTGAATGTAGTTATCTGAAGTTTAGGATTACTTAATTAACTATTATCATTGGAGATTATGGTGTTCTGACAGCATATGTGTTTTAAGGCAACCATATTTTACTCTTTTAACTTAAAACAGTATGTGAACTACTTATAAAGTACATAATTCAATTTTCCATCTTGCAAACAAAGAACCCAAACATATGTTGACAGGGAATCTATTATATGCTAGGCACTTCATTTAACCTTCATAATTTAGTTGGAGAATAACCAAATTTTATAGATATGTGCACTGCAAAGAACTTGACTTTCTACTAACACTAAATACTTATATCAATACTCTGATGTTCCCTCACTCTTTCATTTACTGAGTTTACTTTCCTACAAACAGGCATAGTTTTCTAATCAGCTTGAAAAACCAAATAGGATCCTTTAAATAAATAACCCAATTTTACACCTGAAATTAACTGACTGTTCAGAAAATAAAATATTGGCTCTTTGTCAAAATTTTTGTTGCTCTCAATTTTTAAAATGTTTACGTTCAGGACAATTGAAGGATACAAGAATGATGTTAGCAGGGAAAGGGATAACAAAAATATTGTGATGTCATGTAGGCAAGCTTCAAGAAGATTTCCCCCCCCTAAATCCTCACCCCAGGATGTATTTATTGATTTTAAAGACAAAGAAGAGGGGTGGGTGGAATGGAGATTGTTCGGTAACCTCCCATACATGCCCCAACCCAGACCCAAACCTGCCACCTAGGTATGTGCTCTGATGAAGAATCATGCCCACAACCTTTTGGTCCACAGGACCATGTTCCAACCAATTAACCCACCAGGCCAGGTCAAGGGCATGCTTTTTAAAAACCCTTAAAAACATCCCTTTGATATTCCTTCAGGACGTAAATCTAAAATATAATTCAATTTAACTTTACGTATAAAGCATGCCTACAACAAAGTGATACACTTTGCCCCTTGAATCTCATGGCAATGGTATTCTCAAGTCAGTACCTCCTCCACATAATCATGGCCCACTGGCTGCACATCACTCTGCAAAGCAGCAAGAGATGCAGGTGTGACTGGTTCTGACACTGTGTCTTGCTTTACTTCTGGAATCTGTACAGAAGTGACAGGAGTGCTTTTAACACATTCGGTTCCTTTTAAGTCTTCTGTTTTATTTCCTGTTGATTGTAGCTTATTACCACCTAGAACAGCGTAAAAGTGTTACAATAATTTTGTGTAAATATATAAGCTGATACAACAAAAACTTCAAGTAAAATGATCTTTTCTGCCAATAGTAAAAACTCCTGCTTGACATAAAATTGACCAAAAATTGGAAGAACCACATAAACTACTTGTCTTTTTTATCCTATTAACACATGTTTTATCCTATAAACACATGTCTGGATTTTTCCTTCTCCACCAGCCAACACCCAACAATCCTTTCCATCCCCACCACGGGTCTCTTAGTATTAAGTACCTAAAAATGAACAGCAAGAATCGGAAAAGGTAGGGTCTAAGCCTTATTTATGTCTGTGTCCCTAATCTATCTATGCCAAGGGAACTGGGCACTGTAGTAAGTTCATTAAGACAGTGACAGTGTAGCTGTCTTTGAGGTACCAACAACAAAGGGAAGATACAAATACAATGTGATAAGAGCTATAATAAGTATGAACAGAATATTGTGGGAATGTAAAGCAAAGAAGCTGCTACCCTTTAATCTGATCCAGTTAGAAAAGCTTTCACCAAGGGTATGATGCTTGAGCTGGGCTTTGAAAAAGGAGTAGTGAGTATGAACTGGTCAGGAAGAAAGAGGAGAATGATATCTAAACAGAAAAAAATAGCATGTATGAAATGGCACAACAATATGTTATTGAAAAGGCTATAGTAAATTTAAGGAGGACATATGACACGTATGAGGCAGAAGCCAGAATCTGAATGGCCTTGGATGACATAATTAAGGAATAAGTGTTTCCATATGAAAACTTAATCAGCATGTATTTTCATAAAATGACTTTGACAAGTGTCAGAGAGACTAGATACAATAGGAGGCAAAACTCTGCAGAACGGACTTGGAAGGCCTAAAAACAAGGCAGTGGCTATGCAGGCATTTTCTTGGAGGGTAGAAATATGATAGTGATAGTAACAAAAGGACTACATAAACAACTAGAAGTGACAATAAATAAGAAAAATAATGTCAGTAAAGTTTTACAAGTGAAAAAGCAGCAGTTTTATGAGATTATTTCATGGTACTCTTTATGAGGAGACAATAGGTTAGAATGAGAGATGCTAGTAGGCCTCTGAAAGCTATACACATGATGACCAGGGAATAAATACGGCTCTAGACTCAGATGAGGGTTTTGAGTTTGCCTAAAAGATTTTAAAGTCACTGCACCCACGGAAATGGATGAGACCACCTGTGCATACCGAGTGAGTAAAGTAAGATGAGAACAGAGTCAGAATCTAAGGAACACTACCATTATCTAAACATGAAAGGGGGGAGGGGTAGACAGATAATGAAGAGATAAAGACCTCTCTTATGGTTTATGGTTTAGCAGTCAACTGTGTCAACCATTACAGAGGTCAACAGAATGACACTGAAAACTTGCCACTGAATTTGGCAATTAGGTGTTTGGTGACTCCTGCAGGAGATTCCAGAAAAGGGTAGAATGGAAACACTGTAACGGATTGAGAACTGGATAGGAAGTACAGAAGTAGAGAAACTGAGAATTAAGTTAGAATAGCTTGAGAGGCTAACAGGAATGTGAAAATATCATTTTAAAATTTAAGACTATGGAAGACAAAGGTATACCTGCATGGCTAAAGGGAAGAGGGAAGAAACCATTAGAGAGGACTGACTAAAAATTCAGGGAAAAAATAAAACACAGAAAACAAAGGTATGTAATTCAATAAGGTCCCAGAGAAGAAGGGAGATGGGTATAAGAGCTTAAGCAGAAGGGTTAGTCCTAGACTGGAAGAGAAATGTTACCTTGACAGAGTTAGGAAGAATAGTAAGAATCTTTAGTACTTGCCAACAAAGTTTATTTTGGGTGTAGATGTCTTCTTGGCAGCCATATTTGTAGGCACTGCTGATACTTTAGTGTTGGACGTGCTATTAAGAGACGAGTTTCCTGTAGCTGTAAGACCTTTAATTGAGGAAGTTGCAATTGATGAAGTATTCACAGTACAATTGTTTGCTGCCATGCTTGAAGGAGAGGCAGTCGGTTTTGAAACAGACACAGCTGTTGAAGAAGTAGCTTGGCTAACAACATTTGGTTCAGTTGAAGGAATGGGTTTACCAAGTTTTGTGTGTAACTTAACCACCTACAAAATAAAAGCACATTTATTTGTTAGGAAACTTAGACTGTAGATTTTTAAGTTAGTATGAAAGACATTTTATAAAATTAAAATATAAACTATTTTTCTCTCACATTTTTTCATACACAAACTCATTACTTTGAAAACAATTTCTGTAAAGCAGATACGGACATATATTCCATCTACTACCAGTGAGGAAATTAAGGCAGAGAAAGATGAAATGAGTTGGCCACATACATACCAACTTAGATTTAAGCATGACAAAAGAAAAATAAAAAATCCATTTTTCAACTGCCATAATAAACTATCTAGTTCAATTTAAAGAAAGGTCTCCAATCTTTCTCTCTTTAAGCAATGGACATTTGATGCTACATTTATATTTATTAGCGTATTAAAAAGACTTATAAGCCCTGACTGGTGTGGCTCAGAGGACTGAGTGCCAGCTTGCCAACTGGAAGATCACCAGTTCAATTCCCAGTCAGGGCATATGCCTGAGTTGCAGGCCAGGTACCCAGTTGGGGTGTAACAGGGAACCGATCAATGTTTCTCTCTCTCCTTTCCTCTCTCTCCAAAAATAAATAAAATCTTTTTTTAAAAAAGGGAGCATTAAAAAAAAAAAAAAAACAACTTAATATACTCAAAGTTTTGGAGCCATGTTTACTTTACCCTCTCCCCCAATTGAAAAAATGTAACAAGACATAAGGGTGTGTGGGAAATGAAAAAACACCTACTTTCTGATGCTTGGCACCCCGAATGTGGGCAGCATATGCATCTGCTCCTGTACAAGACACATCGCAGAGCTCACAACGAAGCTGATTCTGAGTCCCACGAGTTGAGTTGCTGCTGCTGCTGGTATTCTGTGAGGCTTTCAATGCAGCTTCTTTTTTTTTATGTTTCTGACCTTCTAAATGTTCTTTGTAAGTCTGAGGGATAAATTTTGTTTCATTAAATTTCTAGATAGAAAATCATTTAAATTATTTAATTATCAAACTTCTAATACTCATTTAAAAATGAACCCTAAAATGTTTAAAAAGAAATTCAACAAAATCTTATGGGACTCTCTACACACGTTAATACATCTACGGTTCTCTGTACCTTCTTGGTAGAATACATTTAACACTTTGATTTACAAAGGACTTTCATATATATCCGTAATATAAGGAAACTGCTTTCATTTTCAAGAATTGATCTTTTACTGCTGATGTATAATGCTGAATAGAGTGACAGTGATTATTCCACAAAGAAATTAATTACAGGATTAAGATAGCCCTGTTGATGGAGGTAATGTACCTACATCATGAGAAAAAAAGAAAGTTAATGTTTGGGAACAAGACCCTTCACAAATAGATGTGCTTATTTACAAAATTGACTTTTGTTAAGTCAGACTGCATTTACACATAAAATTCTTGCCACCATGAACAAAAGCCTACTGAAAGTACAACAGTGCCCTGGCTGGTGGCTCAGTGGATAGGTGCCAGCCTGCAAATCCAAAGGTCACTGGTTTGATTCCCAGCCAGGTCTCCACCCAGGCCCCTAGCTGAAGGCAGGTGAAAAAACAACCATTTCTCTCCCTTTCTTCCTCCCTCCCTGCTCTTCTCTCTGAAAATAATGAATAAATTCTTTAAAAAAAAATTTTTTTTGAGAATTTTTAAAATTCCAGAAAAAGTATTTTTCCTGTTATTTATAGTCTCAAAAAATAATACATTTGAAAAAGTCCTTTCATCTTTAAGGCAAAAGTGTAAACAATTATCTCTATGGTCATTATTTTCAGCTGTAAAATCTACACATACTCATGATGGACCTTAAAGGGCTAGGGAAATGTTAACCATCTGTTGTATGTTGAAGAACTTTGTATAAAGGCTTAAAAAAACAAAACAAAACAAAACAAAACAAAAACAAAAGCACAACACACACAAGCTATAAATGTTTTTAAAAATATCAATCTTCTCCCCCAAACCCCAATTAATTTGAATATAAAACTTTCCAGCTAAATTTGTTTTACTCAAGAAGCAAAACATCCTTCTTGAAAAAGTTCTATATGCCCATTTTTCATTTACATTCATAATCATTCTTACAGTTTTTTCTTAATAGAGTTCTTATGTCTCAATATAAACCTTTTTAAAATGGCCCTTTATAGTGAACTACACATATGTTAGCTGAAAGCCAACGGGAAAGAGAATGCAAAACTTCTTTGTAAGCACAAAAGCAAGAATATCAATCACATTTAACTATTAAAAATAACCACTGAAGACTTGTGGTAAAACGTACAACATAAGTACCTGTGGTCCAGCACAGCTGATCTTACAAACATCACAATAGTGAATCTGGGGCGGTTTGGGAGGCTGTTTTGGTTTCAGTTGCTTATTTTGGAATGGTGCTTTTTTCGTAAAAGTGGTCCCTGTCCAGGCAGCTGTTGCGGCGGCAGCAGCAGCTGCTGCGGCCGCCTGCTTCTGTTGTTGCTGCTGCTGTTGGTAGTAGGAGGATGCAGCTGAATACACTGCTGCTTCATAACCTGAATAAGACGTACCTTACAAACCAAAATCAAACAGTTTATGTTACATAATTACAGAAGGCTGAGTGAAGTGTTGTGAATTTAAATTCAATTAAATTCTGCTAATAAAGCATATTTACAAATAATGTATATCTCACAAACCTAGAAAATATTTATCTTCCTTTTACATAAGGCAATCAAGTATTTACTCAACACACACCAGGTGTTATGGAGGTATAAGGGAAGTATAGGATTTGGTCCTCTGGCCTGCAAACCCAAAGGTTACTGGTTCGATTCCCAGCCAGGGCACATAAACAGATTGCAAGCCAGGTCTCCAGCCAGGTCTGTAGCTGGAGGCAGGTGAAAGGCAACCATACATTGATGCTTCTCTCCCTTCCCCTCTCTCTAAAAATAAAATTAAAAAAAAAAATTTTTTAAATTAAAAAATGATTTGGTCCTTGTCTTCAAAAAACTTACAGTTGAATTGGAGGAATGTGATTGGAGCATGCGGTAAACTTAATTGGTTACAGAACCTGTTACTACTTCCCAAACAGAATTCCTCCAAATACTACTGGGGAAGTAAGTGCTGGATTTGAGGAAAGGTCTTAACTAAGATACTAAATAAGAAAAAAAGAAACACATAAAGAACGGTTTCACATACTTGGTGATTAAGATGAAAGCTATGACTGAAAAGGAAAACACACAAAGATGATACCAAAGTTCTGAATCCTACCAACTGATGTGCTGTGAGTCTGATAAAAACAAGGTGCTGACAGAACTAGATTTAGAGAGGCAAGGTGAATAAAGCTCAGCAGATAAAAGATTTCGGAATTAACCACTGGGTTTCATGTTCCAAAAAATGAAAAACCACCATACTTTCTGGTTATATATGAATTCAATATCCATTTCTATTGTTCAAAGTCTTTCATGAATAAGTATATTATGCTATTTAAATAATATGAACATGTTGTTTACCTTCAGTGATTTACAGATTTAAAGAGTTATGTAAGTTTTAAATTTGACAGTGTTGCTGGATTTATAAGCTTACCCGAAAAACTGGAAAAGTTACCCCTTCTAAACTAAGATCTTTGGCAATTTTGTGGACTCCCTATTTATCTTATTTTCCAGTAAGATTTCTTTCTTCCCTTAAGTGGACATGAGTGGGCAAAGAGCCATGTAAGGTGAGTGAGTTGGGGGGGGGGAGGGGGGAAAGAGATATTCCTAGCTGCCAGGACAACACGGAATAACTACTTAAAAAAAAAAACAAAGCCCTGGCTGGTGGCTCAGTGGATAAGGTGCCGGCCTGCGAACCCCAAGGTCGCTGGTTCGATTCCCAGCCAGGGCAACATAACCAGGTTGCAAGTCAGGTCTGTAGCTGGAGGCAGGTGAAAGGCAATCATACATTGTTGTCTCTCTCCCTCTCTGCCTCTTTCCCTTCCCCCTCTCTGGAAATAATAAATAAAATCTTAAAAAAAAAAACAAAACACAAAATGAAACACAACACTGTTTGGTCTCCCAGGTGCAGGCTGCTATAATGAAAACTAAAAACTTAGGATCCACTGATTCCAATATATCTACACACACAGGAAAGAACATAAATTGGAAAGGCTAGAGTTAAGATGTGTGGGAAACCACAATCACAAGAATCCAAAATGGAATATATCTAGGAGAGAGTAGCTGGGCAACTTCCATGAAAAGTCTTCCCAGACTTTCATATCAGGTTATTAAATTATATACATTCTTATAGATATATATGAAGTGTTTTAAAACACATCTAAAAATGAGAGTAGAAAGTAAACACACCTATACCAATAATTAGCATATGATCAGATAAAAAACAATTAGAAAACAACGTAACCAGTTAAGAGAAAAACTCTATAGATAGTAAACTGTTTACTGATCAGGCCTACTAATGTCCTCTATTACTGAAGAATGTGATAAAAGGACATAATTAAGCTCACAGTCAAATGTTTCAAAACCTATAGGCAGAAACGTGTACCGTTTAAATTTCACTCTTAAACCACCACCATAAAATTGTCCTATTAAAAATAAAGCTATTTTTACATCATTACCAGTTAGGACCATGATTTATATATGAAATATTTTAAACAGACATTTTCCAAATGACTAGCTGTATATGGAAATTGTAAAAATGTCACGTTAAGCCCTGGCCGCTGTGGCTACCTTGCAGGTTTGTTTCTTGGTCAGGGCACATGCCTGAGTTGTGGGTTTGGTTCCCAGTCAAGGCACATACAAGAGGCAGCCAACTGATATTTCCTCCAATATCTATGTTTCTCTTACCTCCCTCCCTTCCTCTCTCTCTCAAATCACTAAGACTGTCCTCAGATGAAGATTTTAAAATATATGCCACTTTAATATAACTTCATGCACTATGTATTAAGAAAACAAAGTAGAACACAGGCGACAACATCCTACAATGCTGGAAGACCAAGAAAATTAGTTGTGTTTTTTTAAATTGAGAATCCACAATATGGGAGGAAGCACACCAGACAGGGTCAAGTCTTAGAACAGATCTTTAAGGAGAGTATTACTATCCTTACTTTACAGTGAGAAAACTGAGGCTAAGAGATTGTGAGTTCCTTTGAACACGGAGTTATTTAAACTACAAATCACCAGGTAAGCTTATGCCTTTCATCTGTACACATGCAATCTAAAACTACTGAAAGGCAAGCTAAGTACAGCTTATTAGTTTTTGAACTGTCAAGCATGAACTGAAAAGTAGGCTCATTCTGGAATGTTACTAAAGAACATCTTTAATTTTTCTATTGCTACTAACAAACAAATGTACATTTCCTGTAAAATGCATTGTGGAAAAATAAATATTAAGGCTGTGTCTCTAAGTAAAAACTTAATTTTGAATGTTAAAAGTTTCATTTGAATATAACTTTAAAACTATAACATCAGAAACAAGCCCTGGCTGGTGGCACAGTGGGTAAGGCGCCGGCCTGTGAACCCAAAGGTCACTGGTTCGATTCCCCAGCCAGGGCACATAACCAGGTTGTAAGCCAGGTCTCCAACCAGGTCCATGGCTGGAGGCAGGTGAAAGGCAACCACACATTGATGTCTCTCCCTCTCTCCCTCTCTCTAAAAATAATAAATATTAAAAAAATATATATATATATATACTATCTCAATAATAAATCTATCATGCTATAAGTCACCATTTAGTATGTACCAACACTCTAGAACTCATTTTAATGAGATAAAATAACAGCTGACCAAAGTTACAACTGATGTACTCAGATGCTCTAAAAATGATCTGTCTAGATGGCGAATGCACACTGTGCATAACTTACTCTTCAAAAAGTGCATACCCTTTGACGTAACAGTTCCAAATACAGGAATTATCCTAGGAAATAACTGGTAAGTACACAAATTGTTACATACAAGGATCATTTCACCCAGTGTTATTTCTAATTTTTCAATATGAAACTAATCACCGAAAAGAGAAACTTCAAAATACATCCATACAATAAAATATTACACAGCCATTAAAATTATGCATTTCTAAGTATAGCTCTTATTAATACTACTGCCATATAAGAAACCATGGCTCCTGCCCTGGCTGGTACCACAATGGATAAGGTGCCAGCCTACAAGCCCAGGGGTTGTTGGTTCGACTTCCGGACAGAGAACATAACCAGGTTGCAGGCCAGGTCTCTAGTCAGGTCCATGACTGGAGGCAGGTGAAAGGCAACCATACATTAAGGTCTCTCTCCCTCTCTGCCTCTCTCCATAAAATAATAAATAAAATCTTAACAAAAGAAAATGAAACCATGGCTCCTTTAAGACTAATGATACTAAACCCAAAAAACGCAGGAGCCTGTGTGAAAAGGATCCAAATGGTCAAATTTGGGACAATGTGTCCCTCAAAACAAACAAAAAACCCTGAGAGTAATACTACACTGAATAGAAAAGAATGATTACTAAAAAGGGGGAGAGAGAACTCTTCTCTGGAGAAAAATGCCTAAGAATCAACATAAAAGGAGTTTGCAACCACCACTGTAAGACCTTGACTCAGGAGACTTTTCAAAGGATCTAACAAGGTAAGAGGGAAAGGTAGATGGGTAACAGGCCCACAGATTACCTGATTAATTATAAAAGGAAAAATGTATCTTTACAAGGAAAAGATTTGAATAGCTACCACTTTAACCAATGGTTACACTTGGTATCACCAGTAAAAAATATACTGACTTTACTTATTATGTGCTCCTGGTATGATGAAATAGAAATTTTGCTTAGTTTTATTGAGTGAAAAACTGCCAGAATCTAAGCATAAAGAAATCAGCTGAATCCAGATTGTGGGATATTCTACAACTGGCCTAACTCTTAAAAAAAAAAAAAAAGTCAAGGTCATGAGAAGGAAAGATTAAAATAGAGGATTTGTCAACATTAAAACAAACAAACAAAAAAACAAAAACCACCTCAAACAAAACATGACAACCAAATACAATCCATGATCCTTGATTGGATACTGAATTGAAAACAAAGCACAAACACCCAGAAAGCCCAGCCATTAGAGACATTTGTGGAAAACTGGAAAAATTTATTAAGATAAAATACATTTTCAATTCCTTTTTATGATATTTGCATTGTGCCTATGTTAAAAGAAAGCCCTTATCTTAGGAAATACATGCTAAAAAATTCTGGGCAAAGCACCATGTCACCTGTAACTTTTGTACACTACTGAACCATTTGAAAATGTTTTGAGAGAGAGATGAAGACAATGTAAAAAAATTGGTTAATCTAAGTAAATGGTATGTGGGCATCTGTACTATTTTTCAACTTTTCTGCTGAAGGAAAACTTTCTGAAATAAAAAAGTCGGAGAATAACATTAATAAAAGTAGTAATACATTACATCTTCATGTTTCTTCACACTGAGAAGAAAGTACTACAGTGTCTAAGGGTAGGTGTCCAGTGATTTCATTTTTCACCTTTTTAATATAGTTTCTAGTTTAAAATAATGATGTATTATTCATGTAATATAAAGGGGAACATATAATCATACTCTGTATTCTAAAGCTAATGTGGACATTGACAGATCTGGGAGTAATAACATCTCCTTACTTCAAGTTACCTGCATGTGACTGCCAGTTAATTTATAATCTGCTCCCATTGCTCCCTTTTGTAATGTCTCCTCTCGGCAGCCTTTCTACCCACAAGATAAAGACAGGCACCAAAGCAGAACCTACAAGGTTTTTATCACACCGACATTTTCAGCCTCATCTCTTAGTTGTGTCCCGTAAACTCTCATTCCCAAATACTCCATGCCTGCCTAATTCACCATAGAATTCATCATAGCATTTGTCATAGGATAAGTGATAAAAATTGCTTGAGAAATTAAAAAACATTTTATTCAGTAGGTAGGCTTCTAATACTCAAGGTACAACAAAGTATCAAAAGGTAAAATCTGAAATTATCCATGTCACCATAAGCCTCCATGCAACACAATAGGGTGTTAAGGAATAAACAAAATGTAAAACAATAAAGTATACAGTAGTATAAGACCAAGTGTCTACAAAAAAGTGATGTGTGGTTTTTAATAACTGAAATACTTCAGGTACTTCAGCCAGAAATTAATAGCACTGGACATAGTAAGGCTTCATGATTATACCTCTCAAAGGAAAAACATTATTTAAAGAAAACAAAACTATTGTCCTTCCAAGATGTGTGTTATACAATCATTATCTTATAAATGTTTACAAGTGCTAACCATTATTGTCATGATTAGTTATTCCTGATAATATGAAAAAATAGCTCCTTGAGGGCTTAAAGAAATAATTTGCCAGTGATATTCCCTTGTTAACTTTTGAGTTTTCAAATTCATCTGAAAAAGTCAGAAAGGAAATAGAATTATTAGTAGAAAACTGTGTCATTTTTTCTAATTGCAATCCTAGGCCCAAGAGTCGTGTGTCCCTAGCTTTCAAATACCCAAAGAACATTTCATGTTCTGCTAAAATCTCCCTTGCTCTAAAAATAAAATAAAATAAAATAAAATACCCAAAGGCGAAAAACTCCCCAACTTAAAAAGTCTCTAATGTCTTTATGTATTTTAAACACAGTTTGTCAGTCTTACCAGAATAAGTAACTGCCGTGGTACTGTAAGTAGCACTCTGGGTGTAGGACGGCACCACAGTAGCTGCAGCTGCTACTGGCTGTACGGTGGAAGATACAGGATAGATGGAGAAAGTAGTAGTAGCTGGACTTGGTGTCGCTGGCTTTATGGCTGTCACTTGTCGAGTTTGCTGGGCTTGTGTATACTGAGTTGCACCTTGGCTATAACCTGCTTTGGGAGCTAAATTGAGAAAAGGACATCCAAAAATCAGAAGGGTAAACCACTTACAGTACTTGCTTTACTGCAGTGGTCTGGAACAAAACACAATATATCCAAGGTATGCCTGTAGTTACTGTGCCAACATCCTGGAAAACTAGAAAAAAAGCTGGTACTATAAATTAGATATCGGCAATTCTTCTTGGCAAAAGAGGTAAAATTCTTATTACCAATTAAACAAAATATAACACCTAATATAAATTACTATCCCATCTCATATTTCCAAAATGATATTTTGTAAAACTTTACAACTACTAAAATACCAGTACTACTTAGGTAATAAAGTTCTTGGAAAAGGTGTGTATGGAGGGTGTGTGTGTGTGTGTGTGAATGTTATGTAATATATTTAGGCTAGTCAGTCTACTTAAGAGTTATGCTTAATATTAAGAACAGAAGAGAGAGCAACTCAAAGTACCTATTTCAATTCACAGTAAAAATTTCAATGTTTAATTATATGGAACTTATTCATATACCAGTCACCACATTTTATTGATTTATCCATAATTCCAACTCACAAGGTGTTGATAATTCTTCACATGTAATAGCTTGAGTGCAGCTCTTTATAAATGGCTACCATTAATGTCTCTAATTATTCTGCTCTTTGACCATATTCAAAATAAATACACTTTAGAATCTTATCAGCCTTATTTTCAATCACTGAATTAATTTAATCACTTATTAATGATCATTAAAGCACACAAATGTTCATTTCTACGAAAGGCCCAAATACCAGGGAGCCAAACTCATTTTATGCTCAGTTACGTAAAGGTAGCTTAAATAAACAGCACTTACAAGAGTTATTAAACTAAAAAAATAGTGAAGAAAAATTATTTGGGAAATAAATGTTATAAAACTTTTTGCACACATTTTAAGAAAGGAAACTAAAGTGATATATACTTAATGTCAGAAGTTAGAATAAATCAAGGTCTTCTGACTCCGATAACACTCAGTATTTTCAAGCATAATATAACTTTGATAACTAACCACAAAGTCCATCATGGATTGCTGTAGACACAGATCATTTGAAATGAGAATAAAAGAAAAGTCACAGTACATTTAATTCAAAATACTTTTAAACCACTTTTAAGGAACACATAACCTTAAAACTAGAACCACCCGTGAGAGATCTTGGTCAACTACCTCATTTGCAATTAAGAGAACAAGGAAAAAAAGAGGTAAAAAAAAAAATTCGTCCACATTAGTGGTGAAGCCAGTATACTAGGAGCCAATTCTACTCTTTTCTAACCTCAGAGTCTACCATACTCTCATGCTTCTTCAAAAATAATTACAATAGCCCTGGCTGGTAGCACAGTGGATAGGTGCCGGCCTGGGAACCCAGCCAGGGCACATAACCAGGTTGCAAGCCAGGTAGGTTTCCAGCCAGATCCATGGCTGGAGGCAAATGAAAGGAAACCATACACAGATGTCTCTCTCAACTCTCTCCCTACCCTTCTCTCTAAAAATAAATAAATAAACAACCTAAATAAAAAAATAAAATAATTAATTAAAATACTGGCCTGTGAACCCAAAGGTCACTGGTTAGATTCCTAGCCAGGGCACATAACCAGGTTGCAAGCCAAGTCTCCAGCCAGGACCATGGCAGGAGAAAGGCAACCATACACTGAGGTCTCTCTCCCTCTCTGCCTCTCCCCCTCCCCCTCCCCCTGAAAAATAATGAAATCTTAAAAAATAGAAGTTAATAATAAAAATAAAGAAGTTACCTAATTTTCAAATCCGAGAGCTTTGTTTTACAAGTTGTTAAACCTCTACAAAAAATTCCATCTTTTAAAGACGACAAATATAAGTGCATAGGATTCTTTGCAAACAAAATGCTTCCTGCATTTGAGCCAACTGTAACATCAATCACTGGTTAAAGAACCAGCTGTCATTACAGATCAGAGACAGGTGATTTAAAAATATGGATCCACAAAGGGTCTCTACTGGTTATAAAAATTAGTCAGCAGTATGTCCCTGGGTATGTTTGGCAAAGATGAGAAGGTGGCCAGAAATGATCAACTCAACTGCTTTTGCACTGCTTCTTTCAGCAGGAAGTAAATTGTAAGCTGAAGACTGGAAATGAAGTATATTTCCAGGAGAGAAGGGCATGATTATGCACTGCTTCCATGGCCTTCCCTTTGGGACTCAAAGGCATTCTAGAAGAGGAAAAGGAGGCATGGCTAGAACCTATCTTTTGAGATAATATAACACAATGAATATAGAGGGACAAAAAAAAAAAGCCTATTTTCACTTAAAAACATTCTGAATAATATACTCCTATGTCAATAGTTTACAATGAACCATGTATGTTAATAAAACCCACCCACCTGTCTGATAGTAGGTTTCCGCAACAGAAGGCTGAGGCTGGGCAGCAGCCACAGCAGCAGCAGTGGCTGCTGGCTGCTGGTAGTACTGCTTACTATCGTAAGCTACGGCAGGAGCTGTGGATCTTACGTATGAGTACGAGTCCTAAGGAAAGAGATTGAAAGAAAATCTATTATTAAGACGCAGTAAATGTCCCTCATCTTTTCTATATGAAAGTACAGTAAATAAAATAAAAAGACTAAATATATACTTAGACCTAGATGGAAGTCAAATTCAATTACA
This sequence comes from Noctilio leporinus, assembly GCA_004026585.1. Taxonomy (NCBI): domain Eukaryota; kingdom Metazoa; phylum Chordata; class Mammalia; order Chiroptera; family Noctilionidae; genus Noctilio; species Noctilio leporinus. Next base: position 20,961 of record PVIW01001275.1, on the reverse strand, counting down.
GAAAGGATTCATTTTGGACTTCATTAAATAAAGTCAGAATCATTTCAAGTGGCATGTTAACTTTTAAAATCAGAAAAATTACCAAAGCATTAAAAAAACCCTGTTATTAAAAAATTCATGGCTGTTTTCCTTAAAGAGGAACCCTGCAGTAAAGAACACCTGTGTATTCTAACCTCTGTGATTGCTCCAGCTTTCTTGTCATTCTTCCTTATTTATCACTACCATGAACAAAGTGATGACTAGGAGCTTCCAGATGCAGGAAAGGGGAAGGGAGGTACCAGGGAAAAGGAACATTAAATATAAATCTCCAAGGCAATAAAGGCAATAAAGGTCAAGGTGAGCTTGGATGAATTCTGGTACAGTGTTAATTAAGTGAGGGATGATGGGAAGGTATGCAGGTAGAAAAGCTGAAAAGTACACAGGGCAGAGAAAAAGACAGGCCTTGTGCATCCTATCAAGAATAATGGAATTTATTATACTATGTCTCTGGACATATGAAAACAATCACAAAAGTCAGAAGGAATTCCATGTTTATTAACTTGCCAAATATTATTAGTAAATAACACTGTTGATTCATATAATTTTTTAATCAAAATAAATTTCTATTAAAAAGAATTAAAAAGAATATAGAAAAACCAGGCAAAGTCCAGAAGGATCAAAGTTTAAAAAACATTCTAAAAGCACAACAAATGGGTTAATTTGCACGGCAAAGGAAACCATCATCATAAACCACTGAATGGGAGAATGTATTCACCAATGATACATTGGTAAGGGGATAATATCCAGAATTTATAAAGAATGTATAAAATTCAACAGCAAAAAGAACATGGGCAAAGGACCTAAATACACTTCTCCAAAGAGAATATACAGATGGTCAACAAACATGAAAAGATGCTCAATGTTACTAATCACCAGAGAAATGCAAATCAAAATCACAATGAGATATCAACTCGCACCTGTCACAATGTCTATCGTCAATCAAGCAACAAGTGTTGGAAAGCAGTATGGAATTATCTCAAAAAATTTAAACGGCACTGTCTTATGACTCAGTGATTCCTCTTCTGGAATATATCCAAAGAAACCATTTCTAATTCAAAAGACTATATGCACCTCAATGTTCATGGCAGCATTATTTACAATAGCCAAGGTTTGGAAGCAGCCAGGGTGTCCATCAATAGATAAGTGGGGGAAAAAAGCTGGTACACTTACACAGAGACTACTACTGGGATGTAAAAAAGAAGAAACTCTGTATCATTTGGACAGAATGGATGGACCTGATGGGTATTATGCCAAGTGAAACAAGCCAGTCAGAAAAAGGCAAATACCATATGATTTCACTCATATGTGGAATCCAGTGAATAAAATAAACTAACAAAATAGAAGCAGACACAGAACAGACTAGACTGAAGCTGTCAGAAGGGAGGTGGGGTGGAGCACTGGTGAAAAAAGTGAGATTAAGCAAAAATAAAATGTCCTAGACACATACAACAGTATGGTAATTACCAGAGAAAAGTGGGTAAAGGCATTAGGGGGAGATAGAAGAGGGTTAAGAGATTATAAATGGTGATGGAAGGAGACTTGACTTGGTGTGGTGAACATACAATATAATAAACAGATGATCATAGAAATTATCTGAGACATGAGCCCTGGCTAGTATGGCTCAGTGGACTGAGCACTGGTTTGGGAACCAAACAGTTACTGGTTCAATTTCCAACCAGCGCACATGCCTGGGTGTGGGCCAGATCCTGGTTAGGAGCGTGTAAAAGTCAACCACACACTGATGCTTCTCTTTCTTTCTCTCTTCTCTCTAAATAAATAAATAAATTTTAAAAATCTTTTAAAAAGTTAAAAGAAATATACACTTGAAAGTCCTATTATTTTATTAATCAAAGTCATTCCAATAAAGTCAATAAAAATTAAAATAAAAATGGAGTAGAGGAACTTAGGACCGAATTTAATTAAATAAGCACATAGTTACCTAGTACTTTAATTAACGTAATACTATAAAGGAAATTAAATCTTTACATCACCACAAGGGTGACAAAAAGTAACTGAATAAGTAAGAACAGGATCATCTTCCTTAACATACGAAGAACATCTGGAGGGAAAGAATGTACAGGCACCAGAAATTCCACCCTTGGTTAAGTTTCAAAGACACTATAATTTGTTGGTACCATACAGCTTAATAGGTTTTAGGAAACACAGTTGTGTTCCAAGTGGACAAATAATGCCATAGTACAAACAAGTGGCATTCTCCCTGTACCTTAATTTTTCTCAAAAACCTGAGGTGAAATTAAAATGATTAAACAATGTAAAATTTTTCAAAATTAATGCAAACAGATGCAGTGAAGTAAACTGGGGAAGATTATTAATATAAAACTCAAAGCAAGGAAACTTAATGTTTGGACTATGCCTCTCAATTATCTAGGAATACATATTTCCTCTCCTCTACCATTACATTATATTTTGAAAGTCCCAACTTTGAGAAGCATTAGCTTGGACATTCTGAAATACATTAAGGACACTGAAGACTATGTTAAGGCTATTGAAACTAACAGTTTTCTTACCTGGTAGTTTTGTGTAGTAGCTGGGGGTGGCGGCGGTGGTGCTTCTTGTTGTCTCTGGGTATAACCATAATCCGTTGCTGTGTGTGCCGTTGGGTAGCCTCCATAAGCAGCAGCTGTTGCAGCAGCTGCTACAGCTACTGGAGCAGGCCTGGCAACCGCAACTGTGGCGGCTGCTGGTGCATAGGCAGCAGTAACTGTGTGAGCAGCTACCGGAGCCTGATGGACAGTGTAGCTAGCAACTGTAGTTGGATGAGAGTAGGCTACCCCCGAAGCTGGCTGCTGGCTATATTGTGGAGTAGAAGAATAAAGATAATACAATTTCACTTTAAAACCTGGGAGTTTAAGCAGCTTAAAAGTACACTTTCAAGTAATTTAATCATGGACTACAAAAGCCCAAGTATTTTATTTGAACTTAGCCTCCCAATAAGTACCACATTTGTCATTGTTATATAATTTTCGTTACTTAATCTCAATATATTAGACAGTCTTACATTACATTTCAGATTATAGATCATATCACAAAGAAGGGATGACAAACTGGAGTAAGGACCAGTATTAGGAAGAAAAAATATGGACCAAATATGGAATTTAAAAAATATCTGTTGTACGTAAAGTTCTTGATTAAGCTCTACAGTTTTAAAAAATCTCTACAAAGAGATGTTGAGAAAAACACTGTATTCTAACTCCAATTATGGAAAGCATTTAAGAAAGAAACTATTACCCAGTTAAGAAATATTTCTCCTGCCCTATCTAGGGCAGTGGTTCCCAACTGGGTGAGATTTTGCCCTTCCAACCCCCCAGCTCCAGACTCATTGACCATGTCTGGGGATATTTTTGATAATGGTCAAACTGCAGAGAAGGTAGTGATGTGTGCTACTGACATCTAGTGGGTAGAGGCCAGTAATGCTGTTACATACTGAACAACGCATAGAGTAGCTACTCACAATAAAGAATTAGGCAAAAATAATGTGAATAGGTTGAGGTTGAGAAATCCTGCTCTGGGCTACAAAACCTACAATGCAATCTCTATGATTTTAGATAAATTTTCCAGATTATAGGTAGAATTTAATTACACACTTATTTTTCTTCTTAAAATGTAGCACTGTTGCAAAAGGAGACCTAAGTCAGATGCTTTGCAATCATAACCATTTAAACCTCAAAAAGGCAAAACAGTTTCCAAAAAACCTCTATCAAAAAATTTGCCGCTGAAATTCTTAAGAGTAATTTTTACTTTAACTTTTAAACTGAGAGCCTATGCCACACAAAAGCAAGGCCTAAAGATGTTGGCACAGAAATAAATTTGTTGTTCTATGATCTCTGAGTAATATACTAATAATTAGGTGCTAAAGCTATATTCCAAGATAAAAATGCCTTCTTAAAAAAAGGGATAACTCCAACAATCATTTAGCTGACAGGGTTTGGTTGATTATAAGTTTTAATGAGTCAACAGTTAAGAATAGCTAAGAAAAAAAATACTGACATAAGCTGAAGCTGCACTAATAAACTAGAGTGTGTGATTCATGGGTTCTAGTAAAGAATATTCTTCACTGGTATGCACACTAACACAGAAATATGGCACAGAATTAAAACTTCGGGACCTTCATATTTTAACTGTATTATGTAAATCACTGATAATTAGGAATTATTCAAGGAGAATCAACATGGAGCTTACAAGTAAGTGTATTAATTTATATAAAAAGTGAAGGACCTGGGGACATTCAGTCCAGAAAAGGTGACTGCAGAAGATTATGACAGCTGCCTTCAAGACTTACGCTGCTCCAGAGAACAGAATGAGAACCAATGTGTGGAGGGGTGGTAGAATTCAGCCCAGTATGAAAAAGAACAAACAAGGAACAAAACCCAAAAGACTCAGAACAGAATCCAAGGAAACTCTTCTAATTTCTATTTGGATGAAGTTTTCCATGTTCTGATATTATTAGCTAACAATTTTTACATGTATGCCAACTCTAAGACAGAAAAATGGAGGTTTAAATTGTAATAATGGGCCCTGGCTGGTGGCACAGTGGATATGGTGCCAGCCTGCAAACCCAAAGGTTGCTGGTTCGATTCCCAGCCAGGGCACATAACCGGGTTGCAAGCCAAGTCTCCAGCCAGGTCTGTAGCTTGAGGCAGATGAAAGGCAACCATACACTGATGTCTCTCTCCCTCTCTCCCTTCTCCTCTAAAAATAATAAAATCTTAAAATAGATTAAATAAATTTTAATAATGGGAAACTGGCTTGGGATTGATATTTTCAACAGGTAACTCTTTCTTCATTTTTAAGAAAAAGTGCTACTAACATTATACTTCTTCCAAGTTCCTAAAACTAAGGAAAATAATTAATTTAAAAATATAAATACATCAGTTTTGTGCAAACTTGTATTTAACAGTTACTGATAAGACTTCACAAGTCCAAACTACATTGCATTCATAGAAGGGGTTTTAGTTATGTAAAATCTCAGATAGTCTTGGATTCCTATACTCTTTCCATTCATCCCACTGCTCTTTATCAAACCTCTGTTCAAATTTCTTTCTCCTCAAAATGTGTTTAATTGGATGAAAAGCAGGATGGGAATAGAATAGGGATGTCCAGTCAACCATGCAGGCAATTTGATCTATAAGTCCATGTGACTCAGGATGAGATGATCCATATGCTCTGATTTGTGCCTACTGTCCCAGCATAATTATTAACAGTACTCTCACCCTGGCTGGTGTGGCAGTAGATTGACCACCAGCCTGGGGACCAAAGGGTCACCGGTTCAACTCCCAGTCAGGGCACATGCGTGGGTTGCAGGCCAGGTCTCCAGCTGGGAGCACATAAAAGGCAACCACACATTGATGTTTTTCTCCCTCTCTTTCTCTCTCCCTTCCCCTCTCTTTAAAAACATATAAACAAATAAACCACTACATTAAAAAAAAAAAAAAGAGTACTCTTTCACTCTCCTGTGTTCTCACATTGAACAAATTTTACAGTCACCCTTCCAAGAAACCACAAAAAAGATGCCAGTGCATTTAGCAATTACTATATACATCCCTATGGCTGCTTAACCTAATTCTGCTCTGTATAGTCAGGTCCTTACCCACCATCTGGGCTGACATACTCTACCAAAAGCATCATAACAATAATGACCCAGTCCCAATTCCCAGGGGTGGGGGTCAAGGCTAGAGTAGCTGACAGTTTACTGTTCAGAATAAGTTTCTCTGGGTTGTTGTCTGAGACCCATCTGGGGATTTCTTTTACAGTTTCAAATATCCTTAGAAAAAGTATCTTTTATATGAGGTAGATAGCCAGATTGGACAATACCAATTAAATTAAATATCCAGTGGTCAAATCTAAATAAATAAGTTAATTTTATAAAATCATGTCAAATCAAGCCCAAATTCATTTATGTAAAATTTGCCTAAGTAGAAATAGTTCAAATTAAGGTTTTTGCCTAGTTTTCCGTGTTAGAACAAAAGGCATAAAATTATATCCCTTCATAAAATGTAAGACTTACTGTCTTTAAATGATTTCCTTAATTTATTGCTTAAATAAGTAAGTAAATTTTCATTTATTTACTTATTTATTGAGAGAAGGGAAGGGAGAAAGAGAGGGAGAGAAATATCAATGTGTGAGGGATACACTGATCAGTTGTTACCTCTCGCATGCCCCCAACTGGGGACCCATGAGCCTGTGACCCAAGCATGTGCCTTGATTGGGTATAGAACCAGAGACTTTTAGGTTCACAGGTTGGTCCTCAGTCATCTGAGCCACACCAGTCAGGGCAAAATTATTTCTTAAATAAACCAGGATATAAAGTAAATACCCCTTTTCATTAATTAAAACGGCAACAGGGACATTATACCTTAATCATGACTCGAACCAGGACAATGCCTAACCAAGCTACACTGGCCGGGGCCAAACAACTCCAATCTTGTGTCATAAAAATACATTTGCGAAATGAGAAGACTTTCATTTACTAAGCATCCAGCAGAATGGATGCTTCTATTTAGATAATAAAATTAAATCTCATCGGTCTGTACAAACTAAATAATAAATCGTGCAGGAAACGTATAAAAAAATGGGTCAAAAATGTTAAGATATAATAGAAGACTCAGACATAAAATGGAAGGGTAATTCTCTTGGAAAGAAAAATAATACAATAAAGTATTTAGGGAATTATTAATATTAAAGAATAAAAACTTTGTATTTTTGAACTTAATCTGCTTACCAAAAAGTGAAGCCAGTCAGAGGGCAAACCAAAAGAGGCAGCCAAACAAAATGACCACAAACTTAAAGAAAGTCTACTATAAACAGCCAAAGAAACCTCTGTGGGAATCAAATATTTCAAGGCAACAGACAAGAACTCTAAAACTCAAATGTGTATTCAAAATAAGAACTTTACACTAGTTAGGAGATAAAGCTGAGGGATACAGACAGGATAAAGGTATGAACACTGTAATAGGAGAGAAGATAAATCTAACAAGTCAAATATTCAACTAGAAATAATTCTAGAGAGAAAAGAAAAAAGAGGTAAAAGAAACAAATAAACAAAAAACTATTTATTTTTAGAGAGAAGAGAAGGGAGGGAGAAAGAAACATCCAGGTGTGGCTGCCTCTTGCACATGCTGTACTAGGGACCTGTTTGGCAATCCAGGCATGTGCCATGACCAGGAATCAAACTGGAAACCCTTGGGTTTCTAGGCCAGCACTCAATCCACTAAGCCACACCAGCCTCGGCTAAAATTTCCCATTCTTAAAGGGAGGTACATATTTTCAAATTCAAAGGTCCTAAAGAGTACAAAGCAGAATGAAAAAAACACACTTACGATACATACTGCATTTCACAACATCTCAAGACAAATAACGAAATCCTTCAGAGAGATGAAAAACCGGTCACTTACACACAAGTAAACCTAAATCAGACTCATTGATAACACTAGTGGCTACAAAACAATAGGCTGTCTCAAAAATTCAAGAGAAAATGATTATTAATGTAGAATTTTATATCATACATAAAATATTAGGAAAGAAAAAAGACTTTTTTTTAAAAGATATTTTTTGCTTTTTTTTTTTAAAAGATTTTATTTTATTATTTTTAGAAAGACGGAAAGAGAGAGAGGCAGAGAGGGAGACAGACATCAATGTATGGTTGCTTTTCACCTGCCTCCAGCCACAGACCTGACTGGAGACCTGGCTTGCAACCTAGTTATGCTGCCCTGGCTGGGAATCGAACCTGTGACCTTTGGGTTCACAGGCCGGCGCCTTATCCACCGTGCTACCAGCCAGGGCTCAGACTTCTCTTGACATTCAAGGACTGAAGGAGTTTACCTCCAACATACCTTTTCTTAGAGTGATACATGGTAATGTATTTCGACAACAAGAAAATCAATCAATCACAAAATTGTGGGATCCTGTCAATGTGGATCCAAACCCAGGAGTGAGATAAAGCCCAGGCTTGCAGCTGTGTAGTAGTAGGCCCAGAGAGGCAACAAACTTAGATGGGAATTAAAGGAAGGATGAAAGGAAAATGTTTAGGAAAAAGAGGACTGGATAACAGACAAGAGACTGGGAGCCCAGAATTTTCTTAAAATGTAATAAAGGCACCAACAAGATTTGAAAGGGAAAAAAAGGTAATGAGAGACATCAGGAAATATAGAACTGATCAAAAAAGGTATTATCCTGCTAAAAGAAATCATAATTGAGGCATTAGTAGGGTATAAAAAGAAAAAAAAATTAATTTGAGCCTAGTAAGAGTCTTCTATTAAGTGGTACAAGGTTGTAAAAATGAAACACATCAGGAATTACAATCATAAGACCGTACTTGGCTTACACTGAATACTACTTACACAGTCATACTAATGAAAAATTTTGCTTTAAAGTTTTAGAATCAACCTAAATCACAGAAAGTTAACTATGGTTACAGAATATAATGTAAATGGTATCTCAAGTACAACTGAACTAAGTTGGGGATGGGGTGGAGAAAGCACAGACTTTCAAGATTCTTTTCCTAAAACAGACAGTACTGAGACATTGTCTACCTTAGATGGAACTAGAAATGGAGTGAATTGTTTATATTAACAGAAACACTGAATTTGGAAGGAAAAATGAGAAGCAGAGAAGGTACCTAGTGATTCCTAACTATGATTGTAGGCAATCAAAATGTATTATGTATAAAGTTGCCAAAGTAAGACCTAGAAAAGCATGTTCTTGAGTGAAATGAAACCAGAATGCAGAAAAGGTGGGGATCTCTTAGGAAGCAGAACTGGGAGGCAGGGAAGGAAAATAAGAAAATGTTTTAATTATAAGCCCTTCTGTACTATTTTATTATTTTAAAAATAATTTAACATGTTTTAAAATTTTTTATTTATTTTTAGAGAGGGGCAGAGGGAGGGAGAACGAAAGGGAGAGAAATATCAACATGTGGTTGCCTCATGCACGCCCCCAACTGGAGACCAAAACTGCAACCCAAGCAGGTGCCCTGGCTGGGAACCAAGCCCACACACTTTGGTCTGCATGCTGGCACTCAATCCCTGAGCCACACCAGCCAGAACTGTACTACTTTATTTTTAATTCCACATCTTACTCTGGTGGGAAAAAAGCATATAGATATTGGAATAGAATTCTTAAACTGGAAACATGAATGATAAACTCCAAATTTAAATAGTACTTTCTAGTTATTCTAACTCTACTCTAACTTACAGAAGTTAGAGTAACTAACTGTTTCTGGCCTCAACCCTAACCTATCTATCACCCAACTCTGGACCCACTTTTAATGCCTTCAAATTTCATTACCATGATCTGGCTTTACATTATAATAAATTTACAGTCACTAATGAAATTCAAATAACAGATGTACAAATAGATTATCTACATAAGTAGCATCTGGTAACGGAACACATTTCTATACTACAATGGTTCTCAAAATGGGACCCAAAGACTGCTTAGGATCCCTAAGACCCTTACAGACAGAGGTCCAGGAGGTTCTCTCCTTTTCAATTAAAAATTGTCTTTGTATATTTTATTCCAAGTAACTTATTGCATCATTATTGAATTCAAGAGATTTGAGAATCCAACCATCATAACTGAGACATTAAACAGATCTATAAAAATGTGAAACAGTGACTCTCATCTCACTATTTTTGGAGAGGCGGGATAGGGAATTTTCATATTTTTGGTTAGCATATAGTCATTTATTATATGCTATAAATATGCTAAATATGCACTTATTTTAAAATGACCTGATTTTTATATATACATGTGTATATACATACATACACACGCACGCACACACACACACACACACATATATATACGTATACTTGAGTTTGTTACAATAAGTATTATATAACCCCCATAAACAAAAGCTCTTTGGGGTCTTCAATAATTAGAAGTGTAGCCCTGGCTGGTGGCACAGTGGATAAGGTGCCGGCCTAGGAACCCAAAGGTTTGGTTTGGTTCCCCAGCCAGGGCACGTAACCAGGTTGCAGGCCAGGTCTCCAGCCAGGTCCATAGCTGGAGGCAGGTGAAGGGCAGCCAGACATGGATGTCTCTCTGCCTCTATCCCTTCCCCTCTCTCTGGAAATAATGAAATTAAATTAAAAAAAAAAAAAAATCAAAAACAAAAAGAAGTGTAGAAGGGGGCCCAAAACCAAAATTTGAGAACTGCCATTTCATGATTCGGAACATTCACAGAGTAGTTATCTTTGATTTTCCAACTTTTAAATAATTACCTTTAAGAAAAACGTTCCCTTCTAGCCAATAGGGAAACAGTGTTAGGTCTCAGGGAAAAGGAGCAATGCGTGAGTGACCAGAGCCCTAAGTCTGTCACCTACAACTGTAATGCCCTTATCCAGGGCTTCAAATCTCCCAGTTTACCCAGAGTGTTGCTGTACAAATATCACTTTCTGTTAGCAGACACATGAAAGGCATTGGGAAGCAATGCCTAGAACTTTGGCGATCATAAAAGAAACAGCACATAGGGTGAACTAGGAAAAAGTTTCCTTTCCCCCTGTAAGTGAGAACTGTAAGAAAGATGTCTGGGTACAAGGTGAAGGAGAGAAAAGTCTCCCCTGACAATTGTTAATCACAAGGCAACCCTCCCCTAGGTTTGGGCTTTGGAATTAACATTATCTGACCAGGAAAATTCTAAACCAAAAAGTTGGTTTAATTTCTCTCTGGGATGGCAATGTTTCCAAGTGAAATAAAATGTACATTCTTCTCTATATGCTACAATGTTATAAGAAACAGATCTCAATAAAAAAAAAATCATTAACAAAACTCATAAGGAAACAAATTACTATGAGCAATAAGTTGCAGAATAAGATTTTGAAAAGACTAAAGCATTAGAATTATTGGATACAAAGTAGAAAATAAGTACACTTTATGAGACTGGCTCGCTACCTACTGTGCTAATCCTTACAAGGCACCTGAAAATAAGTACACTTCAGTGGATAGGCCTGTGAACCCAAAAGTCGTTGGTTCTATTCCCAGCCAGGGCACATAACCAGGTTGCAAGCTAGGTCTCCAGTTGGGTCTGTGGCTGGAGACAGGTGAAAGGCAACCTTACATTGCTGTCTCCCTCCCTATCTCCCTTCCCCTCTCTCTAATAAATAAAATCTTAAAAAAAAAGTAAAAGAGGCTATCAAAACTAAGAACCAAAAGACTGCTCAAAAACCAACAAATACATTTTTAAAAGAATCAAATAGAATGAAATACCGTATATAAAAATTGTCATTGGAAACTCACACAGGTATTACATAACTGATTGGACATGGCTGGCAAGAAATTAAGTGAACTAGAAAGTGTTTACAATGACCTAGAATGCATATAGAGAGACAAAAAACCCAAAGGCCTGAAGGACAGAATAAAAAATAATCTATCTAATTAAGTAGCAAATGAAGAAAAAGAATGGGAAAGAGGAAACATCTAAATAGAATGCCTGAGTTTCCCCAGAATTAATGAAAGATAAAAATCCTCAGATTCAGGAGCTCTAACAAATCCAGATACTAAGAAATTAAAAGGAATTCTCACCAAGATGCATTTAAGTAAAGGAGAAGCACTTACAAGCAGCCGTGTGTGTGTGTGTGTGTGTGTGTGTGTGTGTGTGTGTGAGAGAGAGAGAGAGAGACAGACAGAGAGAGAGAGAGAGAGAGAGAGAGAGAGAGAGAGAGAGAGAGAGAGAGGGACAGAGACAGAGACAGAGACATGATGGACGAGACAGAGACTGACAGACACACGGATGACTTCCTACAGAAACCGAGGTGGTAACTTCTCAAGAATGAGGAGAATGAATTAAAGACATCCTAATATATTTTTAAAAAGTGTTACTAGTAGACACACTTTAAAGGACCTCCTCTCAAAGATTTACTTTAGGAAGAATGAAAATGATCTCAGAATAAATGAATGTTACTACAGAAAACAACAGGGTTCAACAGTGACTGGTTGTGAGGCAACTTATAAAAGTTAAAGAATTTTATGTTTTCTATTGTTTAAGAGGGTAAAGATAATTAACTTAAGACTAAGAGCAAGATTCATGCTAACTTTCTAGAGGAATCACAAAGAACAGAAGCAGAATGTTTAATTTTTGGCCCTGTAAAGGAATGAGGGGAAAAGTTTCAACCCAGAAAATGTAGACAGGTTCTATTACTTACATTAGATGTTACCTTTTTATCCCCTGGAAAATATACTGTGTATGTGCATTTGTTTACAATGTTAGTTAGGTAAAGGTGACTAGTAGAGAAGACATCTTTTTCTTTTTCACGCATAGGAAACCCGATTCTCTCCCTTTCTCCCTCCTTTCCCCTCTCTCTAAAAATAAATAAAACCTTTTAAAGTTATGTTTAATTTTAGAGAGAGGGGAAAGGAGGGACAAAGAGAGAAACATCAATGTGGAAACACTGTTCAGCTGTCCCTCTTATCTATGCATCCACAACCTAGTTATGCTCCTTGATAGGAAATCTAACAAGGCACCTTCCGCTTTGCAGCAGGACACCCAACCGAGCCACAGCGAAACTTTAAGTTCTGAAGTCATTTGACAAGAATTAGGGATAATGAAAAATTATTAGAAATGTTAAATAAGTTAAACCCAAACTGTTATTCAATACTGTCCTGTTTTAAAGGTAGATAGATACACAAAATGGACCATGTTCTCTGGGCATAACTGCTCATCAGATTTAATGCACCAACCTGGAACATACCCATCTCATAAATGCTGACTCCAGGTTTCAAATTTATCTCTAATGTTCTAACTCATCATTACTTGTGTCTTGTCTTCCTATACTTGAATTGTCAAAATGCAATGCTTAAATTTTTTTGAAATATCTGATGGCTCCTATTTTATCTTCTTTATTCCATAATCATAAAATATTTTCGGTTTTAGGTTTGGAATGAGTAATACATCTTTTCATTTCTAAATAATTTTTTTCCTTCCAACTACCATTGTATACACACCTGTCTTCAGATTTGTCCACTCATAAATCATATCAAGTAAATTTTGGTGCACAAACATCACCAAAGATGAAAGAAAGAATTCTGCCACAAACACTGTTAGCAATATGGAACGTCCAAACCTTGTTAGTATATCGCTTAACGAAGTCCTTCCTACTGACTAAATAGATGAGAGTAGCAAATTCCTTTTTAATTCTTAGAAACATGTTATTCACTCATTAATGAGTTAAAAAATTAATCTAGGACATTGTATATGAACATTCTTAGTATGAGAGTCTGCTCTATCAATTAATTTCACCATCATCATTTGTCTAGAGTGCTACCGTATTTTGTATTCATCCGATTGTCAAACACCTTCCTGTGTGAACTTTTTTCTCTTAGCCATTACGAGAGAATGAATAATTCTGAATACTTAAGTGTGTTGAAGGAAAACTAAAAGCTAGCTATAAATGCAATAGTCTCTTTACTTTTCTTCATACCTCCTTGAAAGATGATTCAGGACTTTGCGCAATGCAATATCCCCTAGTGATTTCACTATTGTACCATCATCCTTCTAGATGATTCTAACATCTTCCCTTTTCCTATTGTATTCACCTTTTTTAGCATCTTTTGAAACAAATGATGAGTAAAAAGAAGTAACTCCTAGGACAATAAAATAGCAAAATGTTTCAAGATCACTCTTAGATCCCGTACTGTAAATCTAAGAACTTAAAAAAAGATCCAATGGATCCATAGAGTAAATTTTAAGATAAAGTATTTCATTTTTAAAAACAAGCAAATTGGTTTCATTGAAGATCTCTAACACATACCAAAAAAAGGTCATAAAATGTCAATCTCTAACCATTCATAAATAGTTAGAACTGCTAAAAAAAGATACTCATAAACTACTGGGTACAATAAAAACTGATGGATACCACAGGCTAACTAAACCAAAATGCCCTATGTAACATTTTATACTCAAGAAAGACACATTCTTCATGATTTCTAAAACGTATGAACATTTCTTCAGGGAAAGATAATAATGAACAATCACACTGAGATTTAAAAAGAACTAAAAACAGCCTTCTACACACACAACAGTGTGTAACTGGGGGTGGGGTTTGTGAGTAGAGGTGGAAGAGAAGGTATAGGTGGCACAAATGGTGATGGAAAAGGAATTTAAATATAAATTAAATAAAAATAAATATAGCCTGCTGATACTTCAGGTCAGTTTTTACTATCAAGTTTTTTACAAACTTACTAGGAGTATGTTCAAAAGTTTTTAGATTTCATAAATGTGGGTAGAGAATTATATACATGTAAAATAATATACTGAAGTCCTCTAAATATAAAGGCAGGATAACCAGGTCTTCTGAAAGTAATATAGCCAATGAAAAACGTTAAGCAGAAGAGTACTGTGATTAAATTTACATGTTTATAATGACCATTCTACTTATAGTAAAAACATGGTTTGGATGGGTAGGACTGGGGGAAAGAAGCTATAATGCCATCCTCATAAATCAGTATTCCTGCCCTTATTTCTATGGGTATTGTTTAAAAGACTTGCTTTACTTTTTCCCAGGAAACACCAAATGGCAGATGACGCAGGTGAGGGTGCAGGTGCTGCAGGAAGACCTGCAGGCCTGTGGGGGGCCCTGGAATGGGAAGCCACAGCTGTTTCGTGGAGGATTTGGCAGTAGCATCCAGGGTCGGGATCAGCGCAGAGGTAGTGGTGCTTGGAGAGGCAAGGGGACAAGAAGCAGATCCAGGTCACCAAGCTGGGCTACCTGGTCAAGGTGGAGATCTGTTTCTTTTCTCGGCCCATCAAGAAATCTGACATCATTGATGTTTTCCTGGGGGCATCCCTCAAGGGGGAGGTTTTGAAGATTACACCCTTGCAAAAGCAGACCTTGAAGGCCAGAGGACCCATTCAAGGCATTTGTCACCACTGGGGACTACAATGGATACGTTGGTCTGGATGTGAAGTGCTCAAAGGAAGTAGCTACTGCTATCTGCAGGGCCACTATCCTGGCCAAGCTCTCTATTGTCCCTGTGGCAAGGCTATTGGAGGAACAGACCAGCAGGCCCCCTGCCTTTCTTTGCAAGGTGACCAAGCATTAGGGCTCTGCCGATACACCTCATTCCTGCTCCCATGGGCTCTGGCATCATCTCAGCCCCAGTGCCCAGGAAGCTGCTGATGATGGCTGGTCTCAGTAACTGCTACACCTCAGCCAGGGACTGCACAGCCACCCCAGACAACTTCACCAAGGCCACCTTCGATGTTATCTCTGAGACCGACAGCTATCTCACCCCGACCTCTGGAAAGAGGTTGTGTTCCCAAGTCTCCCTATCAGGAATTCACTGGCCATCCACACCAAAGTTTCTTTCTGTACAGAGGACCCGGGCTTCAGCTGTGACCACGACATAATTTTATACAAGAAAAATAAAGTGAAATAAGCCTGTTTAAAAACAAACAAAAAAACATGCCCTGGCTGATGGTGCAGTGGATGGGGCTCTGGCCTGCAAGCCTGGGGGTCACTGGTTTGATTCCCAGCCAGGGCACATGGCCAGATCTCTGGCCAGATCTCCAGCCAGGTCCGTGGCTGGAGGCAGGTGAAGGGTGGCCATGCATTGCTGTCTTTTTCCCTCCCTGCCCTCTCTAAAAAATAACAAAATCTTAAAAAACAAAACAAACAAAAAACTTCCTTATTGTTTCTCCTATAAAAGTATCAGATTTCTTCAAATCTCTTTTCAATGATGTTCTTTGCCCATTTAATGCTGACTACAGTACCAATGTGATACACCTTATACAGTACACACAACAGTCGCCCCTTACCCTATTTTGCTTTCCAGTTTCAATCTCCACCAGTCAACTGTAGTCTGAAAATATTAAGTGAAAAGTTCCAAAAATAAGCAATTCATTTTTAAATTGAGCACCATTTTGAGTAGGGTAAAAAAATCTCCAGCAGTCTAGTTCTATCCCACCCAGAATGTGAATCATCCCTTTGTCCAGCACTTCCACACTGTACATGCTACCCACCCATTAGTCACGCAGTATCCCTGTCAGTTATCTGCCTGACTGTTGTATCCCCGTGTGTGCTTCAGGCAACCTTTACTTTACTTAATAATGGCCCCAAAGTGCAAGAGTAGTGATGCTGGCAATTTGGATATGGCAAAGAGAAGCTTATAAGCTGCTTTCTTGAACTGGAAAGGTGAAAGTTCGTGACTTAATTAGAAAGAAAAATTGTATGCTGAGCTTGCTAAGCACTTGGGTAAGGATGAATCTATCTGTGAAATTGTGAGGAAGGAAATGGGAATTTGTGCTAGTTTGGCTGTTGAACCTCCAACTTGCCAAAGATACAGTCACAGTGGGTCATATGTGTTCAGTTGAGATGGAAAAAGCTTCGTGTGTGAAAGGCATGAACAAATATGTTCTAATAGCAACGTATTATGCCAGAAAGCTTTCAGTCTACAAGTGTCCCTCCTTATCCACAGGGAATACACTCCAAGATCCATCAGTGGATGCCTGAAACCATGGTTAGTACTGATTTTATTTATATAGAATATATGTATATATATACACATATACATATTCTATGTACCTATGATAAAGCTTTATAAATTACACACAGTAAGAGATTAATAATAAAATAGAACAATTATAACAAAAAATAAAAGGTTACCTGAACACGTGCACTGCACTAAGTGACTAACAGGCAGGTAGTGTATACAGCATGGAAACAATGGGCAAAAGGATGATTCACATCCCAGGGAGATGGAACAGGACAGTATGAGACTATATCACATTGATCAAAATGGTATGCAATTTAAAACTTATGAATTGTTCATTGATGGAATTTCCCATTTTATATTTTCAGACTAATTGACCACAAAAGCGAAACTGCAGATAAAGGGAAACTAATGTATATAGAAACGTCACCAAGAGTACATATGTACAAGAAAGAACATAGTGTGTAGTATATAAAGTCTATATGCATGCTTTCAGAACACACTGGGGGTCCTGGAACATATGCTCCGAAGAGAAGGAAGGACTACTATACCTATCATTTCCCAGAAATAAAAAATAAATTAAAAAATTTCTTTAAAAAAAAAAAAAAAATTTAAGGACAGGGAAAGGGAGGAAGAGAGGAGGGAGAGAAACATTAATGTATGGTTGCCTCTCACACGCCCCCTACTCAGGACCTGGCCCACAGCCAGGAGTGTACAGTGACTAGCAATCGAACCCGGGATCCTTTGGTTGGCAGGAGAGCATGCAATCCACGGAGCCACACCAGTGAGCACTAAAAATTTATTTTCATTTAACTGATCTTTCAAACAAGTGCTTCTCTTCCCAATACTTGAAGTTCATTTGACCTTCAGGACTGTCAAGAATTTAAATACTAAATTAAACAAAGAAAATTATTTTAACACATTGTTGACCGGTCATGAAAAAATTCATGTTTTCAAGCTCACACGTTGTTGACAGCCAATGAGTTAACTTGTGTTTGCACTTGCATTAGTTTTTGTATAAAACTGCCAGTTAATAATGAGTTAAGCAAAATTTTTCAATTAAAAAAATATTTTATTTATTATTTTTAGAGAGAGGTGAAAGGAAAGAGGCAGAGAGGGAGAGAGACATCCATGTATATTTGCCTTTCACCTACCGCCAGCTATAGACCTGGCTTGCAACCTGGTTATGGGGAACTGAACCAGTGACCTATGGGTTCTCAGGCTAGTGCCTTATCCTTTGAGCCACCAGCCAGGATGAAAATTTTTCAATTTTTAAGCTAGTTTTTCTGTAGCTCCAAATTATCTGATTCTAATTTTCAAATAAGTTACCCATTAAAATTATACCAAAAACTTGAAAATTACCAAATCCTTAACCCGACCTTTCTAAAACACTAACATTGATGACATTGCTGACTACCTCTCTCCTTTAGATTTTTTATAACACTACATTCTCCCAGCTCTCTGCTCACCCAGTATTCATTTCTTTCTGTGGGTCTACCTTACACACAAGACGTTACACCCCAGTTTGTAAAACCATGGCTCTATTTTTCACTGATTCAAAAAATGTTTATTAATGTTTGACATATGTTTCAACCATACTTAGAGCTATTAATGGTGGATCACCATCATATAGATAATATCCAGACTTACACTACCAATTCTCTCCTTTTTCTAAGCTCAATTTCTAACTGTCTATGAAAATAATACTAATAATGGGGGTGCTATACATGCCAGAAACTGTTCTGAGCACATTACAAATACTACCTCATTAGATTCTCTAACCACCACAGTGGGAACCTTAAAGGCATCCAAGAAATGCTGGTCATGTTCTAATTTTTCATCTGGTTGCTGGTTATACAGGAGTGCTCAGTATATGAAATTACATAAAGCTATACTCTTATTACAGTGCAGTTGTACTACACTTCAATTTTGTTTTTTTAATTTCAATCATATGAAGTAGTATTATCTCCAGTTTATAAGGAAACTGAAATACCAAGTGACTGTTTGCCTAAGGTCATATGGCAGGTACTAGTGGAAACTAGGATTCAGCTTAGATAAGCTGATGTCAGAGCCCGTAGACTCAATCAAATCAACCAATTTTTATATTCCTGTCTTGACTCAACACATTTCCTTGATCTAATACATTGTCTGGATTTTCAGAAAGACCATAAATCCACCTCAAACTCCTAGTCAGGATCCTCCAATTCCCATTTTATTGTTAAAACTCAGTTACGATCATTACATTATCTGTAGGTGTATCTGATCTATCCCCACTCTCATCCCCCAGAAGGGTGCACTCCTTGAGAGCAGGGACTGTGCATACTGTAGATGTCCATTCAATACCATGTGTTACTCCCTACAAATGCATTTCACTGTATGTATCCTACAAGAAGACTAATACTAAAACAAAAAAGCCCAACGTTCATTATTTCATTAATTTGTGCTTTAGGAAGTATGACTTAAGAGCTGCACTGCAAACAGCTTTCACAAAACACTGAAATGTTTTTGTGAAATGCCATACCCAGAACAATGACCGTAATTCTGATAGAGTGATACCAAAGACAATTTATGGATAAGCACAGGAGGTAAAATTCCTCTAGTTTTATCGTGTATCTAAGTGATTCTAACTTCAATTACAACATCTATACGCCAACGAACTGTCTTGATTAACCTGATGACATACTTCTGAATAATAATTTGGCTTTTTTTGTGTGTGTGGGGGGGATAAATACCTGTACTTAAACAGCTAAACAGTCAAATCCATAGCATAAACCTATCTCTGGAATCTCTATTTTAATCTAATGATCTATTTGTCTATCCTTGTACTAATATCACGTTTTCCTGTTTAATAAGTTTAGATACCTAATACAAGACCTTTCTTACTAAACCTTACAGATGGTCATTACTGCTTTTGAACCAATATTCTCTTCAAAATCAACATAAGAAGCCCTTCATCAAAATTCTGCTGAGATTTTTATTGGCAATAAATATATGGATTACTTAGTGGAAAACTGGTAACTTGATGGTACTGATTGTTTTCACTCCACGAACACAGCTCATCTTCATTTATTCATGTCTTCTTTTATATCCTTTATATCCTATTTTTTCCTTAAAGTGTTTTGCATATTTCATTAGTTTTATTTCTACTTAATTGGCTTTATAGCTATATATAAACAGGACTTACTTGATATTGAAACTCAGGCCTACCAATATGTACTCAAGAACCTACTTTTAAAACATTTCACTTTGGGATTATGAAGCTCTATATATTGAGTACATGACAAACATCAACTAAGACATTCTTTTAAAACTCTTATATAAGTATTCAAATCCCTACAAAAAACTAGCAATGGTAAAATGCCTATTGAAAGTCAGGCACTAGATTAGGAAATTTTACATTTAATCTTCACACCTCTTCACCTCAAGGCCAGTAAGGTAAGGAAACAGTTGAAGAAAGATTAAGTAATTTGGCCAAGTGACTGATAGGATAGAGCTGGGAAGCTGGGACTCAAATGACAACTCCTGCTAGCTCCAAATTCATGCCCTTTCCATTCTAGTACATTATAAGGTAGTTCACAAAACCACTGTCCAGTACACACCACAAGAATTCTATACAGGGATATTTCGGCTCACCCAACTCTTAAAGCTATTAGTAACATTAAAAGGAAGTACAGTATCATCAAAGTTAACAGCAGCAATGCTTTTGGGAAAATATACTTTCATTATTTCAAATATTCATCCAGTATGAATCCTAAGATTTCTGATTCAACAATGGGAGAACTGATATAATTAGCGGTTGCAATAATTTTTTTATAACGCAGCCAGTAAATTTCCATAACCATGACTGGTTTCAAAAACCTGTTTACCTGGTTTTTTCACTTTCTTAGTTCTTATTCCTTTCCTATCTTACTAGTGTTACTTCCATTCTTTCCATCAAAACACAATGTTCTTAACACTACATTCAAATAAAAAGTTAAAAAAAAATGATAAAGGGAAAATTCATCAGCTTACCCAATTAGCCTACCCAAGTTATCTTAATTACCCTTTAGGAACAGAGGAACAGATTGTCCTCAAGACAGCTCAACAATCACTAGATGAGATGCCTTCTTTTGACTAGCAGATACTTATTCAGAAAAGTCAAAATCCACTTTAACATTTATCACTTAACATTTGCTAAGACTCTTAAGAATATGGGGATAATTATTTTGCAATCCATAAAGTCTTCAAATTCAATAAACACTGGATATAAAAAGTATTAACAATGTTGCCAAGTAATTATTTTATGTTTTATTTTTTGCCAAGTGATTATTTTAAAAAGCTAACTATACTGAAGGTAAATGACATTCAGACATCAACAAATGAATTATATAGAGGACAAAGAGATTAAGTTTAATTAAACACAAGCTAAAGATTTAGAATACCCAGGTAAAAGATAAGTAGACAAGTATCTTTAAAAAAAATCCTCACCCAAGGATA